>CAUYUJ010021459.1:444483-486983 GCA_963575745.1 Prorocentrum cordatum
CCAGGTCCCTTCGCCACCGAGCTCAGTGACCGCTGCGCCTCTTGGAGGACCCCTTCCTGCGGCGCGACCAGCTGGTTGACGTAGCGTAGAGTCGGCAACGCAGACATATTACACACCTGGGCAATCTAGTGCATCCCCAAAGGCTGGCCGCGCCACAGTTCCAATCGGGCAATAAATCTGACCCAACAGCTTACGCCAAGAAGCGTCGTGCTTCCATGGGTCGACCTGGAAGCCCAGGTACCCGGAGCAAGAACAGACCGGAATGCCCGCCCATGCGGGCACCTCGTTCCGCTTCTGTCCTCAACACGTCGTGTGTCGCGTCGTTCCAGAGCGCGGCGCATGATTTCAGCTGATTGAAGCGCACACAGGATATCTGCGGAAGTCCATGACAAAAAAAAATCGCCAACTCAGGCGCGGACACCCACCAAAGCTGCACCACCAAAACCGCATTGACTGCGTAGGCGCGCACAAGTGTCCCCGTCGCCCTCGCCTCGATCGTGTCCAACAGATTTCCCGCCACGACGGCGTAGAGGAGAGAGGAAACCAAACAGCCCTACCAAACACCCAATCTCGTTCCACCCACCCCCCAAGAAAAAGTTGTCATGTGACTAATGTCGCACACCCACTGTCGCCGTAGAGGCTCAGGAAGGCGTTGCTGGCGCACGCAGGAACGCCAATGTGCTGCAGACAGGCGACGATGCACTCCTGCGAGATATAAGACAGAGCGGGCGAACGAATCCAAGAGAATGGCCGCCGCATTGTCGTCGTTCAAGGACGGGAGCACCATCGAATTCCCAACTCCGGCAAAATCTATCAATGATGAGCGCTCGCGTGGGGATCCTTGCTGGCTTTCCTTCATGTATCCGCCCATGACCACGCGCTCACCTGCAGCTGCCGCGGTGACCGCACGAAGCGCCACAACTGCCTCCGGAACCAAGCCTGGCACGAGGCACTGGCTGCTGGCTACGCTGGGGCAGAACTCGAGCGCCCGGGCTTGCTGCCGCCGCGCGCTCCTGGAGACGGCCCCCCGGCTGGCGAGGCTGGCGGCGACGACCTGGACGGCGACGGGAGGCGCCCCGCGGACGTCTTCGTCCCGCGGTGGCGAGGCGGCACGCCGGCGGCGTGGGATTTCGCTGTGACCTCGGGCCTCCGCGCGGACTTACTCACGGCTTCTGCCGCGGAGGGCGGCGGCGACGCAGCGGCGACCCGCTACGAGGAGCAGAAGCGCTTGCACTTGGACGCGCAGCGCAAATGCTCAGAGGCCGGCCTGACGTTCATACCGATGGTCTGCGAGGCCCACGGCGGCGGTTGGGGCCGCGAGGCGCGACGCGCCTTCGCGGTGCTCGCAAAGCGCGCGGCCGACGCTACTTGAGACGACGCCGCGCTCGCGGCCGATCAGCTTGCCCAGCGGTTTTCGATTTCCCTGCACAGGGAAAATGCGCGGGCAGTGCTGCGGCGACTCCAGCCGCGAGCGGGCGCGACGGCCGAGCGGTTAGCCGCGGCCAACGCAGCCGCCACGGCGGATGCTGTGTGAACCACCCCCTGCCCGCCTTCGCCGTCGACCCCGCCCGCTTTTCCCGACGCCCCGCCTGACCCCAAACGGCCAGCAACCGCCACGACGACCACGACGATCCCTTGAACCACCCACGACGACCCACGACTTCCACCGACGTCACTCGCCCCCTCCGCCCCCCGCCCGCCCCTGCTGCCTTGCTGCCTTTGCCGCCCTCCCTCTCCTCCTGCATGTTGGCGCCTGCTAGTTAGTTGTGTTCTTCTTCCTCCTGCTCCTCCTTCTCCTCCTGCCGAGCTCTCGCCGGCGCTGGTGTGCAGGACTGGGGCGGGGCCAGCACTGTACCTACGGGAGGTGCCCCCAGTTGTTTTCCTCCGCATCTTAGCTCTTCCTCCTCCTCCTCCTCCTCCTCCTCCTCCTCCTCCTCCTCCTTTGGACCTGCCCAGCCTAGGGGGCTGGCTTGGCAGATGTTGGTTTTCCATTTTCGCGTCGTGTGCTGGAGGGTGTCCCCGTCCGACTCGGAGACCAGGGTCAGGGGCTTACAGTGCTCGCTGGTTCTCGTGTGCAGGAGTCGGGCGGTGGCAGGCACTTTCGGGTGCGTGCCTGAACTGGGTTTCCGCTCACGAATGTCCCAGTGAGGTGGCTGTTAACGGCAAGCCAAACGCTCCAGGCTGATATTTCGCCACTTCATCTTGGATCGTTGTTACCAGGTTGAGGGCACGCATGCGGCCCATGACCTCTTGCGAAGGCAGAGATGTGCCCCCCACCAACGCCAATGCATGGCGCTCGCGACGAACCTGTTGCCTGTGTTGTCGATAGACAAGTGGCGAGTGTCGGAGGCCTGGCAGAAAACGCCGAGTTCTGGGTCTTCCCGTGTAGGGGCCTTCGGCGGGCACGCCAAAGTACCCAAATTGTAGCCGTGACCAGATTTGCAGCATTCGTCAGCGCAGGCCCGCTTCATGGCTTCGGCAACGCCGTCGCTTTCCAACCTCGCGACTCCCAGGAGCACCGACGCGCCGAATTGTCCGAATGCTATCCAGGCTGGAAAAAAGGAGACCATCCGGGCCAAGAGAAGTGTTGCCAGCCAGCCGAGGAGCCTTCTCGATGTCCTCCTCGCGGATCCGCCGCTGCCAAGACTTCTGGGGAAGATGCCGTCGAGGAGAGCGCGGCCGAAAAGAGAAGTGGAATAGCGATGGGACGAGCTAGCACCTGTGATCTACTATATGTACTGGTGTCCTGACGCGTGCAGTGATGATAAGCAGTCCTCTGAACCCTCTTTGTTGATAAGCGGGCCTTCTCTCACATCCTCCCCTGGTCGACTCCATAATTTCCTATATTTTCCGCACTGTCGTTTCTGGCGCTTCGCGCCGTCAGCCGCCCTCTCGGTTGTGTGCGTCGGGCCGCCTGGACTCAGGGCTAGGCCTCCCTTCGCTGAAAAGGGTGGCGGCCAAAACATGCTCTCGAGGTCAAAGCCTTCAGCATGACGGCGCGCATACTGCTGCAATGCCGAGCCCGACCGACCTCGACCCATGGGGCTGGTGCTATCCCTGAGCAGACACCCGCTGCCCAGGTTTCATCCCAAAACTCCCTGGTCCCTATGAAGGACTCCCAGGTGCCCGCCATGCCTCGATGACTACCCATCAGGCCTTAATTCGAAGGGGCCTGAGTACACTCCACTGGGAGCCTGCGTTACTACCGATCTGCTGGCCCACCAGGCCACCCCCCCCTCACAGGAACTGCGTGTCGGGCCGCTCGCACAGCGAGCGCAGCGCCGTGGGGAAGACGCGGATCCTCGCGCCCCTGTGCGGGACCTGCGCGCCGGCTGTTGTCGTCGTCGTCGACGTCGCCGTCGCCGCCGCCGACGCCGTCGTCGTCGTCGTCAACGTCGTCGTCGTCATCGTCCTCGTCGTCGTCGTTAATGGTCGTTGTCGTCGTTCGTCGCCCAATCCTCGTCGTCGTCGTCAATTCCATTGTCGTTGACGTTGTCGTCGTCGTCGTTGTCGCGGTTGTCGTGTCGTCGTCGTCGTTGTCGTCGTCCTCGTCCTCCTCGTCGTCATCGTTTTCGTCGTCGTCACCCTGTCGTCGTCCTCGTCCTCGTCCTCGTCATCGTCGTCGTTGTTGTCCTCGTGGTCGTGGTCATCGTTGTCGTTGCCGTCCTCGGAGTCGTCGTCGTCGTTGTTTTTTCGTCGCCGTCTTCATTGTCGTTCTCGTCCTCGTCGTTGTCATCGTCTTCGCTCTCGGCATCGGCGTCGCTGTCGCCACCTTCGTCGGAGGAGGCACGAGGACGAGGGAGGAAGGGGGGAGGGGGGGACAGGAAAGCGCGGAGAGGGAGGAGGGGGGGGGGGGGAGGAAGAGAGAGGAGGAGGCATGAGGGGGATGAGGGATTTAAGGACGACGAGAAGGGAGAAGGAGGAGGAGGAGGAGGAGGAAAGAGGAGAAACGAGGAGGGATGAGACAGGAGGAGGGCGGGGAGGGTGGAGTCGTTGCTCCTGCACTCGCTGCCCTCTTTCTCCCCCCTGGGCGGGGAGGATGAGAAGGGTGAGATGCAACTACTGGGAGGTCTTCGTCGGAAGGACTAGGGAGGATTAAGCCCCATTGGGGGGCTGTTACGCTGGAGTGGGCCTCGGATTAAGCGGGATTGCGCCGGATGAATCGGAATTGCGCGGGATCAAGCTGGATTAAGCGGGATTAAGCCGGATTGAACCAGGCTTCGGACCAGGGCAACATCAGAATTTCACCTTCCAGGAGGTGCATCCGAGAGAGGGTGAGGGAGGGATGGAGGGGGAGAGGAAGAGAAGAAGCGCGTTTCGTTATGTTTGAACCGTGTGTCTGCAAGGGGCCGGGTATAATCCCACAAACCCTCGGGGCGTAGGTGGTCAAACAATATGTTTCCCTCGCCTTTGAACGTTCTGATTGCCGGGCAAATGCTTCACAAATGGAGGGCGGGTCGGTTTCAAGATGTGGC
Source organism: Prorocentrum cordatum (assembly GCA_963575745.1). NCBI lineage: Eukaryota > Dinophyceae > Prorocentrales > Prorocentraceae > Prorocentrum > Prorocentrum cordatum. The sequence continues at coordinate 448,959 of CAUYUJ010021459.1, forward strand.
ACTCGCTAGGGCCGCGCACACTCGTTGTAAACATTTGCAAGAGCTTCACGGGTTGAGGGCGACCCGTTTTCAAAATGTGGCTCTCGCCTGAGCGCCGCATACATGCGCTTACAACACATTGCAAGAGCTTCACGGATTGAGGGCCGTTCCTTTTCAAACTGTGGCTCTCGCCCCAGCGCCGCGGACATTCGTCTTTCACATTTGTAAGACGTTCACGGATTCCCACGGTCAGCATGCCAGAGATCGTATTTTGGAAGGACTCAAGACTTTGAGGGTGCAACAGTTACGTTGGTTCGCGGTGTTGAAGTGCCAAGACTGGCGTTCTGGCAGGATTCAGCATCGTCAAGACGAAACAATCAGGTTGATCCGTGGTGTTGTAATCCCAAGAACAATGTCTTGGCATGCTTCAGGGTCTTCAAACGGTTGTCTTCCAACGAGAAAGGTCCCTCAGTGGAAATGAACCGTTCTAGGGGCCCATGAAGAGGGAGCTTGGAGGCAGGGTGTATTCCATGATCGTTGATGACTCTTGGAATTACACTGATCCTACTCCTCCTCCTCCTCCTCCTCCCTGAATTCGTGCTCTTCCTCCTCGTCCTCCTTCTTGTCCTCTCCCTCATCCTTGTCCTCGTCCTCGTCCACGCGATCGTGCTCCTCTCCATCCTCCTCCGCGTGTTCGTCCTCGTCCTGGACTTAATCAGGCTGATCCAGAACTTCCTTGTCAAGGCAAGTCGCCTAAGCGCCGCTTCTGGATGGACGATTGGGGGCACTCGAGACGTCAATGAGAAGACTAATGCCCCGAAGCGAGAGAACCAAGGTCCAGAATCGGTGGGGCGCCATTGTCTCCCGTTGTGTCTCGTTGTCTCTCGCTGCCTCCCAATCTCCGCTCGTCTTCCTCGTTGTCTTCTGTTGTCTCCCGTTTTCTCTCTGGTCAGTCTAGGTGCCTCCGTCTATGCCCCTCTCGCCACTGCAATGGTGTAAACCATGAAGCTAACGCGCGTCATGGGGTGGAGGGGCGGCGGGCGTACAACGTGACGCCCCCCTGTTGTGGTCCCCAGTGCCCCTGGAGCGCTTGCGCGCACCTTGGCGTTGTGGCGACGACGAGAAGAGCGACGGCAAAACGACGGAGACACGTCAGCGACGACGACGACGACGCAGATGATGACGACGACAACGCAGACGACGACGACGGCGACGGCGGACACGGCGGCGACAACTGAACAACGACGGCGACGATGACGACGACGTAGACTGCATGACTGCACGACTAGACGAGTGGACAAGTGAACGAGGACGACGACGATGCAGATTACGACGACTTGACGACGACGGAGACGAAGATGACTGGCCGACGACGACGGCAACGCCAGCAGCGATAAGAAGAGACGTCGACGACGCACGACGACAATTTGACGACGACGCAAAACCAGACGATGAGGCCAAAGTCGAGAGGGCGAAGGCGACGACAAAGACCAAGCGAGGATTGGCTAACGACAGGGCGATTACGACGACGAAGACGATGACGGCGCAGACGACGATGATAGCGATGATGACGACACCAACGACGACGACAGCGGCGGCGGCGACGACGGACGACAACGACAACTACGACTGGGCGATGACGACAAGGACTGGGCGACGAACGACGACCACGACTATCACTGGACGGCGACGATGTCGACGACGACGACGACCTCTGAGATCATCCTCCTCCTCCTCTTCCTCCCTCTCTTTCTTATCGTCGTCCTTCCCCTGCCTCTTCTGATCCTCCACTTTCCTCGGGGTTCGACGCCTCGGGAACCCGAATCCCCTCCAGAATTGTGATCGACTGGGTCGTCTGGCTTACCGTCATCTTCTAGCCCTTCCTTATACCCCTCTTTCTGACATGTCGCATGTGATCACCCAACGTGTCTGCAACCACCCGAACGCCAACAACAATCCTGTAAAGACTACACTAGCCCGCGAGCGCCGAACCGTGCATGTGAGCACCTATGTGCCTGCGAACTCCGCACTATGGTCGCTGCTGCGGAACGATCGCATCTTGCTGTGAGGCTGTGGTGCGTAACGCGGGCGTCACTGCAGTGCCAAGGGCACACTGAGTGGCGGATGGCCTTCCCCAAAGCGTTCTGTGGGGGTTCGGGGGTCGTTACGGTATATGGGGGGAAGCGAGAGTTGGGGGGGGAATAACGCCCCTTGTGGCCTGGTCCATAAGATGTTAGCCAACGTGGGCCCCAAACAAGAATATATCGCATTGTGGATGTGCCAGCTATGAGGTACAACCATGTGGTGCAAACAATGTGGTGAAAACTATGTGGCGCAAGCCGAATGGTGTGAACTATGCTGTGCAAACTACGTTGCGTAAGCCGGAGGGCGCAGGCTATGTGGTGCAAGCACTGTGGTACCGTACGCTTGATGCAGGCTGTGTGGTGCAAGCTAGCTGGTGCCAGGTGTGTGGTGCATGCTGTGTGGTGCAAACGGTGAGGTGTAAGTTATGCGGTGGGAGCTACGAGGTGCAATCTACGTGGTGCAATAAACGCGATTCAATATATGTGGTGCAAGTTATGTGGTGTTCGCCGCTTGGAGCACGCTATGTTGTGCAATCTACGCGGTGCAATGTTTAGTATGTCATCGCGTGAATTGTCAAATACAGGGGTCGCGCAATCATCCCACCCTCCCACCCGCAAGTTGATTTGCAAAACTGCATGCGGCGTTGACTTCGATAACTGCTTGGCAATGGCTGGCGCATCTCTGCGGCCGCGCTGGCGCGCGCAAGCTCGAGCGCAGAGCGGCCTGGCCAGCTGGTTGGGCACAACCGATGCAGCCGCGATGGCGTTCACCGGTGGCAGCGTCCCAATACATGTAAAAAGCCGCGCTGGCGCGCGGGCTGTTCCATATGCTTCGGTGGCTCGGGCGGGCGCCGTATCATGATGACGTCAGCGACGGCGGCAACGATGCGAATAGTAGCGATGGTGGTGGCGATGGTGGCGATGACGACGTCAAGCCCCATGACGGCACGACGGCACCGATGACATGATGATGATGTCCATGCGTCAAAAGTGGATGTGCTTGAGGGCTTACGGCGGCAATTACGGCGATTGCCGAGGGCGATGACGTGATGCGGCAGCGCTGATGAGGGTGATGGGGAGGAGGTGCGCGAACGAGTATCCAAGAACGCTGGCAACCTGTTCGTTGGAACACAAATTGAATTTGTCGTACGTGCTTGAAGAACGCTAGAACAAATCAAAGACAAAGGGTTGGAAGGATTTCGACACGCCCGCGTGGCGCTGCGCGCGAGTGGCCCGCAAATTCTCATGTGAGACTGATGTGCGCACGTGCTGCATGCTGAATCAACGCGGATGCACAACGTTGTGGGATGAGGGCGCTGATATGGGCGAGATCGGCAAAGTCACATGGTGATCCCATGATTTCAGCACTTGTGCGCGGGCAGAACATGTCCAATATTCGTGAGCGAAGATGAACGGGCGTATAATGCTACATTTTGAAGCCCTTGCAACACTGATATGTTTGGTCTGAGTTCGACGTGCGGTCGCGTGGGCGCTGCGCCAGTTTTGGGCAATCTATCATTCAAACACGATCGTTTGCGATCGGCGACTGCGCGCGCATAGCATTGCTGTGATAGCGCTGGAGGGGGCCAGTTTGGTTGGGATGCTGAAAACTCAATGATCCATGGGGGACGAAACAGAAACATGTGCCATGTGCAGGGTCCCATGGTGTGCCGATGAGTCCGGGGGCGAGGGGGTGGCAGAGCCCATTTTTCCTCTTGGTTTGCAGGCGATGCGGTCGCTGTGGGAAGGTGAGAAGCTGATGCAAGCCGGAGCCACCAACTACGGACTGCATACGAGCTCCTGCGGATGCAACTGCCAGGGCGGCCTGGCCATCTGACACGCCCGTGCGCGAGTGGCGTGTCCGGAGCCCCACTCTTCCTCTGAGCGGAGAGTCTGCGCGGTGCACACTGTCGAGGTCCCCCAGCGGCGCCCGCAGGCGGGCACCAGGCGAGACCTCGGCATGCCTCCGCAGCGCGGGGGCGCCCACGGGCGGGAACGAACCGAAAACCCAGAACACCCAACACATTACTTAAGCAACACAGGTAAGACCCCCTTGGTGCAAAGACAGTTTTGGGCAAACCACTCTCTCTCTCTCTCGCGAAGAAGAAAACTAATACGATGAACAAGTACAATACGAAACATAAAAAGAAGACGAGGGGGAAACAACACAGGGGGAGGTGGCTTCTCCGCCAACCAACTCCTGCGCCCCCCCACTCGCCAACCCATCGTTCATCTCCGTCGTCCTTTTCATCCTCCTCGCCATCACTCGTCGCCGTCCCCCCCTTTTCCGGGAAGCCTTTTCCACGAAATCCTGGAAAGTGACATGGATCTCCGACGCGGGGTCGACGTCGGAGGCGTTCCACGCAGGCTGCACGGACAGCATCTGCAGGTTCGGCACAGTGCAGCCCGAGCACGGGCTGCCTGAGCGGCGGGGGTTCCGCGGGAGCTCGCGGGGCCGTAGGGGCCAGACGGGCACCGAGGGCCTTTTGATGGGGGCGTGAAGGATGTTTGAGGGTTGTGAAAGTTCCGTGGAGCTTCGAGGGCGCGGACGGGGAGGGAGTCGGCAAGACTCACGTTGTTTTAGGGCTCGAGGGAGGTATCTCGGGACCCAGGGAATTCCAGAAAAGGTTCCTGCGAGGTGCCGAATGCGGAGGGAGGGGGGGAGGATGGGGGGTGCCAGTGGGGGAGGGGAAGAAGAGGTGGAGGGAAAAGGACCAAAATAAACCTAGGATGCGCAACGATGCTGCACAGTCCTTCCTCGCAGATCCGTGCAATCCTTCCGTTCTACTGCATGGAAGGCCCCCGCCCTCCCCGAACGACGAGCACCCCACGTATGGCCGTGAGATTCAGACCAGAGCACCAACTGGCGAAAGGCGGGGGGCGTCTGCGCTAGCGAGTGGGCTAAACTGGGGCGCCGCAGTAGCGAATTAGCCATCATGCAAGAGCGGGAGAAGGGGACACGGGGGGGCGGCCGCAGAGGGTGGAGGGGCGAGGGCTACTCCGGGGCAGACGGGTCACGTCCTTGGGGGCGCTGGCGCGGCCGGCCCCGCCGGCGGGGACTGCAGCAGCAGCAGGGCCGCTGCGCCGATGCGCCTGGAGAGGACCATGGGACATGCAAGTGCCGAGTCATACGCCTCAGCGAGATCTCCGACGAAAGCCGCCCGCATCCGTGCAACAGTGGTGCGAAAGTTCCATTATGGTCGATCATTTGGATATATTTTCGCGCGGGAGTTCCATGTTGAAAAAGGATCCGGCCCTCCACCCTTGCAGCCGGTACACAGCTCAGCGTCTACTGTCGCTATGTATGGGAGATCAGGAGATCAGGAGCCTGAGGGTGCCGTCAGACTAGCGAACAGCGCCTCGGGGGACCTCAGATGAGGTCGAAGGCCAGGCCGAACGACACGACGACAGTGTCACCACCTGCGCCGCGGCGCCGCGCGACCTGCGCGAGGTGGACTGCGCCGCTGACATGGCGGCCGCCGCCTAGCAGCCCTCGCCGCCGCGGCTGGGGGATGCGGAAAAATGGCGACGAATCCGCCCGCCACTCCCCAGTGCACATGGGCGGCCACCAGACGCGCGGCCAGCAGCATTGGGCTTTCCAGGAAAGGCGGGCTGGTGACTATGATGTGCGAGTGCGCAAGCACCGCCACCCTGCCCGAGGTGCCTTCCTCGCTGCGGGGCCCCTGGACCGCTGGTGTCCAGAGCCCCGCGCACCCGTGGTCCAGCATGGCCTGCTGCAAGGCGGCCAGCATGTCGTGTTCCCTGGCGTGATGCTCCTGGACCACGAGGACCACGGCCTCTGCCCGCTCGCAAGAGCCCTCGACGCACGGCGCCAAGGACCCCCCCGCCGTCACGCTCGCCATGAAGATGCTGCCCTTCGCCATGGCGCCAAACCACGTGCTGAGGATCAGCAGGGTCCTAGTAAGGCTGAAATCCCCCGCTGGCCAGCGCAGCGCAGCGGGCGCGCACGGCTGACTCCTCGCCGCCTTCGAGCTCCAGGCCATGCTTCCGCAGCCGCTGCTGGAGCTGCTCCACCGACTCCTCCTCAGGCTGCCAGCGCGGCACGACGGCTGAACCGCTGCCGCTTCCAGGCGCTGCTGCCTCGGGCGCTGGCTGGGACTGCCCGTCCCGCTCTGCGCCATCACGCACCTCTCCTGCGGTGCTGGCAAGGTCCGCATGCACCTTCTCCGCGCGCTCAACCTCCTCCACGGCCCGCCGCAAGGCCTCCTGCGCCTTCCGCTTGCTGCCCTCCGCCTTCTCCAAGCGCTTGGCGCACTGCTTGGCATTGTTGGCGATGGCGTGCGTCCGTGCGTGGAGTGGCTTCCTGGCGAAGAGCCGCGCTTTGTTCTCCAGCCTGGCGCGCAGCTCCTCCCGCGGCGCCGTGGCCCAGTCCGCCGTCTGATCCTTGATGGCGTGCAGGCCCGACTCGTACATGTGGATCTCGGCAAGCACCGCCGCGTCGCCAGCACCTGCGCCCTCGCCGACGTCGACCTCCATGGCCTGCGCCCCACCGAGCGGCCCGCCGGCGCTGGCAGGCCCACTGGCCCTGAGCTGCTTCTTGAGGTCCGCAAGCTCGCGCTGCGCCTGGGCCAGCTGCACCGAAAGCGGCGGCCCAGCCCAGGGAGGGGCCTTGCCGCTGCCGCCGCCAGGCGCCGCACCCGACTTCGACTTCGACTTGGCCGCCGCAGGGAGCGGGACGTTCGCCCCGAAGCACGTGGCCTTGGACAGCCTGCAGCCCTGACACTTGAGCGCCGTCCCCCAGTTGACGACCGCTCGCCCTCTCTTGCTGACGCAGGACTTGCACGTCCAGTCCTGCCGCACAGCACCCTTGGCCCGAGGCACTCCGCCAGCCATCTTGCAATCGTTGTCGCACTCGCAGCGCCTCCAGTGCCTGCCAACGCCAGGAGCCGCCCGCGCGCTGGCTCAGGCGATGGCCCGAACCTGAGGGGACAGGCCGCGCGACACGAAAGCTGCCGCGAACTAGCGGTATCCGTTTGGCCCTCGCGGGAACCGCACATCTTGAGCCAAAACGGCTACGGAGTTATGTCTGGGAGGGGGAGGAGGAGGACGAGGAGGAGGGGGCGGATGAGAAAGGACAGGAACAGCAGGAGGGATGAAGTCTCCCGATCATTTATCGCTCATCCTACGCCTATTCATCCTCCTTCTCCTTCCCCCGCTCCTCCTCCAACTCAAGCCCTTCCAACTCCGACTCCTGCGCTGAGCCAGGCGCGCGCAGAGCGCGTCAGGGGCGGCGCTGGAGGCACCGCCAGGGGGCCCCAGCGCAGGTCCAAGAAATCCGCGCGGAGCTTCGAAAATGTATGTTTCTGTTTTCCCTTCTTCGACCCTCTGACTGCCGAAACGCTCCGGATAAAAAGCAGCCAGGGGCCAAAACGGGAAGCGCCCGGACCCCAAGGCCTCCAAGAATGAATGAAAGCCACGGGCACCTTTGGCCAGGGGCACCTTTAGCACGGGCGAAAGACTTCACGCTGTCGCGCCGTTCCCCAGGGGAGACGGAGGATGAGGAGGAATCGGAGCCGAACCGCGAAGAGCGAATGACTCCGCGCTCTCGAGGGCGCCCACGAGGCCCCGGCCAGCTCGCCATCGCTCGGACGTTCCTTCCCCGTGCGCTTGTCGGTGTCGTGCGCGCTTTCTTCGAGCTGATCCAGGGTGCTCCCCGATGGCCCTCACCGAGTCAGACCTGGTCGTCGAAGCAAATCCCCGACCAACGGCCTGGCCAGTGGCCCCGGCCAGCTCGCCATCGCTCGGACGTTCCTTCCCCGTGCGTTTGTCGGTGTCGTGCGCTTTTTGTTCGAGCCGATCCAGGGTGCGGCCTCCCCACCCCCCCCCCGCGGGTAGCTTTTCTGGAGGAAGACGAGGAAGAAGAAAGAGACGAAGAAGAAGAATACGAAGAAAAATAATTATCGTGGCGAAGGACCCAACCATATGCAAATGCGACTACTGCAATTGTGTATATCTTCTTCGGTGGCGCTTCCTATGGGGCCACGAAACGTGTGAGGGGTGTGCCGATATGGGTGCGCGGGACGCATGCGGGCACACCCACTGGGACCTTCGGTGGAGCTCCCTATGGGGCCACGAAACGTGTGAGGGGTGTGCCGAAATGGGTGTGCGGGACGCATGCGGGCACACCCATTGGGACCTTCGGTGGAACCCCCTACGAGGCCACGAAACGTGCGAAGGGTGTGCCGAAATATGGGCGTGCGGGACGCATGCGGGCACACACACCCACTGGGGCCTTCGGTGGAGCTCCTTATGGGACCACGAAACGTGTGAGGGGTCACGAAACGCGTGAGGGGTGTGCCGAAATGGGTGTGCTGGACGCATGCGGGCACACCCACTGGGGCCTTCGGTGGAGCTCCCTATGGGGCCACGAAGCATGTGAAGAGCATGACGGAATTGGTGTGCGGGACGCATGCCGGCACACCCACTGGGACCTTCGGCGGAGCTCCCAATGGGGCCACGAAGCGCGTGAGGGGTGTGCCGAAATGGGTGTGCGGGACGCATGCGGGCAGCAGCACTGGGGCCTTCGGTGGAGCTCCCTATGGGGCCACGAAACGTGTGAGGGGTGTGCCGAAATGAACGTGCGGGACGCATGCGGGAACACCCACCGGGACCTTCGGTGGAGCTCACCTTGGGGCCACGAAGCGTGTGAGGGGTGTGCCGAATTCGGTGTGCGTGACGCATGCGGGCGGCAGCACTGGCGCCTTCGGCGGAGCTCCCTATGGGGCCACGAAGCGTGTGAGTGGTGTGCCGAAATGGGTGTGCGTGACGCATGCGGGCGGCAGCAGTGGGGCCTTCGGCGGAGCTCCCTATGGGGCCACGAAACGTGTGAGGGGTGTGCCGAAATGGGCGTGCGGGACGCATGCGGGCGGCAGCACTGGGGCCTTCGGCGGAGCTCCCTATGGGGCCCCGAAACGTGTGAGGGGTGTGTCGAAATTGGTGTGCGGGACGCATGCGGGCGGCAGCATTGGGGCCTTCGGCGGAGCTCCTTATGGGGCCACGAAACGTGTGAGGGGTGTGCCGAAATGGGTGTGCATGACGCATGCGGGCGGCAGCACTGGGGCCTTCGGTGGAGCTCCCTATGGGGCCACGAAACGTGTGAAGGGTGTGCCGAAATGGGTGTGCGTGACGCATGCGGGCGGCAGCACTGGGGCCTTCGGTGGAGCTCCCTATGGGGCCACGAAGCGTGTGAGGGGTGTGCCGAAATGAACGTGCGGGACGCATGCGGGCGGCAGCACTGGAGCCTTCGGTGGAGCTCCCTATGGGGCCACGAAACGTGTGAGGGGTGCCGAAATGGGTGTGCGTGACGCATGCGGGCGGCAGCACTGGGGCCTTCGGTGGAACCCCCTATGGGGCCACGAAACGTGTGAGGGTGTGCCGAAATGGGTGTGCTGGACGCATGCGGGCGGCAGCATTGGGGCCTTCGGCGGAGCTCCCTATGTGGCCACCAGACGTGTGAGGGGTGTGCCAACATGGGTATGCGTGACGCACGCGGGCGGCCCTTCGGTGGAGCTCCCTATGGGGCCACGAAACGTGTGAGGGGTGTGCCGAAATGGGCGTGCGGGACGCATGCGGGCGGCAGGACAGGGGCCTTCGGTGGAACTCCCTATGGGGCCACGAAACGTGTGAGGGGTGTGCCGAAATGGGTTTGCGGGACGCATGCGGGTGAAAGGTGTGCCGAAATGGGTGTGCGGGACGCATGCGGGCGGCAGCACTGGGGCCTTCGGTGGAGCTCCCTGTGGGGCCACGAAGCGTGTGAGGGGTGTGCAAAAATTGGTGTGCGGGACGCATGCGGGCAGCAGCACTGGAGCCTTCGGCAGAGCCCCCTTTATGGGGCCACGAAACGTGTGAGGGGTGTGCCGAAATGGGTGGGCGGGACGCATGCGGGCAGCAGCACTGGGGCCTTCGGTGGAGCTCCCTATGGGGCCACGAAACGTGTGAGGGGTGTGCCGAAATGCGTGTGCGGGACGCATGCGGGCGGCAGCACTGGAGCCTTCGGTGGAGCTCCCTATGGGGCCACGAAGCGTGTGAGCGGTGTGCCGAAATGGGTGTGCGTGACGCATGCGGGCGGCAGCACTGGGGCCTTCGGTGGAATTCCCTATGGGGCCACGAAACGTGTGAGGGGTGTGCCGAAATGAACGTGCGGGACGCATGCGGGCGGCAGCACTGGGGCCTTCGGTGGAGTTTCCTCTGGGGCCACCAGACGTGTGAGGGGTGTGCCGAAATGAACGTGCGGGACGCATGCGGGCGGCAGCACTGGGGCCTTCGTGGAGCTCCCTATGGGGCCACGAAACGTGTGAGGGGTGTGCCGACATGGGTGTGCGGGACGCATGCGAGCGGCAGCGCTGGGGCCTTCGGTGGAACCCCCTATGGGCCACGAAACGTGTGAGGGGTGTGCCGAAATGAACGTGCGGGACGCATGCGGGCGGCAGCACTGGGGCCTTCGGTGGAGCTCCCTATGGGGCCACGAAACGTGTGAGGGGTGTGCCGACATGGGTGTGCGGGACGCATGCGGGCGGCAGCACTGGGGCCTTCGGCAGAGCTCCTATGGGGCCACGAAGCGTGTGAGGGGTGTGCCGAAGTGGGTGTGGCTGACGCGGAGGTAGAGGAGGGGGAGGGAGGAGGGCGGAGGGAGGAGGCAGCGGGAGGAGGAGGAAGGAGACGCGGGGCACCATCTCTTCAAAACGAGGACCCAACACCACAGGATGGTTGTGAATAAGAAATCGTCGAAACAAAGCCCCGACCAACGGGCCGGCCCAGCGGAGGGCAGCGCCGGGTTGGAGGCCTGGAATGACCCTAGGCTAAAGGGGTGCGCGGCTTCAGGGGCGCCCGTGGGAGCCCAACGCAATCGCGCAAGCCGGCGTTGCCGCGCCGCATCGAAGATCGGCGGGGCGCCACTCGACAGATTTGTTGTGCCAGCGGGCAACCGCAGAATTCCGCCGATTGAATTCGAGCGCCCCGAAAGGCACTTCGAAGGCGCTGCGAAAGCAGACGCTGCCGGGGGCCAACGCGATGACGTCTGGCACTGCTGGGCTGCATCGCGACGACGTCTGACCAGGCCCGGCGTCATGGCCAAAACCGGCCCCAACACCAAGACAGGGGGCTGCCTCCACACGGGGGGAGATGATCCTAGATTCCGGCGTTGATGGTAATATTTCGGTCACCTTGGGAGCCAAAATATTACCACCATCACCGGGATCGGGATCTTCTTCCCTCGGTGGAGGAACACCGCCGACATTGGTGTTGGTGTCAACCTCTAGGCCTGCGATTGGGGGGCGGGGGCGCGCATATGGAGGCTTCCTGGAGGGGGTCGCCGAGTGGATGGGGCCCCCAGACCCCTAGATTCATGAGAAAACGCACGACGGACGGTTTTTTCTATTATCGGCCTCTAGGAGCCCTCGCAGGGGCCCCGGGACCGTCAAAAAACAGCTCAGGATGAGAAAACTGGCCCATGGCGACGTCGACATGGAAAACGTCAGTCTCCTGATCGAGCCGCATCGCCGATGCCTCCGCGATGTGGAGCGATCCTCCGACCCCACCTCCCCCGATCCAGTCTTAGCGGCCCACAGAAACTAGGATGACAGACTCGGCGACTCAATCGCGAGGCAAGGAAGCCACTTCATCACATGGACCTGGAGCCTGGGGCTCAGACCTGAGCGGGAGATGCTCCTGCAATTCGCCGGTCTAACGGGCCAAAGGCGTGCCAGAATCCCCAGTAAACGACGAAACAGATACGTAGAACCCCACAGTTGGGGATAAAAGTGGCAGGGGGGGGAGTAGCGTGGGTTCGGGTGGGTGGCGGGTGCGTCACGGGGCGAATCGCGGGTTGGGTCGCGGGTGGGTCGCGGGCGAGGACGACAACGCAACAACAAAACAGAACAGCAAAACTCGCCGGACGGAACGCCAACTCTGCCTCGCACCCAGGGGCAATGAATGACCATTCGGCCCCCTCGCTCTGATCTAGTTCGCGCGCGTGCGGGGTGGCGTCTGGGGGAGGGGGAGGAGGAGCAGGAGGAAGAAGAGGAGGATGAGGAGGTGTTTTTTTCCTCCTGGGCGCGGCCTGGCCCACCAGAGAGCTCGAAGAGAGTCAGAAGGGACCTTCCACAGAGTCCAAGGGTCTGAGACGGCCCAAGAGCGCCCCCCAAACGCCCAATATTGCCTTCCGACGGCTCGATGAGGCCCCCCAAATGCCTCAAGGGCGAATAGAAAAGGAGAACCGAACAGCAAAGTTCTGAACTTTCCATCACTTGTGACACGCTTCTGCGTTCTGATAGGGGGCCGTGGGACACACACATAAATAAACACAAATAGCAGGATTCCCTATATTTTCCCACACGTTCTGGGTTTATGTCTTTCCCGCCACTTTCCATATTTTCCCACATTTTCTGGGGAATCGACGATTAATTGCGTCTGTGTTTTTTCCCTCCTGATTATTGCCTCTCCGTGCTTCCAGCGCTCCGACACAAAAACGCTCCAAGATGAGTCACGAGGCCCCCGCGAAGGCCCCAATTCGGGCCGGGCGAAAGGGGGGGATAGCAGAGGAGGGTTTTTGAATCAGCTCACGTAGCTGATTCTCCCGGCGCCGGGGGGCGGCTACGTATCGAGGCATGGGCCCCTCGTTGGGGCCGAAACCAGCTGCACGCAACAGATTTCGTAACCCTCCTTTTCCCAATCCCCCCCTTGCGTCCAGCCCGACCAAGACAGCCCGCGAGGGCCCCAAGACGGCCCAAGAGGTCCCCAAGACGACGCGAGAGGGCCCCAAGATAAGCCCACAAGGGGGAACACGGATAGACACTTCGAGCCCTCTGCCCCAAGACGGCCCCCGAGACCGCCAGGAAGCTCCCAAGAGTTCCCAACGAGGACGGCAGGCCCCAAAAGGGCTCCACGCAGGTTCCTGAGAGGTTCCCGAACGGCTCCCAGGAACGGTGGCCCACGCCAGCCCTACAAGAGGCCCCCGAGAGGCATTCCAAGACACCCGAATCTGCTTCCAAGGAGCCTCTGACCCACAACCCAAGCACAGTGGTGGGATGGCTCTGCACTTTGCTCATGCTCGCGCTCCTCCCCAGCGAGCACGGGCGGGAGGCCCCCCGAGGCCTCCCACAACGCCTCTTTCCCCTCCTCGTCCTGCTTCTCTCTGATCTCTCTCTCTCTCTCTCTCTCTCCTCATCCTCGTCCTCTTCCTATCTCCAGCCATCCCAAGCGGGCTTCCCCACCAGATGAGATGACGGCTTCTCCGTCTTAGCGGGAGCTTCACACATCATTCGGACAATCTACCGCCGCCGGGCGACGTCCGAATCGCTACGGCCACGTAACACACACACACGGCAACGATGATCACATACGGGCCAGCGGAATGAGCGAAGCGAGGTCATTGCTTCTTACACCGCTAAAGAATGAGGATGAGGAGGCGGAGGAGGAGAGAGGAGGAAGGAGGCAACACATCAGTGCTGCCACATATTGAATAATGCTCAACGAACGAATTCGAACGCTGAAGGCTGCGCAACAGGCGACAATTAAAACGCACACTGTCGCATACGAATCCACCCTGCATCGCACCTGGGGGGCATCCGACCAGGAGGCCAGGGGGGTGGGACGGACGGGGCAGGGGATCCGACGAGGTGGGCAGAACAGACAAAAACATGTCCATGATGTGAATGCCAATGGCTCGCTGGGAACTGCGGGTGCGGCGAGTATCTAGTTTGATTCGGAGAAGAAGCTGGCTACATGCCCCAGCAAAGAGGGGAGGGATAATGAACGAGGGGGAGGGGAAATGAAGAGGACGGGGAGAGACACGTCAGCACAACGAGGGCGACAAATCCATTCTCGCCACCGTTGGTAGACAATTGTGCGTCTAGAGCGCCCCGCAGCACAATGCTGAGCTGGAGAATTGATGGAGAATTTGTAGACAGGTGGGGGCAGACGCACCAGCACAAAACTGAGCTGGTTTGTGCATGTAGCACGCCCCGCCCACTTGAACTCACCCGTTGGGCGGATTGCAATTTCGTCACGCAGAAATCGTGCCTCCTGAAAGCGAGGCATCGGTGCCGACGCTCGCGGCTGCTGGGGCGTCGCAGAACTCGCAGCACGACTGGTGCTGGAACATCAGCAGCCCGCATTGGTCGCACTGGCCGCGGAACAAGCTGTCACCGCGTAGGTTACAAGGGACGCGGCGAAATTCCAAAGACGTCCTGTCCGAATAATATAAGGCGGCGTGCAACAGGCAGCAACTGCCCGCCAGCACCGGAACGTTCCACTGAAGGAGCAGTAACGCCAGCGAAAGAGACTGCGTGCTGGGCGGCGTTGGCTTGTACTCTTGGTGGGCCAGCTGCTGCAGGCACTTCGGGCTGCTGGGCGGCGCGGCTGCGGGGCAGTCCTGGGCCTCCTGAGACGTCAGCACCTCGTGCTCCAGCACGGGAGGTAGATTCCTGGAGCCCGTCCCAGCTATGGGCGAGCCGACGCTGGCACTGCAGGGCTGCCTCACCTGCGCCGCGCCGCTGCACTCCTTGAGATCCCGACAGGCCGAGGCGTCCGGGGCGTCGGTGCTGCCGCTGCTGGGCCTTCCAATGCCAAGGGCCTCCTCCACAGTCTCCATTGTCCCGACCGCAAAGTGCTTCATCGTGGTGGCCAGTTGCTGGCTCACCTGCTGCGTCGAAGGGCGAGAGGCTGGCTTCGGCCGGGTGCACTGCTCCACCACCGGTCGGCAAGCCTGCGTAAGCTCGTCGGCTTGCGCAGGCCACGCGAGACTGTGCGGCTGGCCGCGTCTCAGCCGGCTCTGCAACCGCTCTCCGCGCTTGCCCTCAAACGGTAGGCGCCCGGTCACGATGAACTACGTCAACAACCCAAACGAATAACAGTCGGCGGCCGTGTCTGGGGGAATGACCTGGCGTGAGAACAACTCTGGTCGAGGGATGAAAAAAAGACCCTACCCTGGGTTACAAGTGCGCGGTCTGGAAACCTCCTTGGAACCCCCAAAGCCTAGAGCCGCCAGGACGCGGCACATCACGCAGGGTTTACCCCGTCAGCCCACAGGAGTTTCAGCGCACGGCGCCTCGTAAACCAGTGTAGGGGCGTTTTTCCTGCCCTTGATCTGGCGCCATCCATCGCAGCGTGCCGCCCAGAGGCCTTGCATTCCGGGTCACGAGCCGCGACAGGCCGAAGTCGAGCAGCTTGGCGCGGTATGAGCTTCGCCCACTCCCACTGCGCCGCTCCTCCACGAGAATGTTGGAGTCCTTCAGGTCGCCGTGAACAACCACGGGATGCTGGAAGAAAAAACAAACTGGATAAACATGAACTTTCGGTGGTCTGCCCGGATTTCTTGGATCTGCGCTGGCCCCCCTCCCTGGCGCGCGGATCGCTCCAAGGGCTGCACCCGAGGCAACGCCAGGACTCCGAAAGTTCATGCTTAGGCCGCTGATCTTCCTTCGAGGGATGCATCGAGTGCAAGTAGCGCAAAGCGTTCAGGACGTCGAAGACCACCAGCGACCGTGCGGAGCTGGTGGCCGGGGCAGTGCAGAACGCGCCGAGGGGCACACCGTCCACAAACTCGAGCACCAAGCACAACTTGTTCGAGTCGACGTCCATGCACGCGCCGTACAGGAACACGATGTTGGGGTGACGGACTCGGCGGAGAGCCCTCAGCTCATTGCAGAGCTGGGGCAGGCACGAACTCATGGCGCCGTTCTCAACGACGCTCCCCTTCGGCGCCTTCACAGCCACCGGTGTGTTGTGGTAAGACCCCAGAAGGACGATGCCGAACCCACCCTCGCCGAGCACCCTGTTGGGCAAGAGCTCCAGCTCGCCGTCCTCGATCAGCCACTGCTCTCGGCGGCCAATGGCGTGGACCTGGTCCAGCGACGCGTGTTCCACGACGTCCAGGCAGTGCTCAGAGGTGCCACCACTAGGGGGATCGCCACTTCCTGGAGGAAGCGCCATCTCCCAAAGAGAATCATGGGCCCCCCAGAACACTCCAGAGCCCCCCCAAACGACGCCCCACGTCCAGGACCCCCCTCCAGCTTCAATGCTGGAAGCCTCGATGCTCAGCAGGAACTGGTGAACCCACTCGTGGTGGCCCCTCTTGGCACTGCCCGGGCTGCTGTTGAAGGCAGCCGCGCTCATCGTCGTCCCCGGGCGCGACGGGGCGGACCGATCGGAGCCGAGGTCCTCCGCCCTCACGGCCTCGCTTCTGGTCACCCTGGAGCACATGTTTGTGCTATTCGCGGACACGCCCGTGACGCGCCCCCCCCACCCCTCCCCCCTTCCCCTGGTCACGTCACCATTCGCGCCGGCATCGTCAGGGAACGGGCCACGCTGAGGCATGCGCAGACGGCGCTGGCGCGAATCATAACATGACCGGCACCCTCCTTCCTCTTCCCCCCCCCCTCGTCACGACCGTTACCGCCAGGGGATAAAAATGGTCGTTAGGCGCTGTGCCCGCCGAGCCTGAGCACTCGATCACACCGTATCCGAATCAAACGTCAAATGGGGCAGGACAAGGCAAGACGCGACCGAAAAGGTGAGAAAGCCGACCCTTGGCTGCGGCAGCGGCGACGCGAATGAGGCAAGAAGTCCAGAAACCGTAAGTCCACAAAGGCCGAAGAAGGACAACAAACAAACTGTCTCCTGGACAGCTGGAACTCGGCCTGGAAGCGCATCTGCTTCTCCGCCAGGAAGCCCGCGAATAGCTGGCGCTCCTGCCGCTCGAACGCACGCCTCCCGATGGCCGCGAACACCGTGAGCGAGACGAGATATATGACCGTGTACGGCACCATGTTTGTGGTCGGGCTGCCGAGCAGCAGCGCGGGCACGATGTTCGGCGGCGAGCATCCGGAGGGGGGTCAGAAGGGGGCGAGCCTTCTCAGATGGCTCGGAAGGGCTGCGGCCTCCCGAGGAGATGCCCAAGCCATCTCCGAAGGCATAAACGGTTTCTCGGAAGGTCTGAGGCCTCTGAGAAGCCCCGCCGCCAGCTCTCACTTCCCCCCCCCGGGCGCACCGCCGGGATGTAGGCCAAGAGGGCAATCACCTCCATGGGAGCGAGGACAACCCAGCGGATGGGTAGCAGCAGATGCAGAGCGGTGACCACACAGTCAATGTCCGCCGCCGTGCCCTGCCCACGTCGGCGCGTGTTAGACTGTTCCACTGCTGCCTGGTACAGTAGCTTCAGTGCTTTCCAGGGCCGAGCCCATCCCAGGCCCGCACGCACACTCCAAAAATCGCCAACACCAATCCTGAGTCATTTTCCAAGTCATGTTCAAACGGCACTAATCAGGGGAGACACACGCCCCCTCCCCCCGAGAGGGGTCAAACAACCCAAAAACCCAAAACAACGCCACGAACGGGTGACCACACAACACCGAGCAGCCAGAACTGCAGCAACAAACACCCCCAGACAGCCAATGTCGCCCCAAGACTGCCGAAAGATCTCCAAGGCGGTCCCAAGACTGCGCACGAAGGCCTCCAGACGCTCCACGAGGGCCCCCATATTGCCCTACATGGCCTGAACACTGCCCAAGAGGTCCCCAAGACGCACGTCGGACGCAGCAAACCATCTTTGCCCTAAGAGTTTTGGCAGATTTGAACACGCTGGCCATTCCTGGGCTCCTGAAGCCCAAGACAGCCGAACAGTTCCACAAGTCGGCCCAAGAAGGCCCTCACGACGGCGCAGGGGAGCCCCAAGACAGCGCCAGAAGCCCAAAAGACGGCCAAGGAGGCCCCCAAGACGGTTCCAAGAAGGCCCCAGGCGGGGCCCAAGAGGGGGACATCAAGCTTGCCTTGTCAGCCTGCTCCTACAGGATTGCCTTCAAGACTCCCAGCGTGCCCCCAAGAGGCCCCCAGCAGGCCCCCAGAGGCCCCAAAGACGCCCCCGAGAGGCCCAACAGACCCCCAAGAGGCCTCCCATAGGACCCCTACAAGCCGCCAAGGGCCTCCCAAACGAAGCTCAAAGGCTCCCGACAGTCCTTAGATAAGCTCCAAAATGCGTCAGAATCTCAACCTCCTTCCCGCTGCGCTGCTGCCCTGGCGCCGCGGTGGGGTTTGCCGCAGGCATGGGGATAGATAGCGTTCATGTCGTCGTTGCTGCCCAAATCAACGCCCCATATAGCCTCCGGGTCATCATGACGAAACAATCGCGCAGCGTAATCCGACTGGCCCTTTGGGCTAAGATGGTCTTGCGATACCTCGATTTCCTCTTCCAAGTTCCAAAACAATCTTCCTTTCTGGGAGGTTTACCTCCTCCCCCTTCCTGAGGATTGCTTTTTCTGGCCGCGACGCGCTAGAGCGTCCAAGATGGCACAAAATGGCTCCAACAGAGGGCCCGATGCTCCAGAATGGCCTCCAAGATAGCTCCAGATGGCCGACGATGGTCCAAAATAGCTTCCGCCATACCTCCGAAATCCCCGACGAAGGCCACAAGACGGTTCCAAGTGCTCTCGGAGCCCCCTCAGGACACCCCAAGGGGCCAACATCCTTCGAAAGCAAATCGAAATCCACCGACCAATCGGAGTGTGTGAGACACTGTCGTCGCCTTCGTCGTCGTCGTCATCATTTTTGTCGTCGTCGTCGCCAGTCCCAAAGAAATTGAAGAATGAACAGAGAACAAACACGTCGTAGTTCAGTCGACTCCCCTCCATTTCTCCTTTCTGTGACGGGGGGTGCTGGGTAGATTACCGCTCTCCGGGGGTCCTGGCGGGCCCCCGAGGGTGGGGCTCCCAGGTCAGATTGCCGCCGCCGCCCTGCCCCTACCCCCTCCCCAGGTTCCCCAATGCAGGGACACGAGATCCCCCCCCCCGGGTCCCCGCGGGTCGGAATGGCCTTCCCTGTGACAGGGGGGCAGGGGGTGGAGGGACGGGCTGGAAGGCCTTCACAATACAATGTGTGAGGCCTTCTCGCCTTTTCGCTTCCGATGCGCTGCTGAGGCCTCAAGATGGCCCCAAGATGGGCCAAAAGAGGCCGAAGAGGAGCCCAATAGACCACATGGGCAACCCCAAGAGCTCCCTAGAGCGGCCCAAGAGCGCCCCAAGAGGGCCCCCAAAGGCGATTTTGATGGCCCCAGGAGGGGATGCAAATCGACCCCACCTCCTCCTTTGATCGATAGCCTATTAGGTGGCCCTCCAAGGCTCCCAAGAGGCTCCCGAGAGGGCTCCAAGACACACCAAAACAGCCGCAAGAGGACCCAGTATGCCCCCAAAGAGCCCCAATTGGGCTCCAAGTGGCTTTTTGGGGGGCTCTGTCCTCGTCATCGTTGTCTTATTCCTCCTCGCCCTCCTTCCTCGTCCTCGTCCTTGCCCCCATCGTCTTCCTTTTCGTTTCCCTCCACTTCCTCGATGTCGCTGTGGTCGTCGTCGTCCTCCTCCTCCTCCTCCTCCTCTTGATTCCCTCGCCCCCACGTTGGCCCCAGGGATGATCCGAAGATGCCCTTCAAAATCCCCCCTTGCTCTAGAGATCTCTCGGTTTACCCGGATTGCCCGCTTTGTTTCACTACACGTGTCTCTCCGTCCCTTTCCCCGTCAACTCCCATGGGCGGCCGCAGGCGACGGCGCCGGCAGCGAAAGCAAAGCTGGCTCGGGCTACGAGCAACCTAGTTGCCGGCGCGCGCGCCGAACTAGGCAAGACCTACGTCGCCACCGGGCGCGCTGCTGAGGATTATTTCAGTCGCGGCCGCAGGAGAAGGTGCCCACAACTTCAGCAGAGTTAGTCTGGGCTATACTGCTGAAGATACATTTTTTTCTGGTCGCGGCCGCGAGACAAAGGTCAGGCGGCAAGAGCAACTGCTGAGGATAAGGAAGCCCTTTCCTTTGCCCCTCCTTTCCCGTAGCCACCGGCTCAAGGAGGCCCCTTCCTTTGCCCATCCTTTCCATCTGACCTGTTTCCCGTCTCCCTGGCATGGCCGCGGCTCCAGCCGCGGACCCGCTGCAGGCGGCTGACCCTTGGAGGAGGGCGGCCGCCGCAGGTGGGCACTGGAACACCGCTGCCGCGCTCCCGAGCGGATGCTGGCGCGCGTGGCGACCATTGGACCAGCAGGAGTGGGAGACGCCAGCTGCGCGGCGATGGCGACAACGACGTTCTGCCGCGGCTCGTCGGCCCGCGGCTCCAGCCGCGGGCGCCGCGGGCGCCGCCGGCGCCGCTGGGGCCGGCGCCGCGGGCTCGGCGGCCGGCGGCCGCCGCCGCCGCCCCTGCGGCCGCCGGCGCCGCGGCTGCCGCCGCTGCCGCCGCCGCCGCCGCCGTGGCGGAGGCGGCCGCCGCGGGCGGCCGCTGGCCTCGCGGCCGGCGCCGCGGCCGCCGTGGCCCGCGCGGCCGCCCTGGGGCCCGCCGCCGCGGGCGCCGCCGCCAGCGGCTGCGGCGGCCGCGGTGGCCGCGCAGCAGCAGCAGCAGCAGCCGCTGCAGCTGCACCTGCAGGAGCAGCAGCAGCGACAACAGCGACAGCAGCAGCAAAGAAACGGCTGCAGCAGCAGCCGCAGCAGCAGCACCTGCAGCATCAGCCGCAGCTGCTGCAACTCCAGCCGCGACAGCAGCAGCAGCAGCAGCCGCAGCAGCAGGGCAGCAGCAGCAGCAGCAACAGCCGCAGCAGCAGTAGCAGCAACAGAACCCAGCAGCTGCAGCAGCAGCAGCAGCAGCAACCGCAGCAGCGGCAGCAACAGCGGCAGCACCCCCCACCACAGCCACAGCAGCAGCTACAGGTGCTGCAGCAACAGCACCCCGCAGCTGCCACAGCAACAAGACCCCCCTCTGGGAGCCAGCAGAACCCACGAGAAGACTCAGAGGTACCCTTGCTCCCTCAGCAGCAGCAGCAGCAGCAGCAGCAGCAGCAGCAGCAGCAGGGCAGAGAAAAGCAAATAGAGGCCGCGGCGGAGTCGGCGGAGGCTGCGGAGGCCGCGGAGTATCGAGGGTCCGACGCGGCGGAAGCCTCTGAAGGTGCGGAAGGTGCACAAGCCTTCATCCGTGTCTCTGGAATAGAACCAGGTGGGCAGGGGGGGCCCCCGAAAGTGCTGACGGCAGCCGCAACAGTCAGCTAAGCGAGATCCCGGAACAGCAGGGGCTCGCCCCCACACCGTGCCACCCCCACCTCCCCCTCAAAACAATCACACCGTCAGCAGTCCTCTGGGAGCGCCACAGACCCAGCAGGGGGACCACGGACCAACCGTCCAGGCGCAGGACAGCGAAGCCATCCACTGGCTCGTCGGGAGAAACCCCTTCGCGCCTATTCGCCCCCCTTCCACTGCCAGTGAACCCACTCTAACGGGCGGCGAACCCCAGGCGCTCTCGCCTGACGTCCAGGACACGACTGACAAATAATCTCGTGCTCTGGCAACGGAAACGGCGTCGCCGTACGTGCACGCGCCTGGCACAACCAGCGGTACCTCCGAGACCGGCGAGGGTCCTGCGTTGAGCGAAGGGGACGCACCCAGGAGCGACGGCGGGCACAGGCCCGAAGGCGAACGCCCGCGAAAGGGGCCTCTCCCCACGCACCACAGGGCAGCGTCCGCCCTGGCTGCCGGAGACGATCCGACCCCCGCCTGGCGGCCAACCATGCGGCCTGCCTCTCCCCGCAGAACCCCGCCAGGCGTGCAGCCGGAACTGTCGCGGGCAGATCGCGAGCCCTCCGGCCAGGACAGGGAGGCCGGTACGCTGGAGACTTGCGGCCAGGATGCACGGCAGCACCAATGGCCTGACACGCGCCAATAGCCAGAGCCCACGGACCCCGACACGGGACAGCAGCTGTACAAAACAGAAATCAACCACATCCAGTGGGACCTACCCACGAGGCGAGGCGATAAGGCGGCTCCAAGTCACACTGGGAACAATGCTCACAGGCACCTGGCACGCTTTCGCCAAGCGGCAGCCCGTGCCTGGCAGCAAAGGCGCGCTCGACCCGCTTCGGCACGACCCGCAAACCTGCCACCTCTTCCTGGAATCCTTCCGCAGCCACAAGTGCGACGTACGGGTCGTCAGCGACGTGCTGGGCCTCGACGTCGACTGGACTCGGCTGCGGCATCTGCACCCGGGTCGAAGCGGCGGAGCGAGCAGGGATCACCGCGCGGCAAAGGGTCACCCGGAGACCCAGGCACCCAGGAAGGGCAAAAACCAGTGGTTGGCCGTCTCCCCACAGTCGCCGTTGCTGCCCCACCTCGTGGCATCGCACCCGCAGGGATCACCCAGCAAAACGCGCCCTGCGAAAGGGATGCATCCGGACCCAGCGGCCCCCGGCGACGCAGGGGCTGCTGTACCTCGGGCCCTGGGCCTCCCTCGGGGGGTCAAGGCGCCCTCGCATCCCCCTTCTGGCTGCCAGGGGCCTTTCTTCGCCTCCCCCCCGTGCGCGCTTCGTCTTGGCCACAACCGGACGCAGGGGCCCTGGGCGCACGCGGGGGCCTGCCTGCACCACGGGCTGGGGCCTCCCACCAGGGCTCAAGGCACTCTCGCATCCCAGTTCTTGCAGCCAAGGGCCATCCTTCGCCCCCCCCCCCCTCGCGCACGCTTCGTCATCACGGCGCTCTCTGTCATCAATTGCAGCGCTGAGAGCAGAGGCGGAGGCACTATCCAATCACAGATCGGGCTCTCGCAGACACACTTTCCGACAAATCGTGTTCGGCGGCGGTTAGCTGCACCCCCCGTGTCAACGAAAGGCCGAGGTATCATAGATGGGGCTCTCGCAGACTCACTTTCCATCAAATCGTGTCATCTGCGGCGGTTAGCTGCACCCCCTGAGTCAACGGAAGGTCGATGTATCATAGATGGGGCTCTCGCAGACGCACTTTCCATCAAATCGTGTTACGCGGCGGTTAGCTGCACCCCCCGTGTCAACGGAAGGTCGATGTATCATAGACGGGGCTCTCGCAGACACACTTGCGGCGGGCCGGATGGGAACGGAAGGGGCATGGAGACGGATGTTCAGGTTCGGGAGTGTCGTGTCTCGACTCCCCCCATCCCCACTCCCGTCCCCGTCCTGGGCCGCTCAGGACTCCTCGCCTCCAGCAGTAAGGACCATCCAACTTCCTGAGGCTGACAATGGCGGCCCAGGGGGGCACCGAGAGGCATCAGAGGAGGCGAGCCCCAGAGAGTGCCAGGAGGAGGCGCAACAGCTCACAGCTGCGGAGGACGTTGTCCCCCCCCAGAGAGCATGCGCCTGTATCTCCTCAGACAGTGGCGAGCCACACCCCCGAGGTGCAATCTGGCGACGGAGACGGAGGCAACCACCAACAATAGTGACTCTTGCGGCGGTTAGCTGCACCCCCTATGTGAATGGAAGCGTGAACTCAGCGGCGGTTAGCTGCACCCCCCATGACCATGAGATAGAGTATTCTGCGGCGGTTAGCTGCACCCCCCTTTTCAGCACAACTCAGGATCAGTGTGTGCGAACACCTAGGGTGGACACCCCGAGGGGCCTCGAGGCCTACGAGAACGCCCACCTCAGGAACACATTGGATCAGGGCCGCATCAGCTTAGGGGAAACCCAGGAGATGACCTTGGCCCCTAGCCCTCGGATTCGGGGCCTGGCCGAGGGGTGTGGCGGTGCTTCTCCTCGCCTCTCCCCTCTCGGGCCTGGCGGGTGTCCCCCGCCCTCGGCCTCGGGGCCTGCCAGACGTGCTATCCGACGTCGGGGTGGTTGCCCCCCCTCCCAGGGCCGCCCGTGTTCTGCGCTTCGTGGTCTGGCTCCCACTCTCTGCGGAGTGTGCTTCCGCCCTGGAGGACCTCGTGGTGTGAGTTGGGTCTCGGGTCTGGGGGACAGTGCCTTTCGGCGGACTGGGCCTGTCTTGCCTCCTGGCCCACGTGTCCTCCACAGTGCAGCTCCCCCAAGCGCCTCGCCCTTTGACACCGCAGGAGGCAGCACTACCACCAGTGCCGCCCTTCCCCTCACTCCTCCGCTGGCGGTGCGTCCCCGCCTGCGGGCCCTCCCCCCCCTCTCTAAGGCGTGGCGCCGTGCCGGCACGCGCTGCGTGGCCCACAGTCGCTTGTGTCCCCCTTGCCCTGTGGAATGGTCACTCGGGTGTTGTGTCGCCACGGAATGGTTCAGCCTTCCGCAGCAAGACAGCACCCAGGCCCCCACCAGCTGCCGGCCAGTGCGCCGCACCAGTTCCGCGACAGCTGCTTGGCTTGCAGACGTCGTCGCGGGCGTTCGGAGTCTGGCGCCCCACAGGCGACTCACTCCACCGGCCTCTCACTTGCCTCCACGGCAGCAGGACCCCCCCTGGCAGGCTGCGCAGGCGCTTCACCACTAGACGGCGGTGCCCCCCACGCCTGCGGATCTCTTCGATTCAGGGATCGGCATCGCAGTTGCGCCTTGGGCACAGCCGCTTGGCTCCACCTGGCACTGGGGGGCGAATTACTGAGGTCTGGGCACCGTGTGGTTCAGCCTGCTACGCCTGTACAGCCCTCGGTCTTCCCTCTGACTATGAATGCAGAGCATTTTGTTCAGTGCATGTGCAACTGCCCGCTTGTTGTGCAATTCGCTTTGTGCCGCCTGCCCCGGACATTGCCTTTTGCCGCCAGACCGTTGTCGCGCGGCCGCCGACCAAAAAAAAAAGGATATTTGTTTGTTGTTTTACAGCCGCAGGCGGAGGCGCCGACGGCGAGCGGTCACGGTCGGGCTGCGGCCGCGACTAAATTCCCGGGCGCGCGCGGGGGCCGCGGATCAGGCGGCGGGGGGGGACAAAAAAAGAGAGAACAAAAAAAAAGAGAGGATACGCGAAGCGTGAAGAATACTTCCCGATGCTCAGCATCCCTACCATGTAGAAGGTGCACGCGGACACCACGGTGATCTCCAGTCCCAGGGTGCTGAGCAAGCCGTGCCTGGCCAGCTCTCGCCCACAGACGAGGGCGAGAAGCACGAGCACGGTGACGACGATGCTGACGACGACCTGCTGAAGGGGCCCAAGGACACACAAATAAATACACACAAATCCCAGAATTCCCCATGTTCTCATGTATTTTCTGGGCTTGCGCCTTCCCCCACACTTCCAATTTCTTGTCATTTTTCCGGGGAGATGACGATGAAATGTGCCTGTGTGTTGTTTCCCCTCCCGACCTGCCACCTACCAAGCTCCCGCGCCTCCGCCGTGGGGTACTGCGCGTGATCCCAGAATCGGTGCGCAATGAAGCCCGCCAGACGGCTTATGAAAGCAACGGAAGCGGCCGCCAGCGCCGTGAGACCAAGAAAAACTGGCATCACCATAACTTTCGGAGGTCCGCGCGGATTTCTTGGATCTGCGCTGGACCGCCCTTCCTGGCGCGCGGAGCGCGCCAGGGGTAACGCCGGCGGCACCTCCAGGATGCTCCAGTGCCGATCCAAGAAATCCGCACGGACCTCCGACAGATTATGTTGATGCCGCTGTTTCTTCGTCGAGCTGTGTAGTGGCATAACTGCTCCTTGTGCGTAAGCGCGAACCCCTCCTCTTTCAGTGGGTCTACAAACCTGAGCGTGAAGCGATCGATGCCATCGGGGGGGGGGCCGAGGCGGGGGGGAGGGAGAGGCAGACTCTCCGTGAGGGCCACGGGGCCGGTGCTAGTCGAGCCGGGAGGAGGAGGAGGAGGAGGAGGAGGAGGAGGAGGAGGAGGCGGAGGAGGAGGAGGAGGAGGAAGAGGAGGAGGGGGAGGAGGAGGAGGAAGAGGAGGAGGAGGAGGAGGTGGAGGTGGATGATGAAAGCCCATTTGGCCTCTGGCGATCTGGGCCTGCGACCGATCGCTCGGTCAGGGTCGATCGGCGCCAGCCGCCCGATCGATCCCGCCTCGCAGGCCGATCGCGAGGCCGGGCTCCGCGCGCCGCGGATCGGCGATCCGCCGCCGCCGCTGCCGCGCCCTGGCCCCCCGCCTGGCGGCTGCCGCGCGCCTCGGCGCGCCCAGGAGAGGCCCGACGCCCGAGCCCGCCTGGCACAGGCGGCAGAGGGAGCGCCGGGCGTCGGCGCGGGCCCTCCTGCGCGTCTTGAAGGCTGCCGACACGCTCAGCAGCCACCACTCGGCGCAGAAGCACCAGCGCAACCAGCAGTACGAGCTGCAGGACTTCGAGACCAGCAAGATGGCGACCAACACGAAGTCTCACGGCCATCCAGTGGGGGCCAAACCGTGGCCATGGAGGTCAAGTACACCAGCGTCTGGATCCGCTCATCGCCGACACAATGGAGGGCAAAGACAGCAGCAGCCACGGTACCAGCACCAGCACAACCAGCACCACCACAACTCCCACCACGACGAGGATCGACAGCAGCACAACGACGTCCACTATCAACAGAAGTATCAGTACGACTCCACGACATCGAGAACGAAGCGGACTCCATCAAGGAGACGCCACCAGGCCCCCGAAGACTCCACCAACGACCACCGACATCTGCCAAAGCTTACGAAACGACAATTGGAGGTCACTGACAAGATAATGCCCGCCCTTCTTTCGGAGGCCAAGGGACACGAGAGCTTTTCTCTTCCTCCCGACGAGCCAGACATACGTCGGGTATGGCACGCCACCAAGGTGGCGAGGATGGCACGTCTCGCCGACCAAGTACATGGAGCCATGCAAGCACAAGTCGACCCAACCCGCCTCATCGAGGAGCTAGCCATAGTCAAGACCATGATCCACCTGCTGGACACACCGACGGCTCGCATCGCACAATACAGATCCCAAGTGGAGTCACGGATCCAGAGACAGCAGACCGTCGAGAGCCAGCTCAATGACCTCAATAAGGAGCACGACGAAATCAAGGGCGAGATCGCATCCCTCAAGGCACTCATCTCCGAGGCCAAGAAGTATCGAGAACACGCTGAACTTTACGAAGACAGCTGTGACGGGGACGGTGAAGACGACGGGCGCCATCGAGTCAGAGGCAAGACACCACACCCCGAGAGACGACAACGACCACCATCTCGGCAACCCGCGTCTGAGCCAGCGCCTGCTCCGACCACCAACGACGGCAGCGACCTGCGGAACCTCATCGACGTGCTGACGAGGAGAGTGGATGAGCAGCAGCGCAACCACGGGATACACCAACACCATCTGGCGTTTCTCCATCATGAACGAGCCGAATCCGAACAACAAGAAGCACAGCGTCAACGGCAGACCGAGCAGATTCAGGAGCTTTCGCAACACTTACAGCACTGCCGAGTACAACTCCAGCAGGCACAAATCCAGCAGAGACAGTCGTACTACGAAGAGATCCAAGTCTTCCGACAACGCGAGGAGCGGCTCCGACACGAGGCTCACGAATCCATCACGGAGAACATGGCTCACTACCAGCAGAAGGAGGCCTACCTGCGCGACCAGCTCAGGGAGGAAGAGTCAGCTCACCTCGCCACGTTCATCAACCAGAGGAAGCAAGAGGAAGAGACTTTCCGACACCAGCTACAGGAGAATGCGGAGATCATGGTCAAACAATATCAACAACGATGCCACGAACAACAGCAGCGTCTTCTCTCAGAGAAAGCTCAGGCCCAGCAGGACATCAGCAACATCGCGAGGCTTGAACAGAACCAGCTACAGGATGCTAAGGAGCTACTTTTGGAGGAGTTCGGACAGGTCCAGGCTCAGAAGTACCGTACCTTGATGGCCCAGAGCGAGTACAACAGCGAGATCGACAAGCTTCGAGGATCTTCCAGTGACATGCAACGCTTCGAGAATGAACTCCAGGAGCAGCACCAACTCCAACTACAGGAGCACCTTCAGCAACACAGACAGGAGCGCGAGCGACTGCATTGCGAACTACGGCAAGCCCACGAGTTCGGCACAAGCATCGACGTGGACATCCTCAGGGAGCTCGACACACAACTCCAAGAACGAGACGAGGGAGACGCACGACTGCAAGCCCAAGCAGACGCTGAACAAGCACAAGTCGACAAACAGATACAAGCGGCACTCGACCTGCTGACACCACCCCCTACCTCCGACGACTCGGGCTATCAACTCTACTTCAGAAACCGAGGCAGCAGTAGTGGTGGACAGCCCAGCGGCAGCGGACAGCGCAACAGCACACCACCACCACGACCAGCACCTGCGACGCCAAACGCCACTCCTGTTGCGCGACGCCCATGCCACGACGCCGACGACGCCAGCGTGCACACTCCAATTCCAGCTGACGACGACGACCTTTGCAGCCCAACCCCCGTTGCGAGCGATGCATATCCCTTCCCTGTCCCCACGCCTTTACCGACCCCCGCCTCGCACACGCCGATCCCCACCGAGCAGCCTACGCCCATCGACTTCCACCCACCCGACCCGCAGAATGACCGACCCAGCTCGGCGCCACCACCACGCACCAGAAGGACAGACTCAACTCAACACAACCACCCATCCACTACTCTTCTCATCGACATCACCTCCGACGACGACGCACCACCACCTTCCACCCCAGTGCGCATTCCACTAGCCGACATATCCCCTACCGCACCGATGCAGCCAATCCAACCACCACCCCGCTTCCACCTCGCCACGCCAGACCGCGCCACCTCCGCTCCACCGCCCCGCACCGCCCTCCGAAAAAACGGATCATCTAGACGAGCGACCAAGCCAAAGAAAGTCCGTATCTGCGACATCGGAGACGGCTTCGCAGACCCAGGAGACCGAGTGCCAACCTTCCTCAACGACGAGGAAGTCCCTGCAGTCAACTCGCCAAAAAACTAACGAGGCCCTCACCCCCTGGGGGGCAACTGGCCCAGGGGGAGCGGCCCAGCATTACACCAGAAGACTGCCAGCGCAACGACGGCACTTCCGACTCCTGCAGTGGTTATGCCGACGACGTCAAGCGCCGATTATTTGAGCCCCTGGTGAGCTACGATTCACCACGCGACACTTCACAAGTTTCACCTACCCTCTCAACAGCCAACAGAGGCATGCGCGATGGGGAGAGCGCACCTCCAGACCTGTACGAGCACGGCGACATGTGGGAAATCCACACACCGCCCAACATACCACAGCCTAGTAGTGGACCGTGGACCATCCCCTCGGCCTCTACCTCTCGCTTGGGGAGCGCGAGAAGGCTGTCTCACACGGACCCCATACTAGAACCACATACACTAGCGGACCGACCAACTACTGCCACCCGACCCCGACGGCAGCATGTCGACTCACATCCTCCACCAGCGGAAGCCCAGTCACGGTCGATCCCGACGATGACGACGCCACCGCCTACGCCTCGAGAGGAAGAATCGCTTTGTGAGTACGACACAGGGGGGGGGCAAGAACGACCAGAGCCACCAACAAGGCATCGACGCACTAGCCATTTTGGCCAAGATGGCGATCGAGACCGACAATTTTGTGACCTACTGAGCCGGCCATGTACATCAATTCCCTGCCGGCCACAACCTCCCATTTTTGACTCCCCTGAAGTTACCCAGATGCCACACGGACAGACCAACCTGCCGAATGCGGAGAGCCACGAGGCAGCACGGCATGTCCGCTTCTCCCGCGAGGTCCACACCCGCGACCAGGAGACCGACAATATCCTCTACCACATCGACTTCGACGAGCAGGAGCCCTTACTCCAGCACCTTCGACGACTTCAGGCTCCCAGGCTTACCTTCGAATTTACCGAACGATGCCACAACGAAGTTTCAGATTACATGATGCGAACATTCCCATACCGACAGCTCCTACGAGATTCTCGCCTGCACTTATACACCGACGGCTCCAAACACCCACGCCAACATGGTCAAGACGGATGGTCAGTGGTACTCGTCGGTGAAGACGAAGAAGGTTTCTCTTTTCAAGGCGCAATAGTCGGCAAGCACCGCGACTCCACCCTCGTGGAGATCCAAAACCTCACGGACAACGAGACCACCTCGACATCCAGCGAGATCACAGCGCTCATCTGGGCGCTCGCCTACATCATCCACAAGGACATCAACCACAGGATATCGGTCCACTCCGACTCGCTGGGAGCGATCCAACTGGCCAGGATGGAGGCTTTTACTAACCGAGACGCCCACCTCGTGCAGCTACTGGTGATCATGTACTCGCACGTCAAGGAATATGTCGACCTGCGTCACGTTCACGCCCACGAGATGAACCCCTGGAACGAAGTTGCCGACGCCGCAGCCAACTACGCCCGCATCGAGGACTACCCGCACCCACAACCTGAATGGGCTAACATACTCAACGCGTCCCCTCAGCGCTGCTGGGAATTCCTACTTGACGCCGACAACCACACCAAGGACGCTTACCCATCCTTTTCACCTGGGATGCTCAAGGCCCAACGCGTCGATACTACGGCAACGACAGCCCACCTCTCGACACCAACCAAGTCCACGAAGACCTCGACAGAGATAGATGTCAACATCGCCACCTACAACATCCAGTCAGGGCGCGAACCTGGCCACGGCGCTCGACGACGCAAAGAAAAGATACACAAGCTCAGAAAGACAATGCTCAACCTGTACATGGAGGACCTCCACCTGATTGGCATCCAGGAAGCCCGCACGCCCTGGGGAGTTCGCAGCGGCAACGACATCACCAGCACGAGTGCGTACGCCTACCACGTCATCTCAGGGGGGCACGATCAGTACAACCTCGGCTGCGAGCTCCACATACTCACCAGCAAGCCGTACGGAAAGGCAGGAGCCAAGGACCTCTACTTCCGCCCCGATCAGTTCACCGTCATCGAGCACAGCCCTCGGCATCTCGTAGTAAGGATCGAAGCCCCAGGATTTCGACATACAGTCTGCGTCGCCCATGCACCACATTCTCGAGCTAAACCACACGAGAAGGATACCTTCTGGGAGATGATCGAGTGCGCAACGTCTAACCACAATATCAACATCTTCCTCATCGATGCCAACGCTCGAACAGGCAGCTTCCAGGAATAAAAATACAATGAAAAGAATCAATATATAATAATATAACAATTAATAAAATAAATACAAAACAAAAAATCAAACAAAAAATACATTAGATAAACAAGAAAATATTATATTATAAATATGTATGATACAACCATAAGAATAAAATAACACAATTTAAATATATAAAGACTAAATACATAAAAACCACCCTATCCCCAAAATTCAAAAGAAATATGTGTTTTAAACAAAAAAACAATAATACAAAAAAAAATTGCAGCCAGGCAATCGGCGATCAAGGCTTCAAGCAAAAGGAGGACGACAACGGCGAACGCTTCCACAAGGTCCTGCAAGGCAACTCTCTCATAGCCGCGAACACCTTCAAAAGCGGAGGCCAGGACCACTACACATGGGACTCAGGCAAGGACGTACATAGACTGGACTACATAGTGGTTGGCCACGAGCTTTTCGACTCCATATCCCACACGTCCGTAATGTACGGTATCGACACAGAACACGACCACTCACAAAAGAACGACCACTTCCCCGTCAAGGCTAACCTCGCCTACACCGTCGAGACCGCCTACCAGCACGGCACGCCCAAGCTCGACACCGCTAAGCTCGACTCCGAGACAGCCAAGAACGACTTTCAACGACGCCTGCAGCAGATCCAACACCCCCCCTGGGAGACCAACCTCAACGACCATACCAAGAGCATCGTCGATCAGATAAAGGACGCAGCATACGCCAGCTTCAAGAAGCAGCACCATGCCCCCCGCAAGCCCTACATTACCGAGGCCTCCTACGCTCTTCTTAGATTCCGACGCACCCTCATTAAGACGATCCGCATCGTGAAAAGGAATGGAATTGGCTCCAAGAAGTCACGCAGACGGATCCGATACACCGCGCACCTCATTGCAAACCAGTCAGCATCAGCGTCCCCTGACGACGTCATCCACCTCATGGACATCCCTGGATACACTCAGCTGATGATCAAGACCATCCTCTTCATCAACCATACGGACCCCGACCATACCACGGCTCCTTACCACGACGGTACCTACGGCACGACCACTTTCACTACGAACCTTTTCGACTCATACTTGAGCTTCATCCAAGACACCGACCGCGTTCTCAGAATCCGCCTCGACCATGACCGCGACGCCCACCTTGAGAGCTTCTCCGGCAATATGATATTATCAGCCGCAGGGAATGCCCCGCGGAAGGAATGGGCAAACGTGAGGGCCTTACTCACATACGGCGGCCGAACGCCTAAGAGAACTCCGACTCCCAAAATACGCCAAGACGATAACGGAGCTCCACTCACGACGCCACAAGCCATTGCGGAGCACGCCCTTCGATACTACGGCAACATCGAGAATGGCATCAACACCGACATCGAAGGCGTCGTCAAGCACTACAACAACAAGACTGCACACACCAAGCCGATACCCCACATCAACAACGTCCAGACCATCCACAACCTGACAGCCGCCCTGGCAGCCTCCAAGAAAGGCAAACGCGGCGGGCCTGACGGGAACACCGACGACATGGCACGAGCGGCGCCGCGCCAGATTGCCCGACTTCTGCACCCCATCATGATGAAGATGCAGCTGATGACGACGGAGCCCATTTCGGCGAAGGGCGGATTCTCCACCCATTTCTCCAAAGGACAAGGACAGCTTCATCTGCAGAAAGCCTACAGGGGCATCCTACTGAACAACACTATTGGCAAGATCAACAGCAAATTCCTGAGAGGCCTCTTCCGCGACATCTTACCCGACCTGCTCATGGACACACAATGCGGCGCCGTCCCTCACAAGGCGACTGACTTCATCACCCACACCGCCTATACCTTCTTGGACGACTGCCGTGCACAGGCTCGCACGGGCAGCATACTCTTCCTGGACTTGAGAGAAGCATTTCATTCGGTAATAAGGGAGTTCATTTTCCAGCTGCCGACTCAGGAGGACGAGCTCGAAGATGTCATCGACAACATCGAGATTCCCATATGCCTCCTCCCCTCCCTACGACAACGGCTTCGCTGTCCAGCACATCTCAACGCCCACGTCGACGACTCCCACCTCTGCGCCCTCGTGGCCGACCACCACACGGCCAACTGGATGACCGCCAAGGGCACCGACGCATACGTGATCCCACGCACCAGTACCAGGCCAGGGGTGCCATACTCCGACGCGGCCTTCAACATGCATTTCTCCCTAGTGCTTTTCTTTTTTTTTTTTTTTTTTGTTTTTTTTTTTTTTTTGTTTTTTTTTTTTTTTTTTTTTTTTTTTTTTTTGTTTTTTTTTTTTGTTTTTTTTTATTTTTTTTTTTTTTTTTTTGTTTTTTTTTTTTTTTTTTTTGTTCCCCCCCTTTTTTTTTTTTTTTTTTTTTTTTTTTTTTTTATTTTTTTTTTCAGGCCATCGCCGACGACGCTGAAGGGGCAGAAGATGGTGAGAGTGGCCACCACATCCGCCCCTGCGACAACCCGCTCTTCTCTACGGCCCCGCATCAAGGCGGCAAGCTGACTAACATGTCCTTCGTCGACGACCTCACCGACTTCAACTCGACCACCAGCCACTCCGACATCATTGACATTACGAAAACTTCAGCCGAACGTCTATGCCGTACCGCCTTCACCTATGGGCTCAAGCCGCACCCAGACAAGACCAAGGTTATCATCTCCTTTAACGGGACGGGCTCCAACGTCGCACGCAGCAGGCTTGCACAGCAAAACATTACGTCAATCCAGCTGAGCATCATGTCGATCTCGGTCCAGATCGCAGACCAGCACCGACTCTTAGGCACTATCCTAACCAACGGCAGCATGGGACCCGAGGTACAGAATCGCATGCGACGAACCGAAGCTTCGGCACGAGCTCTTGAGAGGCAAATCCTAAGACGACGACGCCTACCCCGCAAAACGAAGATCAAGTACGTGCACGCCCTCTCGACCGCCTCATTGACCTTCAACCATCACGTCTGGCCAACACTGACCCAGACCGACCACCAGCGCATCTCCAACGCCTACTCGAAGCCCTACCGCACGGCAGCTGGACTACCCAAGACGAACTCGCAGCTTCATCATTTCACGGCCACCGAAGTAGTTGCTTACACAGGCATCCCCGACTTCGACCACCACCAGTCTGCTGGAAGGTTGCGATATTTACCACGGCTTCTACGACACGCTCCTCAGCAGCTCCTCCAACTGCTTGACAACCAGCGACGGAGGAAGGGCTCATGGACATACATGCTTTTCCAGGACTTCGATTTCCTGCGCACATACCTGGACGACCAGCGCTGGCCCACGACAAGCAAGCTCGACCCCGACGTTTTTGCATGGGCTCGCACCACGCCGAAGCACTTCACCAACTCCGTCAACCTGGCCGTCACAAACTACATCCGCGCCTTTAAAGACCACGCCCACGCCGACAAGCTCACCAAGGTGCTCAGACCCGACGGCCCCACGGGTGCGGACACTACGCCATCACGCGACAACGGCGCCTACAACTTCATCTGCTACGAGTGCGGAATCGTAACCAAGACAAAGCAGGGCATGGCAATACATATCGGACGTGAACACCGACGACCTGAGCACCCGCGAAACTGGGCATCGGGTACGTCGTGCAGAATATGCCGCCAGAACTTCCACTCCTTCGCCAAGCTAGTGAAGCATCTAACCACGGTCGCCCGCTGCCGAAGGTCATGGCACATGTGGTACTTACAGGGACCTGCCCTCACGGAGGAGGACGTGGCCAACAACCAGTCGATCTACGCGACCAGCATAGCCGACAACAAACGCAGAGGACGCCCCGAACTATACCACCATATCCCTACCCATGCATCCGACGTCACTCCCTTACCATCACTCGACCTATCACCTTCACCACCGCCATTCTTCCCGACAGTACCTGAGCTCACACCACCACCACCAGCCCACCACCCTCGAACACCGACCAGAAACAGATCTCTTCTTTACCTCACCAACACCGAGAGACACCCGAACGATCTGTTGGACATCACGGACCAACGACTATGCTACAAGGGAATGGTGATGGAACGAGTTATCATGACCTTCGACGACCTCTACTCTGTCGACCACCCATCACAGTACGACGCCCTCGACTCGATCCACCAACACATTCGACAAGGCGACTTCGCGGGAGTGATGATCAGCCTCTCATCCAGGACGTGGACAGACCAAGGCGAGGGCGACCAGCATGACAGAAAAGCAGCATCTTCAAGAACAACCACAGAACCCTGGGGCAGAGTAAGCCTTGGAGGCGAGGCAGCCGAACGACGACTGGTCGCGAACCACCATGCCCGCCTCGCCATCCACACATTCCACGTCGCCCACGTCGCCGAAGTACCAGCACTACTAGCACAATCTGCAGCCCCAGCAGGGACAACGACGATCTGGAACACTGAGATGATGTTCTACGCAGTGGAGAATCTCGCTACGAAGAGACCGACCATGGTAGACGTCACCAGCAGCATCTATGCAGTATATTACGGCTCCTCCGACGAGCACGACAATCCAATCGACAATTTTGTCGCATCCATCGCGGGCAGCCCGAGCTGATCAGAGTTGGCCGTAACATGGCCCATGAAGATCAACAAGAGCGCGCACCACGGCAAGACCGCCGTAGCGCTCACGGAGACCGCCAACAACATCAGGGACGCCCCCTCTAGGGAGAGGGGGGGGAGGACACGGTCCAGGTCTGACCTGGGCCGCCACCCGCGGGCAGGCCGTCATGGGGGTAGCTCTCTTCCCCTCAGGCCTTCAATGAGCCCCCTCCCCTCTCTCCACTTTGCCAC
This sequence comes from Prorocentrum cordatum, assembly GCA_963575745.1. Classification (NCBI taxonomy): domain Eukaryota; class Dinophyceae; order Prorocentrales; family Prorocentraceae; genus Prorocentrum; species Prorocentrum cordatum. The sequence goes on from CAUYUJ010021459.1 coordinate 484,601, forward strand.
CCCCATGTGGCCTCTCCCTCCCCCTCCTTAGCGGAACTTTTGACCCCCCCTCCCCGGACAGCGTTTGCCTTCTGGGGTCTGTTGTGGGGCGTAAGCATGCCTTGTATTTGTGTCGTCCTTTTTTCCCCCGCCCCTTCCCTGGCGGAGCCTTGACGGCTCCTTCCCTGGGCCTTCCTGGCGGGGGTCGTGTAGGGGGGGTGCTCCCCTCCAGCGCGCCTTCGGCGCTCGCGCGGGCACGCCCGCGCGGACGGCTGCGTCCCGCGAGGACATGGAGCCGCGAGCGAAGCGAAGCGAAGCCCAACGAGGGCACCCAGGGGCCCCAAGGCCGACTCAAAGCGTCCTGTCTACTTTTCCCAGGACGAGGGCATGTCGGGTTCCACGTCGCACTCAGGAGCTCGCCAGCCGGATATACAGCGCAATGTCCAAGGCCGATGCGGTGGAGGTTCTTGTCCTGGGGGAGGGGGAAAGGACAGCGATCGTTTCCTTATTCACTGTTTTGCCGATCGGGGCGCGCCGTCGCACCCTCTCCCCCCCCCCCCCACATGGAGTAGATCTTGGCTGTTGTTGGCGCCTGCTACAAGCAGGTGGAGTCTCCCCCACGATGGCGCCCTTTTGAAAACGGTCGCATGAAGCAGAGGTCCAGAGCCAGACCCCCCCCCTCCCCCACCTTCCGCCCAGTGTCGAAACGCCGAGAAAAGAAAACGTTCAGACGTCCCAGCAGGCCAGCGAAGGGGACGGTGCCATTGCGGAGCAGCTCGGGGTGATCAGCGACCGGCTCCGGTCCGCATAGGTCACCGTGGCTCAGTGGACGGGCGCTCGCTCCTCAAGCAGTGGCGAAGCATCCTGGCCCGCCTGTAGGCCCACCAAGAAGTACACGAAAGGTTCTTACAACATCTCTGGCTGAGGTTGTCTTGTTTCAAGATGTTGTTTTATGTTGCAAGAACATGGCGTTTGTGCTTGGACCATTGCTAGGGTCTAAGAACATGTCGTGGTAGGCATTTCGAACGCGGGGACGGTCGGTCTCTGCTCAAGCTCCAGGTCTAAGGGAGGCGTTGCTGGCGCGCGTTTTGCATCCTCATCTCCTGCTTCCGTGTCCCCTTCTGGTGTAGCATCCTGCAATGTTGGCAACACGTGTTACCGAGGGACCTGCACTTCCCACCACCCTGACGGACCGAAGATCGATGGTGGTGGTCCTAAGCGGATCAACCCCGTTGCTTCGCCGATCTAGTATCAGATGTTTGAGGACAAGGAGTGATGTTTTTAGAAGGTCGTCAATTCATTTGGCAGGTTCTCAATAGTTCTTCTGATGTGTTGCACCCTCTGGGGTCTGACGTCGGTGAAATCATATGGGTGTTAGCTATCCACGGTTCTGGGCGATGCTCGGGGAGAAGGGTTCGTTCGTGCTGCCTCTGTCGACCTAGCGGGCAAGTTGTGGCAACGCTGGTCCATTGCCCATGTGGCTGCCTCCGCTCCTGAAGGGGTCCCTCGCGAGCTTAACAATTGCTGGGCGCCCATTTTTGCACCAAATATAGTCCGACGCTCTACCTCGTCGACTGTTCTCTTTAGGCTCCATTTCGCGTTCTTCATCGTCCTGTCCCTCGCCTTTGGGTTTATGGTTTTCGCGTTCGGCAGCGGTGTCTGTGGTCGACCTTACCCTGCGGAAAGGGTGCTCATCTCAGGCACTCGCCTCAGGGCGCGTTCCACCTCGTCTTTCCTCTCCTCATAATCATCGTCGTCGTCAGCATCATCACCATCACCACCACCATCAACATCTTCGTTGTCATCAACATCAATATCATCATCATCCGTATCATCGACATCGTCATCGTCATTACCATCGTCATTATCACCATTATCATCGTAATCATCATCATAATCATTGTCATCATTGTCACTATCATCGTCACCACTGACATCATCATCAGCATCAGCATCAGCATCAGCATCAGCATCATCATCATCATCATCATCATCATCATCATTACCATCATCATCATCAGCATCATCATCTGTGTCGCCACTTGCATGATCACCACCACAGCTTTCATCAAATCATGATCATCACGATCAGCACTGTCGTCGTCATCACCATCGTCATCGTCGTCATTGTCATCAGCATCATCATCATCACCACCATCACTAACATCATCATCATCATCATCATCAGCATCGTCATCAGCATCATCAGCATCATCATCAGCATCAGCATGGTCTTCGTCACCAACTGCATCAATACCGGCACAACTTTTATCATCATCTTCCTCACCATCACCACCATCATCATCATGATCAGATTCGTCATCAACATTATTATCACCATCGCCGTCGTCATCAGCATCGTCGTCGTCATCAGCATCGTCATCGTCATCGTCGTCGTCACCAT
>CAUYUJ010021459.1:491983-506983 GCA_963575745.1 Prorocentrum cordatum
TTTGTCGCCGTCGTCATCGCCGTCGTCGCCGCCGTCATCTTTGTCCCTCACCGTAGCCGCCGCCGTAGTCGTCGTCGTCGTCGTCGTCGTCGTCGTCGTCGTCGTCGTCGTCGTCGTCGTCGTCGTCGTCGTCGTCGTCGTCGTCGTCGTCGTCGTCGCTGTAATCGTCGTCCACTCGGACTCGCTCCCACGCCCAGAAATTGAAGGCCAGACGCTCAGGGCGAGACGTGCCAGGAGATACGATATAGGGCCCTCCGCGTTGAATAGTTTTGAATTCCCAGGCTGTAATTGTCATAGGGGATTGTGCCCACACCCTGGAAGCCCCCCGCTTGCGGTTCAGGGGGCTCTGAGCTCCATGCCCCATGCCTTAGACTGGTTTGTTCCGAGCGCGTTCGGTGAAGCCTTCTCCGGAGGAGGAGGAGGAGGAGAGAACCAGAACGATGTTTTCATTGGTTCTCTCCTCCCCGTCCTCCTCCTCTTCCTCCTCCTCCTCCTCGTCCTCCTCCTCCTCCTCCTTCTCTTCTCCACCCGTGCAGTGTTTTACTGCACGCCATTTCCTTTTCTCAGGCCACGGTTCACTGCACGAGTTTGCCTGTTGCAGGTCGGCGCGTGTGGTGTTTCCCCTTTGCCTGGCGACCTGTAGACTGGCACTGCCCAACGGATGCCCCCCGCAGGATGCATGAGGCGGCCCAAGAAAAACCCCATAACTTTCAGGCACCTTCCCAATTCAAGCATCAAGTGGTTTTCCCTTTCCTGCCTCTGTATGGGGGCGAGCGGAAGCCTAATCTTCTTTCAGTGCCTTCCCACGTCATGGTTGGACCCACCTCTTCCAACCGATGGGAGTTGCCACAGATTTCTGGGGTTGCCCACACAGCCTCTGGAGCTCTCTTCACGCGAGGCCCGCCTGGCCACAGGGACTCCGACGGTCAAAAGCTGGGGACGCCTTCGACCAGTGACACCTGTGGCGACTTCCCATGCCAGCCAACACATGAAGGGCCACGCTCTCCCGGCGTCGGTGTTTTTCCCTCGATTGGGAGGAGCGCGAGAGCTCACAGAGTTCACCACTTCTGACGCGCGAGTCCTTCGCCCATCTCGAGGATATCAACATGGGGGCGGCGTGTGGGGCAGCTGCGCGGGAAGCGGGTGTCGGAGAAGCGGCTGTCCCGCCAAGCCCAAGTCCGTCCCAAGTCCGTCGGCAGTGGGAAACAACTGGTGGACACTCCCCCGCTCCCCCAGGCTCAAAGTTGGCACGCGCGGGGGAGACTGCGGCCGAAGTGCAACTCATCAGACCCACCGCCGGCTTGGAACAACTGGGGGGAGGGGGGGAGAGAGGCGTTGACCGATGACTGTGGCATTCGTGTTCGCTACTTTTTTTCCCGGAAAGGGCATAGGCCCAGGGTTCTCTTTTAGTAGGTAAACCTGTCCCCCGGTGCCAACTTGAGGGAGGCCGGCGAATTTTTTCCCTGATAAATAACGAGGTCGAAGGAGGCCGGCGAATTAAAATTTGAGGATGTCTCGAGCGAAACGCTTGTTTTTCTGAATTCCCGATCGATTGAATCACAGGGTGGGCCCGCGCGGGGGGGGGCGCCGCGCGCCCCGCTTACGGCCACTTTTCGTGTGTTGGGGATGTCTCGAGCGAAACGCTTGGTTTCAGAATTTGTTGAGGATGTCTCGAGCGACACGCTTGTTTTGCAGAGCCGACCGCGACGCGGAAAAGCGCCCCGCGCGAAGGAATTTCGATGATGTCTCGACTAATTCGTTTGTTTTTGTACGATTTCCTGGAATTTTGGCAGGATGTCTCGAGCGAAATGCACGACCCCACCCTAGCACGACCATACCCCAGCACGACCACACCCCAGCACGACCAGACCCCAGCACGACCCCACCCCAGCACGACCCCACCCAGCACGACCATACCCCAGCACGACCACACCCCAGCACGACCCGACCCCAGCACGACCCTACCCCAGCAAGACCACACCCCAGCACGACCACACCCCAGCAAGACCTCACCACAGCACGACCACACCCCAGCACGACCACGCCCCAGCACGACCACGCCCCAGCACGACCACGCCCCAGCACGACCACCCCCCAGCACGACCAACCCCCCAGCACGACCACCCCCCAGCACGACCACCCCCCAGCACGACCACACCCCAGCACCCGACCCACAACCCCAGCACGGGAGCACCCCAGCACGGGACACACCGCCACACGACCTATCCCCAGCCGCCACACCCCCGCAGACCCGATCCGAACCCAACTCACTCACCGGGTGCGGAGCACCCCAGCACGAACCCACCCCAGCACGACCCCACCCCAGCACGACCCCACCCCAGCACGACCACGCCCCAGCATGACCACACCCCAGCACGACCACACCCCAGCACGACCACTCCCCAGCACGACCCCACCCCAGCACGACCCCACCCTAGCACGACCACACCCCAGCACGACCACACCCCAGCACGACCCCACCACAGCACGACCCCACCACAGCACGACCACACCCCAGCACGACCACACCCCAGCACGACCACACCCCAGCACGACCCCACCCCAGCACGACCGCGCCCCAGCACGACCACGCCCCAGCACGACCACGCCCCAGCACGACCACGCCCCAGCACGACCACCCCCCCAGCACGACCACCCCCCAGCACGACCACCCCCCAGCACGACCACACCCCAGCACGACCACTCCCCAGCACGACCACACCGCCTTGGTTGAGTGGGTGCCTGTCGTCGTGGAATGTTTCGTGGGGTGTCTCGTGGAATGTTTCGCGGGGTGTCTCGTGAAATGTTTCGTGAGGTGTCTCGTGGAATGTTTCGTGAGGTGTCTCGTGGGCTGTTTCGTGAGGTGTCTCGTGGGATGTTTCGTGAGGTGTTGCCCAGTTGGGTATCATGAAAACGTGTCCATGCTCCACATGTCTATATCCCTTTCCGGGTTCGTGGGTCCATCATGTTTCCTGAGGCCTGGTTCAAGCCCGGTCCCCGAGGCCCTCCCGGGGCGCCCTGCCGACCCGTGCTTTTCGAGGCGCCTCCGGCCGCGGCGACGGGAAGCCCGCCGGAGGCCGCCTGCAGGGAGGACGACTCGGCCGCCGGGGGGGAGGGGTCCGCCGCGGCCTCTCGGCGGGCCTGCCCCCGGGCGCTGTGGCCGCTGTGGACGCTGCGGCCGCTGCGGCAGAAGAAAAAAAAACAGAGCACACACAAAACACAAAAAACACAAAAAACAAACAAAACAACAACAAAAACAAAAAAAACAAACAACAAACAACAAACAACAAACAACAACAACAAAAACAAAAACAGACAAAAAACACGCAGGTGCGCATCATGGGCACGTTCCTCAGCCGCATGTGGGAGGGGCGCTCGGTCTGCCACCAGGACGGCGCGCTGCTGCAGCCAAGAGATCTCGCCGCGTCCCGCCAGCACCCTCGGGGGCGAACGCGGCCCCCCTTTCCCGGGCGTGGCATGTGTTTGGCCTCTCTGTGCGTGCGGTGTTCCAGGAGCAGGCTTCGTCCCCTCGAGAGATGGAGGGCGTTGACATCTCTTCCCCATCGGAAGCCGGCGGAAGCCGGTGGAAGCAAAACAGCGGCGGGCCCGCTGGCGGACGCCAGCTGACGGCCAGAGCAGGCGGAATCAAGAGGAGGTGTCCCAAGATATGTGTTGTGGTTGATTCTGGATGTCCAGATTTGGCAAAGTGTGATACAACTTTTTCTGTTACATGCCTGGGATCAGAGATTCTCTGCCCGAAGACTGCGACATCACAGCGCAGCGCAGTTGGCTGTACACAGCGCATGCGTCATGTTGGCGAGCATTGTGCTCCGTGGCATCTGGATTATGTGGCACCTGCGGCGGGTCGCGGCATGGTTCACGTTGCCTGGCTGTTGCGGTGCTTCTTGGAGGTGTTTGGGATGGACGCTCCGTGGAGCCTCAGTTGGCGCCTCCTGGGGTCTCGTACGGCGCGCGTGTGTGTGTGTGTGTGTGTGTGTGTGTGTGTGTGTGTGTGTACGTGTGTACGTGTGTGTGCGTGTGTGTGTGAGAGAGTGTGTGTGTGTGTGTGTGTTTGTGTGTGTGTGTTTGTTTGTGTGTGTGTTTGTTTGTGTGTGTGTGCGTGTGTGTGTGCGTGTGTGTGTGTGTGTGTGTGTGTGTGTGTGTGTGTGTGCGGGGGGGCTCTTGGCACGTTGGGGCCTGTCTGGTTCCCTGGGGCCGTCTTGGGCGGGTTGGTTCTGCGGAGCGTTCTGGAGAAGCAATGTTTGGGCCGTCTGGGCGGATCTCGGGGCCCTCTTGGAGCCTTCTCGGGAGCGACAGCGCGCCGTCACGGGGTAATCGGGCTGTCTTCGGGCCCACTCCCAAAGTCATGCAGGGTGGACAAGCCTACCATAAACCCATGGAATCCGTGTGTTTCAAGGAAGCTTGGCTTTCCAGATGCGTGTCAGCCGTAATTTTGGAGTTTCCTGGTGCTTTCTCGGGAGCTTTCCCCGGGAGCTGTTGGTGCTGTCTTTGCCGTTCGGGGGCCGCCAGACAGAGTCGTGGTGCTATCTCGGGGCCTTGTTTGATTGCGCTGAGCAGAAGGAGGAGGAGGAGGGGGGGGAGGAAGAAGGATGATGGGGAGGGGCATCGTGGGGTGGGAGAGCAACGGGCGAGAGGGATGGGGATGCGGACAAGAGGCGGCAAGGGGGAGGACGATGAGAAATGCAGATGCATATTTCGACTATGTTGTGGTTTCTCTTGATGCCTCACGCTGTTGCAGCAGTCAGCGGTGACATGTCTTCTTCCTCATCATCCTCATCATTCTCTCGTTGCCCTCCTGCTCCTCCTCCTCCTCCTCCTCCTCCTCCTCCTCCTCCTCCTCTTTTGTCATCCTCATCGTCCTCAGTCTCATTCGTCTCTCCTATTGTCTTCCTCTCCCGTCTTGTTTGCCTTCCCATACTCACTCGTCTTACCTCCCCATTCACATTCGTCTTCCTTGTCCCCCTTGCCCGTCCCAGATGATCATGGGCGATGGGAAGACCACGGTCGCCCTGCCCTAGTGACCTTTTTCTGCTGACGCCGCCAGAGCAGTATTCATGACTTCCCCTGCGCTTCTCCGCCCAGTGATGCGGGCACGAGCCGTAGACACAAGCCATGGCATTCGGGTGTGGCGGGAGGCCACGACGGCATTTCCCGGCTCGTCTTGGGCCCCAGTACAGTACCCCCACCAGACCGATCCAGCGATTGTCGTTACCATAGACGGCGCCCTGCTTGTTGTTGACGCCGTCTGATGGGTCGGTAACTTGGAGCCTGCTTCTTCATCGCTTGGGCAACAACGCGCGTCATGGCCCCCCCGCCCCCCCCATAACGTAACGCTCCGGCCCCCAGTGCGCCCCCGGCACTGCCGCCGCGCGCACGGCGGGGAGGGGGGGGCGTTACGTTATGCCCCCCCCGCCCCCCCCCACACAACGCCCGTTCTCGCCGCGAGTGAAGAAACGCGCTCTTGCGTGTTACATCAGGTATGCTTTCAGCATCTTCGGGCTGTTCTTCAGATGCCGCCGATTCGTCAGGGCGCCGAAGGGAGGCGGAAGGTCGGCGGAAGTAAAACGAGGCCGCCTCTGCTGGTGGAAGCCAGCGGAAGCTCGGCGGAAGGCGGCAGAAGCAAACAACGCGCCCCCAAGAGATGAAAACTGTTTTGGGTTCACGGTTTCCGAAATCTCCCATGTGTTGTGGGTGGTTCCGGATATCCAGCATTGGCCAAGCCTTGTTACATACAGTGGGGGCGTTGGTTAAGGAATGTGCCCAGGATGCTGCAGACCCTGGCGGATTCCTTATCTGATGAGGGCGGCGGTGATATCCATGGCCAAGCTTCGATTGGAGTTCCACTGGCCACCAGACCCTAGATCCCTTATCTAAGGGTTCCTTATCCACTGCCCCCACCGTACCTGGGGTCAGAGATGGTCGGCGATAACTAACCCCATGCCCAGGATAATGAATCATCCCCCCCCCTTAATTGCCCGGTCTTGATTCGGGGCGGCACAGAGGGGGGTGATGACTAGGGGTGGTGGATATCATGGCGTGGGCCATAATGTTTCCCCTGATTTCATGGCGCCTCTTCTTGCATCGTTCCGTCCCCAGCCCCGCCCCCTCTGGGCCGCGCACGTGCCGCCAGCCATGAGCTGCGCCTCCCCGTCTCGGACGCCCCCCTCTTGGCCGCCCCCGATGGATTATCTCCGGCCAGATGCCGCCGATTCGCCACCGACGCCGCTCGTCGACGCGGGAGGGCTCGGCGGCGTGGGTGTCGGCACCGCGCCGGCGGTCCGGCTCGGTGTGTGGCACCCGGGCGGCCAGGCGCGCCAGTGCCGGGCTCTGCGCCTCGTCGCCGTGGCAACGTCTCTCTCGTGTTTTTGACTTTTTGGCACATCGAGCTTATATGTTTTGAGAACGCTGTTAAGAGCATGTCGTGGTAGGCCTATAGGAATGCCGGGACGGTCGGTCCCCGCTCAAACGTCGGCGAGTCGAAGATTGGTTGTTTTTTGCTCGAGGGATGGCTTCGGTGGCAAATCTTGAGTCGGGCATGTCCCTCCGCAGGAGGAATATTCCCAAAAACCGTCTGGGGACGATGTTTCCACTATTGTTCACCATTTCTGATTATTCTTTGACTATGTACTTGTCATTTTTCCTTTTAAATCCGCCTGTAGAAGGACATGCCCGACCTAAGGCAAATCAGGGGGGCCTGGTATACCCTCTTGATTCCGTCTTTAGCGTCGATTGGCGTCTGGGGTCGATAAGGTAGCGTCGATCGGCGTCGATTCGCGTCGATTTTAGCGTTGAGTAGCGTCGATGTAGCGTCGAGTAGCGTCGAATCGCAGGAGCTGGCAAGATGGTATGGGAGGCTCCCATGAGTTGCCATCGGACGTGCCAGAAAGATCTTCGCATTCGAGGACCGAAAGAGTTGTCATCTCCCCCTCGGCGGAGGGCAGCCGAGCAGGGTGGCGGAAGCAGAACGATGGCGGAAAGCGATGCAAGGCCGGCGGAAGCCGGCGGAAGCAAAATATGCGCCCCGAAGAGATGGCAAGGTTTTTCCCGGAAAGGGCATCGGCCCAGGGTTCTCTTTTAGTAGGTAAACCTGTCCCCCGGTGCCAACTTGAGGGAGGCCGGCGAATTTTTTCCCTGATAAATAACGAAGTCGAAGGAGGCCGGCGAATTAAAATTTGAGGATGTCTCGAGCGAAACGCTTGTTTTTGAAATCCCGATCGATAAAATCACAGGGTGCGGGCCACTTTTTTCGTCGTCTTTTTTCTTTTTTTTGTGTTTTGAGGGTTGTCTCGAGCGGAAACGCTTGGTTTCACGTGTTTGCGAGGATTGTCTCGAGCGGAAAACGCTAGTTTTGCAGAGCGACGCGACGCGGAAAAAGCGCCCGCGCGAAGAATTTCGATGATGTCTCGCCTAATTCCTTTGTTTTGTTACGATTTCCTGGAATTTTGGCAGGATGTTCGAGCGAAATGCACGACCCAACTAGACGACCATACCCCAGCACGGACCACACCCAGCCGGACAGACCCCGCACGGACCCCCCCCGCACGACCCACCCCAGCACGACCATACCCCAGCACGACCACAACCCGCACGACCCGCACCCAGCACGACCGACCCCAGCAAGACCACACCCCAGCACGACCACACCCCAGCACGACCTCACCACAGCACGGACCACACCCAGCACGACCACGCCCCAGGCACGCCCACGCCCAGCACGACCACGCCCAGGTCGACGCCCTAGCACGACCACGCCTCAGGCCGACCCACGCGCCCGCCACGTCACGCCCTCAGCCGACCACCCCCCAGCACGAACCACCCCCCAGCCGACCACCCCCAGCACGACCACCCAGGCCACGACCACCCAGCACGACCACTCCCCGCACGACCACACCCCAGCACGACCACACCCAGCACGACCACACCCAGCACGACCACCACCCCAGAACGACCACACCCCAGCACGACCCGATCGATAAATCCACAGGGGGCGGAGCCCCGCACGAACCCACCCCAGAGACCCCACCCCAGCACGACCCCCACCCAGCAGACCACGCCCCAGCATACCCACCCCCCCAGCATACCCACACCCCAGCACGACCACACCCCAGCACGACCACTCCCCAGCACGACCACACCCCAGCACGACCACACCCCAGCACGACACACCCCAGCACGACCACACCCCAGCACGACCACACCCCAGCACGACCCGATCGATAAATCACAGGGTGCGGAGCACCCCAGCACGAACCCACCCCAGCACGACCGCACCCCAGCACGACCTTACCACAGCACGACCACACCCCAGCACGACCACGCCCCAGCACGACCACGCCCCAGCACGACCACGCCCAGCACGACCACGCCCCAGCACGACCACGCCCCAGCACGACCCCCCAGCACGACCACCCCCCCAGCACGACCACCCCCCAGCACGACCACACCCCAGCACGACCACACCAGTCGCACCCCCGTGGATATGTTTTCGTTGGGTGTTGTTGAGTGGTTGCCTGTTCGGTGGAGTGTGCTCGTGGACTGGTTTCAAAGGGTTTGTGGTCTCGTGGGAATGTTTCGTGATGGTGTCTCGGGGATTGTTTCGTGAGGTGTCTCGTGGGATGTTTCGCGGGGTTTGCCCGACCACGCCCCAGCACGACCACGCCCCAGCACGACCACCCCCCCGCACGACCACCCCCCCAGCACGACCACCCCCCAGCACGACCACACCCCAGCACGACCACACCCCAGCACGACCACTCCCCAGCACGACCACACCCCAGCACGACCACACCCAGCACGACCACACCCAGCCGACCCACCGTGTTGGTTGAGTGGTTGCCTGTTCGTGGGGTGTCTCGTGGAATGTTTCAAAGGGTGTCTCGTGGAATGTTTCGTGAGGTGTCTCGTGGAATGTTTCGTGAGGTGTCTCGTGGGATGTTTCGCGGGGTGTCTTGTGGGATGTTTCGTGAGATGTCGCCCAGTTGGGTATCGTGAAAACGTGACCATGCTGCACATGTCTTTATCCCTTTCCGGGTTCGTGGGTCCATCATGTTTGGTTCAAGGCTTCTTAGGTCGGCCGTGTACCGGGCGGGGCTGGGACAGGGATGCGTAAATTGTTCCAAGGCGTTCTGGAACCCTGTCAGAGCGTTCCGGAGCGCTCTGAGAAGGCCGCGACGCCCGATACATCCTCCACATCCTCCAGAACCGCCGGATCTCAGAGATCCCCGACTTATCCCTGCCATATTTTGTCCCTGCCCTGGCTTCGTCTTAATGTCTCTCTGGGTCTGGCGGGCGCTCGCGCCAGCGCGGCAGCCGTGCCTCCCGGTTCAGGCCAGTGCAGCTTACGAAGCTCAAGCGCCGACGAGGGATGTGCGACCAGATTTCGTACAGCAAGGTGTCTTCTCTGTTGCGAGGAACCCAAAGACGCCCAAAACTTGGATCGACTCCACCTCCTCCTCCCCCTCTCCTTCGTCCTCCTCCTCCCCCTCCTCGCCTCCCACCGCTCTCGAGCTGAGCACGCGCCGTCGCGCTCGGCCGGGAGGTCATCGCCCCGCTGCTGTCGCTGCTGCTGGCGGACGGCAAGACGCTGGTCGTGTCGTGCGTGCCCGCGGGGGGGGGGGATGGGCTCAGTGGGCCCCGGAAGCGGTAGAGCCGTTTTCCCCATCGCTTCCGAAAAAAAAGGTTTTGAACATGGGAGCGGTAAGAGAACGGCAACTGGAAACGGCAAACAAGCTGCTCTAGAATTGGAACCGGAGCCGGAACCAGCAAACAAACGGCGAAGGAACCGGCAAACAAACGGCGTCGGAACCGGCAAACCATAGCAAAACGGAACCAGCAGGAAAAGCGGTCTTGTGGTTGCCAGGGCCCATAAAGGGGCGCGGCGGGATCAGCGCCGGCCCCCAGGGGTGGGGGGCGTTTTTCCCGGAAAGGGCGCGGGCCCAGGGTTCTCTTTTAGTAGGTTAACCCCCCGGCCCCCCTGCGACTTGGGCCGGCGAAATTATTTTTGAGGATGTCTCGAGCGAAACGCTTGTTTTTCAGAATGTGTTGAGGATGTCTCGAGCGAAATGCTGGTTTTGCAGAGTTGGGGATGTCTCGAGCGAAACGCTTGGTTTCAGAATTTGTTGAGGATGTCTCGAGCGAAACGCTGGTTTTGCAGAGCCGACCGCGACACGGAAAAGCGCCCCTCGCGCAGGAATTCTGAGGATGTCTCGCGCGTGCCGCGTCCCGCGCGCAGGAATTTAGATTTCTTGGGATTTTGACAGGATGTCTCGAGCGAAACGCTTGTTTTTCATAATTTGTTGAGGATGTCTCGAGCGAAACGCTGGTTTTGCAGAGTTGGGGGATGTCTCGAGCGAAACGCTTGCTTTTCAGAATTTGTTGAGGATGTCTCGAGCGAAACGCTGGTTTTGCAGAGTTGGGGTATCTAACATGGCGTCGGGCCCAACGCCGAATTATGAGGAAAAGTGATGGCTTCTTGCTCTGAACAGGGGGGTGCGCTTTGGGGGTCTCTCCAGGGAAGACGTTGTGAGGATGTCTCGAGCGGGAGCGCGAATTCAGCGTATCCAAGTCACGCAGAGGGGTATCTAACATGGCTGTCCCGAGCTGGAACCACGTGTTTTTTTCCCGGAAAGGGCTTGAGCCCAGGGTTCTCTTTTAGATGGTTTCCCCCCGGGTTTGACGGGAAGAGGGCCGGCGAATTTCTTTTGCGATAAATAACGAGTGGGAAGAGGGCCGGCGAATTAAAATTTGAGGATGTCTCGAACGAAACGCTTGATTTTCAGAATTTGTTGAGGATGTCTCGAGCGAAACGCTTGTTTTGTATTATATATTGTGCTCTCCTGGGGACCTCAATTCAGAGGATCTCTCAGGTGAAATGCTTGTTTTCACGTGCCCAGGTTTTGAGGATGTTTCGAGCGAGACGCTTAGTTTCACGCCTCCAGGTTGCCCAGACGGGTGTCTAGCATGAGGATTTGTTGAGGATGTCTCGAACCAGAGGCTTGTTTTCACGTGTCCAAGTTGCCCAGGCGGATGTCTAGCATGAGGCGGTGTCGAGGAAGTCTCGATCGAGACGCTTGTTTGCGCGTGTCCAGGTTGTCCAGGCGGATGTCTAGCATGAGGATGTGCTGAGAACGTCTTGAGCGAAACGCGTGTTTTCACGTGTCCAGGTCGCCCAGGCACAGCACAGCCCTCGGCACGGTACATCAATATCGATACCCTTAGCATTGCAGCCTGGCATGTTGCCTGGCACGTTCCGCGGAGCGTCCCGTGGCGAGTCCCCCTGGCACGTCGCGCGGTGCACGTCCATTGGCTCGTTCCGTAGCGCGTCCCCTTGGCACGTCCCGCGGTGCGTGCCCATGGCACGTCCCTTGGCACGTCGCCTGGCGCGTCCCTTGGGACGTTCCGCGGCGCGTCCTCCTGGCATGTCCCCCTGTCCATTAGCTCTGGGGCAGCTACTATGTGCTGAGGCCGCTCGAGCTTAAGATCTAGGTCGGTTCGGTCAGGACTCGTGTGCAAAGGAGGACTCGATCCACAACGCTATAGAGCACAATCGCGGCATGGCACGTCGCAGTTCAGCACAGCGCAGCACAGCACAGCCCACGGCACGGTACATCAAGATCGATACACTCAGCATTGCAACTTCGGCACGTTCCGTGGCGCGTCCCGTGGCGAGTCCCCCTGGCACGTCGCGCGGCGCGTCTCCTGGCACGTCCATTGGCACGTCCATTGGCACGTTCCGTAGCGCGTCCCCTGGGCACGTCCCGCGGTGCGTCTTCGTGGCACGTCCCTTGGCACGTCGCCTGGCGCGTCCCTTGGGATGTTCCGCGGCGCGTCCTCCTGGCATGTTCCCCTGTCAGTTAGCTCCGAGGCAGCTACTATGTGCTGAGGCAGCTCGAGCTTAAGATCCAGATCAGTTCGGTCAGGACTCGGATGCAAAGGAGGACTCGATCCACAACGCTATAGAGCACAATCGCGGCATGGCACATCGCAGTTCAGCACAGCGCAGCACAGCACAGCTCTCGGCACGGTACATCAAAATCGATACATTAAGCATTGCATTTGCCCGTCGCCCAATCAGGTGTCTTTCAAACGTTGCCATGCCTTACATTTCTATATTCCTTTCCGGGTTCGTGGGTCGATCATGTCATGCTCAGGCCACCCAGGGAGATCTCTAACATGATTGTCCCGAGCTGGAACCACGTGTTTTACGTGTCCAGGCCACCCAGGGGGTATCTCTCATGGTTGTCCCGAGCTGGCACCGTGTTTTTACGTGTCCAGGCCACCAACACGACGCTTGTCCCCAGCACGTTCTGTAGCGCGTCCCTTTGGCACGTCTCGCGGTGCGTCCCCGTGGCACGTCCCCTGGCACGTCGCCTGGCGCGTCCCTTGGAACGTTCCGCGGCGCGTCTTCCTGGCATAAGTCCTTGTCAATTAGCTCTGCGGCGGCTACTTCGTGGACTATGTGCTCAGGCAGCTCGAGCTTAAGATCCAGATCAGTTCGGTCAGGACTCGGATGCAACGGAGGACTTGATCCACAACGCTGTAGAGCACAATCGCGGCATGGCACATCGCAGTTCAGCACGGCGCAGCACAGCACAGCCCTCGGCACATTACATCAAGATCGGTACACTCACTCAGCATTGCAACTTGGCACGTTCTTTGGCACGTTCCGTGGCGCGTCCTGTGGCGAGTCCCCCTGGCACGTCGCGCGGCGCGTCCCCTGGCACGTCCCGTGGCACGTCCATAATGCATTGGCACGTTCCGTAGCGCGTCCCCTTGGCACGTCCCGCGGTGCGTCCCCATGGCACGTCCCCTGGCACGTCGCCTGGCGCGTCCCTTGGAACTTTCGGCGGCGCGTCTTCCTAGCATGCCCCCCGTGAATTAGCTCTGGGGCAGCTACTATGTGCTCAGGCAGCTCGAGCTTAAGATCCAGATCAGTTCGGTTAGGACTCGGATGCAAAGGAGGACTCGATCCACAACGCTATAGAGCACAATCGTCACGTGGCACATCGCAGTTCAGCACGGCGCAGCACAGCACAGCCCGCGGCACGGTACATCAAGATCGATACACTCACTCAGCATTGCAACTTGGCACGTTCTTTGGCACGTTCCGTGGCGCGTCCTGTGGCGAGTCCCCCTGGCACGTCGCGCGGCGCGTCCCCTGGCACGTCCCGTGGCACGTCCATTGGCACGTTCCGTAGCGCGTCCCCTTGGCACGTCCCGCGGTGCGTCCCCGTGGCACGTCCCCTGACACCTCGCTTGGTGCGTCTCTTGGCACGTCCCGTGGCACGTCCATTGGCACATTCCGTAGCGCGTCCCCTTGGCACGTCCCGCGGTGCGACCCCATGGCACGTCCCCTGGCACGTCGCCTGGCGCGTCCCTTGGGACGTTCTGCGGCGCGTCCTCCTGGCATGTTCCCTTGTCAATCAACTCTGGGGCAGCTACTAGTTATGTGCTTAGGCAGCTCGAGCTTAAGATCCAGATCAGTTCGGTCAGGACTCGGATGCAAAGGAGGACTCGATCCACAACGCTATAGAGCACACTCGTGGCATGGCACATCGCAATTCAGCACGGCACAGCACAGCACAGCCCTCGGCACGGTACATCAAGGTCGATACACTAAGCATTGCATTTGCCCGTCGCCCAATCAGGTGTCTTTGAAACGTTGCCATGTCTTACATTTCTATATTCCTTTCCGGGTTCGTGGGTCGATCATGTTCCGCGGATATGCCCCGCGCGGAACGTATCGGTGCGACCGCGTGTCCGCGGGATCGCGCCCCAGAGTCCAGACTTCGAGGGCGCGGATACGGATAACTGGGCTCGCCGCGCGTGAACGGCCCTTGTGCTGGAGGGGTGCCCTTCTGCCTGGAGGGCCCGAGGTGGCCCATCACTGGTTCGGGCCAGCGGGGGGGGGCGAGGTTCGAGGTGCTGGGCTCGAGCAGGTGGTTCGCCTCTTTCGGCCTCTGGGGGCCTCGTTCGGCCCTGGGACCGTCCGCGCCGGATATCCGGGGTGCAGACTATGCAGCAGGCGGACGCCCTGAGGGGTCTGAGGACCTGGCTTGATCGGATTTGCCCTCATCCACTCTTCTTGACAGAAAGTGTCCTCCTCTTCCTCTCATCGTTTTCCCGGAAAGGGCGCAGGCCCAGGGCTCTCTTTTAGTAGGTAAACCTGTCCCCGGTGCCTCAACAGAGGTGGGCCGGCGGATTCTTTCCCTGATGAATATCGAGGTCGAGGTGGGCCGGCGGATTAAAATTTGAGGATGTCTCAGGCGAACGCTTGTTTTTGAAATCCCGATCGATAAATCACAGGGTGCGGGCCACTCTTTCGTGTGTTGAGGATGTCTCGAGCGAAACGCTTGCTCCGCAGAGTTACCGAGGATGTCTCGAGCGAATCGCTTGTTTTGTAGAACTTGAGGGATATGGGCGCCTCAGAGATTTGCCTTCTCCAGGTGCCACACCCCAGCACGACCAAGCCCCAGCACGACCACGCCCCAGCAACGACCACGCCCCATCAACGACCACCCCCCAGCACGACTACCCCCCCAGCACGACCACCCCCAAGCACGACCACCCCCCAGAACGACCACACCCCAGCATGACCACTCCCCAGCACGACCACACCGCCTTGGTTGAGTGGTTGCCTGTCATCGTGGAATGTTTCGTGGGGTGTCTCGTGGACTGTTTCGCGGGTTGTCTCGTGGAATGTTTCCAGGAAAACGTTGAAAACGGTCGCCCGTGTCTCGTGGAATGTTTCGCGGGGTGTCTCGTGGAAATGCCCGTCGCCCGATACGGTGTCGTGAAAACGTTTCCATGCATGCGGTTCTATATCCCTTTCCGGGTTCGTGGGTCCATCATGTTTGTGCTATGTGTGTATGTGTGTGTGCGTCTTCGTTCTCGCCGGCTCGCTGGTCTTGTTCTTTCACGGCGCGCCCATGTCTTTCACTGGCGCAACCGCCAGCGTCTGTGCCTGCGCGTGACTCGCCC
>CAUYUJ010021459.1:509483-541983 GCA_963575745.1 Prorocentrum cordatum
GCAAACGAAAAATCAAGGTTGAACAATGACTGCGGCGCAGTGCAACTCAAATGAAAGGGTCGCGCTGTATAATATACCAAAGCGGGTCCCATCCGTCCAGCGATTGCATTGCAAAACGAGAAGTTCAAACCAGAGCAGGACAGAGTGTCGCAAACCAGTCTGTATCACTTCAATCAGCGTGAACAATTCAAGACAGTACGACTCAATGCAACCAGAACCAATACACACGGAACAACGCAGCACGAAACAACGCATCGCCAAACAATGGCGACCAGAGCGGACCAATTCACAGCACGCTAGTCTTTCACGACAATTCACAACACAACGGGGAAGAAGCGGAACTGAAGAAAAAGGGAAGTAAGGGTGAAGACATATTGTCCTCGTCTTCTTCGGCTCTGCTCTGGCCGCCGTTTCCCTCTTCCCCTCTTCCCCTCTCCCCTCCTCTTCGGCCTTGGCGTCGTCGTCCGACGACGACGCCGAGGCCGAGGCCGAGGCGACGGCGACGTGGCGGCGCCCGATGTGGCCGCGGGGGCAGCGGGGAGGTGCCCGCCGCGCTGCTGGACATGTCGCGGTCGGTGATGATCGAGCGCTTTTCGTCGCCGGTGATGCCGAAGCCGGTCGCACCGGGGGTTCAAGAGTCGGCCACTAAGCAGTGGCGAGGCGTCTTGGTTCTCCTATAGCCCACCAAGAAAATGTTCGAAGAACCTTGCGTAGTCTGCGGGATACGTTCTCACAACATGTCTGGCTGAGACTGATCTGTTTAAGCACATCTGGTTCATTTTCTAAGAACATTGTTCGTGTTTTTAGGTCAGGTTGTAGTAGGACTAGAGGAATGCCAGGACTGTCGGTCCCTGCTCAAGACTACACGTAAGAGTGACCCTTCGCCAGAGAGACCTTTGGTGCGGGCCCATTGGGGTCCCCCGATCGCCGAACGAGACGGGGTAGCAGCGGTTTGCGCGTTAGTGTTTGATCCCCGCGGCCCCCGGAAAGCCGCGCACCAGAGGTCACTCTTACCCAGGGGTCACTCCTGCGTGCAGTCGAAAGAGACGGGGGTCAACGCAAACGGGGGGTCAGTCAGAGCGCCGGACCCTGCAGGACCCTGCATAGCCCAGGGGGGCCTGGACCCCCGGGCTTGGGTGCAGGATCCTGCAGGGCCTTGGCAGGGCCTCGGCAGGATCTTGCAGAGCCTGTGACTGGCCCGGTCCTGGACGGATCTGGGTCGGCAGATCCCCGAGCGACGCTGTCATTGCTCGGCGGACCCAGGCTTTGGTCGGGCACGTCCTCCTACAGGCGGATTTTGGACGATAAATCAACAACGGGCAAAAATAGTCAGAAATCCGATAATAAAGTAAGGAGATCGTCGCCTGATTATCCGTGCGGGCTTGGTCCCCTGCCGCTGGCCCCCTTTCAATCAGAACGGGGCATGCCAGAGCTATGTTGTATTTTCTCGGCGCCGTCGTGAAACAATGTCGGAACATCATGGTAGGGCAATTGGCAAGTGGCAATCATATTTACGAGGTTGTATAGCCTCGGGGACGCGAACATAGAGTAAGTTGCAAGGGTTTGTGGAATGGGATACGCGAGCATCACGTAATTTACGAGGGTTTATGGCCTCGGGGACGCGACTATTCTGTAATGTACTTGGGTGTATGGTCTCGGGGCGCGAATATCGTGTAATTTACTTGTTTTTTTGTTTCGGCGGTACGATTTTTATATAATTTCTAAGGATTACTGCTTCGGGGACGCGAATATGGTCTATTTGCAAGGGTTCATGGCCTCGGGGACGCGAACATGGCGTATTTTACTAAGGATTATGGCCTCGGGGACGCGAACATGCTGTATTTTTTCTCGTGCCCCACGCCCCACCAGGAATTCTGAGATTCCTCCCAGGGCGTGGTAGAGAATCCCGCTTGGGGCTCCCACCCTTCGCGCGGACAGCAACAATTAATAGTAAGGGAGCAGACAGCAGGACTGTAACAGTGCAAACTGGAAACTGCAACTGGAACAAGGAACTGCAATCTTCACCCTCGCAGCCTGGTGGCCCCGCAAGGGGGCCGGCGGATTTATTTCCTATTTTTGAATATTCCTCCTGCAGAGGGACATGCCCGACTTAAACCCAAGCCCCCTCGTGCCGTGAAGAGATCACGGCCTGATGCCTCTGTTATTTTCGGCCTCGAGGGGGCCCATTTTACCGGGCCCCAGGGCCGCCAAAGACCGACTCGATCGGGAGGAAAGGCTGGTGCCGGGGAAGGGGCCCAGACCTTTGGGGGTCGACGTTGGGAACAAAATGACGACGTCGGTGGTCTGGGGAGGCCACGTCCATATGGAGTAAGGCCACATGGAGTGCTCGGTTTCCGTCTGGGCTTATTCTTTCCGGGTTCGGCCTCCCCTCAGAGGAGGCCAAGTCCATACGGAGGTTACGCCCACACGGAGTGCTCGGTCTCCGTCTGGGCTTGCTCGGGCTGGATTTGGCCCGTCTTGATAGGAGGCGGACTCCACATGTAGTAAGTCCACACGGGGTGCCTCGGTCTCCGTCTGGGCCGGCTCTGGTTGGATTTAGATTCTCTTGATAGGAGGTTTTGAGGCCACACGGAGTGCTCGGTCTCCGTCTGGGCCTACTCCGATTGGACTTAGCCTCTTTTGGATGATTGTTCAGGTAGTGTTGGTGTGTGGGTATTGCATGCTTGTTCCTCCACGTGCAGCCGCTTCGGCGGCTTTTTTATCGCATGCGTCAGCCACGTCCAGACCCCACATCTGTAACGCCAGGTGGAGATAAAACTAGGAGTGGGCCGCCCTAGTCCTCGCTGCGTTGACACTCGACCGGCCCTACAATGCGTGTGTGTGTGTGTGCGTGTGTGTGTGTGTGTGCGTGTGAGTGTGTGGTGTTGTGCTGTGCTGTGTTGTGTCTTGTGTCTTGTGTCTTGTGTCTTGTGTCTTGTGTCTTGTGGTGTGTTGTGTGTTGTGTGTGTTGTGTGTTGTGCCTGTGTGCCTGTGTGCCTGTGTGCCTGTGTGCCTGTGTGCCTGTGTGCGTGTGTGCGTGTGTGCGTGTGTGCGTGTGTGTGTGTTTTTGTTGCGGGTCCGCCATTGTGCTCTCAGTGCGCCTCAGCACGCTCATTTCCGACTCAACCTGTCTCTCTGGAAGTGTTGTTTTCCCCACCCAGCGGTGCTTCCCTCCCCCTCGTCGGCCCCCCTTCGTCACTCCTTCGCGGCTGCCTCCCCGCGAGTGCTGCGCGGTCACTTCTGGGTTGATCTTGCATGCCCTTGCTTGCTGCCTCTGGGCTGGCCTGCGACCGCATTTTTCCTTGATTCTCGCTTATTTCTGCACCCGATTGCGCACGTGCGTGTGTACGAGTGTGTGTGTGTGTGTCTGTGTGAGTGTGTGTGTGTGAGTGTGTGTGTATGTGTGTGCGTGTGCGTGTGCGTGTGCGAGTGTGTGTGAGCGCGCGCGCTCGAGTGTGTGTGTGTGTGTGTCTGTGTGTTTGTGTGTGTCTTTGTGTGTGTGTGTGTGTCTGTGTGTGCGCGTGCTTAGTGGACCGCTGGCCCGGGTGCGCTCCAAGGCGCGTTGCTACGACTTGTGGCCACTCCGCACGACTCCTCACGGAGCCCGCGGCTGCCAGCACCGCGCGTGGGGGGCGCGGCACGCTCCCGAGCGCGTCTTCCCCCTTCGCCTTTCTGCGCGGCCGCACCTCCTCCTCCTCCTCCTCTTCCATCTGCGCGGGGGGCGCATCTGCGGCCCGGCCATTGCCACACAGCCTCTCCATGTCCCACGCCGCCGCCAACAAGAGGTGTACCTGTGGAGTCGCCTTCACATGCGGTGGGGGCGTTGGGTAAGGAATGTATCCAGGAGGCTTCAGACCCTGCAGGATTCCTTACCTGATGAGGGCGGTGGTTATATCCACGGCCAAGCCTCAATTGGCGCACCACCGGCTTTGAGACCCTGGATTCCTTCTCCAAGGGTTCCTCATCCAATGCTTTTACTGTATGGCGCCGCCACCGTCTTTGGGGCCGCTTCTGCTCGGGGTGGGGGAGGGGGCAGCCTCTGGATGTCTTCGGGGAGGACCCCAGGGCGTTACGGCGGCCTTCGAAGGGCCAGTCTTCGGGGCCTTGGAAGCCAGCCGTGTCAGCCTGCGGCAGGCTCGCGTTGTGCCGGGGAGGACCCCAGGGCGTTACGGCGGCCTTCGAAGGGCCAGTCTTCGGGGCCTCGGAAGCCAGCCGTGCCAGCCTGCGGCAGGCTCGCGTCGTGCCGACGCGGCGGCGACCCCGCCGCGGGCGCTCCGGGTGGAACGCCGTCGCTGGCAGAACAGGCCAGTATTCAGGAGGAGGAGGAGGAGGAGGAGGAGGAGGAGGAGGATCAGGGAGAGGATGAGGAAGAGGAGGAGGAGGAGGAGGAGGAGGAGGAGGAGGAGGAGCAGGTGATCGCAAACATGGATCAAGGGGGCGTCGATTAGCGACGGGTCCCGTGTCCACGGGAAATCGCGGATCTCCGCTGCCGAACGAGGCGGCACCGGCCGCATTTTGGGGGTGGCACCTCCCCCGATCCATGGATTTGGCGGCCGCGCGTCAAATCCATGGATCGCTATTCCATGTTTGCGCGCCCCTGAAATACGGAGCGATGTGGCGACCGAAACGCCGCCGATCGTCCAAGATTGAGCGATCCACGCGATGTCAGAAACCAGCGATGGGGTCGTCACGACACGAACCTGCCGCACCTGTGTGCACCGAGCCTGGCCACAGCAGATTCCGAATGAGCCCATGACCAGTGCTTACGAGGCCCTTGCTAGGCCAGGGCGAGATATCGGGGGCCCCACATGGGGTGGTGACCACACTGAGTGGTGAGTCCGTGGGGATTCGGGGTCACCGCACGGTTTGGGACTTGGGTCGTTCTCCAAGGATGTCTTGGGCGACTGGGGCTTCCAGGGTCCCAAGATCGTGTGCTGACGGACCGTGCGTTGAGGTCTTCGGGGATTTCGAGGTCACCGCACGGTCTGTCACCGCACCGTTTCGGGACTCCAAAAGGTACCCCGTCGTTGTCCATCTCATCAATGTGGCGGTGGCAGTGGGCTTCTAGACATGGGCGACGGCAGGCACGGGCAGAAACGATACGGTATTGCTGCAATTGTGACTCGCTCGTCGAAGCCCAAAGTCGCGAAGTGAATGGCTATTGTTTTGCTTGTCGCTGTTTGCTTACCTTCTTCAGTTTCGTGGCTCTGCGCGGTGTGACGTTAAACGCCCCCAATCTCAACACGGCCGCGGCCACTGGCCTGGCCGAGTTGCATACTCTGGCTCCGGGCGAGGTCATCACGCTGTCCTTCACCCGCCTCTCGCCCGCGAGCAAGGACTTCCAGAGAAGGCTGTGGTCGATGCGTCCTTGGGGCATGCTCCTGGACGTCGTCCCGTGTCTCCCGCATCCCCCCATTTCATGCCATCCGTCCGCATCGCCCCTTTGCCACCACGAGAGGGCACACATCCGCATCCGCGCCCTCGCGGTCTGGATGGTGAGGCGCGATCCCGCGGATGCGCGGTCGCACAGATACTCTCCGCGCGGGGCATCCGCGAAAAACGTCCCGTATCCGCGGGGTCGCGGCCCAGGGGCCCGGCCCGCGAGGCCGAGGATACGGACATGCGTTTCACCCATGACGCCACTCGGTCATATTTCCCGCGCCAGTGCGGCAGGTATTGAGATTCATTGGCTGACGCCGCACCGCCGACCCCTTTGGGGCGTCAGCAAGGAGGAACCACGGAGTTTGCGGAACGCGCGCGATTTCTGAGGAGTCTTGGGACTTCATCTTCTTGGGCTTTCGACGGGGGCGGTTGGCGGACCGCAGTTCGGCTCCTGGGCTTCTCTGGGCTCTCCCGGCAGCACTTTCGAAGCCTCTTGGGAGCTGTGTTGGGCCTCTCGGGCCTCTCGGGGAACTCGTGGGAGCCTCTTGGGGGCCACTTTTGAAGCCTCTAGTGGCCTCTTCTGGGCCTCTCGGGGAACTCGTGGGAGCCTCTTGGGGGCCTCTTGGCGCCTCCTCAGGATTTTTTCGGGGCCGAGTGCTCGAAGTGTCCATTCCGATTCCTCCTCTGGGTCTCCTCTTGGGGCCGTCCTGTGGCCCTCCTGGGCCGTTTTGGAGGCTTCTGGGGCCTTCTCGGGCCCTCCGGCAGGTACTGAGATTTGCAGCGGTGGATTTGGATGATGTCCTGAGGGCTTACGTATTCGGCCGATTGTGCAGCATAGCCTCTGTTGGGGTCCGAATTGACCTCACACAGACCTACCCCGCACAGAGGGGTCAAACTCGATTTCAAACGAAAACACGTCCCCCGCATGTCTAATTCAAGTTCAAACGACCTCCCCTGCAATGGGGGGGCCGAAATCGACCTCAAACGAAAACACCTCCCCGCAGGGGGAGGGTCAAATAGACCGCGAACGAACATCCACCCCTCCGAACTGCGGAGTGAACGCATACCCCATATGTTTTTTGTTCTAGTCGGTTGACAGGTTTTGTGCAACTTGTGATCTTTAAAGGCGGGGTTTGTTCTGATGGGTGTCGCGAACTTGAAGTTGAATGTTTTGAGTCAGGAATTATCCAAGACGCCTACGTCGAATCACCGCCGCCCTCTGCCTTGAAAGATACGCCTATGTCGCCAAACGCTTGGGCAAAGCTTGGCCACGCTATCGGGCCATGCGCTCCCCCAGCAGTTGTGGAAGCCCCTCGGGGAACACGTGGGGGAGGAAGCAGAGGATGAGGAGAGGGAGGCACAAGGAGGATGAGGCGAAGGATGAGGAGACCTCTTGGAAACTTATTGGATCATTCTTGGGGCCTCCCTGGAGCTTCCTGGAGGTCTCTTGGGGGCCTCTTGGGGGCCTCCTTGGGCCTCCTGGGGGCCTCGGGGGGCTTCTTGGGGGCCTCTCTGGCAATCTTGAGGCGTTCCTGGCCCGTCTGACGCCGTCGAGAGCCGTCTTGGGAGCCTTTCTGTGCCGTCTTGGTGCCCTCTCTGGGCGCTTCCGGGTCGTGGGCGCCTGGGAGGCCTCCCGAGCCGTCTTGAGAGCCTGTAGGGCCGTCCCGGAAACATGTTGGAGGCCTCCCGGGCGATCCTGGGGCAATCTTAGGGGCCTCCTGGGCTGGCGGGAGACCGTTTCGAAGCAACTGCCAAAGCCTCTCAAAAACCTGAGAAACATATACTTGATTTGGGCCTTTTCATGCCTTCCTGGATGGGGGCAGTCTTAGGGGCCTCTTGGGCGCTTCTTGGGCCGTCCTGGACTCTCTTAGACCATCCTGGCGATCTTGGGGGCATCTTGGCACCGTCCTCGAGGCCACCTTGGGGCTATCTTGGGCGGGGCCATCTTGGCCGTCCCAGAGGACATCTTGGCCGTGTGAGAGACCATCTTGGGACCATCTTGGAGGCACGCCGTGCACCGCCGTGGCGAGCCACAGGGGGCGGCGGATATCCAGTGGCCTTCGGCCCATCCTCGGAGGCCTAGAGTAAAGTCGGGTATGTCCCTTTACATGAGGAGTATTCAACAAATAATCAAAAAATAGTCGGGGAACGATTTTCTCAAGTATTCTATAACATTGTTTGAAGTTGTTTGGGGGGTACTTTTTATTTTTCGCCCAAAATCGGCTTGGCCTGGAGGGGGACATGTCCGACCTAAGCCTAGAGGTTGACACCAACACCAATATCGGCGGTGTGCCTCCACCGGGGGCAGATTATCCCGATCTCGGTGATGGTGGTAATATTCTGGCTTCCTAGGCGGCCGAACGATTACCACCAACACCGGAATCCAGGATCATCTACCCCTGGTGGAGGCAAGCCCCCGCGTCGGTGTTGGTGCCCACGTCCAAGCCTCCATCATCCCGCCAACGTCCCTTCGTTGTGGGCCAGGGGCCTCTCTTGAATCTCCTGGGACAGTCCGGTCCGGGGGCCTCTTGGGGGCCTCGTGATCCTTGCCCGCAGACGTGTTCCCTGGCGCATCAGCTGCAAGACGGCCTCAGGGCGCCGCGTCTGGGCGCCACGGGACAACTCGGCGATCTCGTCGTTCGTGACTTCGGAGCCGCAGAGAGCGCCAGGGCCTGGGCCTGGGACTCGAACTGCCAGGGCGACTTGGGGATCTCCACCGCCGCCGCCGCCGCCGCGGCCATCCTGCGCCCTGCGTGCCTTCTTGACCACAGGGCCATCTGCCCATGCCACTGGCGGTGACTTCCTAACACCGTAGCCCCAGCAGCACCATCGGCCGCCGTCGTCACCCAAGATGGGCATGTCCTCCTAAATGACAGAAGCCGTAGACCTCCCGGTTGCTGCGCTGGCTTCACGTCCAGCGCCCGTGCCGTCCGCGGGGAGCAGCTGGCGGCGCAGCTGGCTTTCTTTGCGACTCGATCGAGTCCTTCATCGTGCTGGTCGTGCTGCTGGAGACGCCCACGCTGGAAACGCAGTCTGGATCAGCAGCCTTGAAATCCACCTTACGATTCTTGTTGGGTCTTGTCGGGCCACCGAGCGCTGTCTGCACGGTGGGCTCATCGACGCGCCTACCCCACGTCTTCTCGGTCTATTTCTCGACGAGGTCGAGCGCCGAGTTCACCACTTCCTGGCTGCGCGCTGCGCTGAGTTCCTCCTCGGCTTCAGCGCGCAGCCAGTCCTTCGAGGGGTCCAGTTCTCGGCGTAGACCACGTGATCTTTTTCATGTTGGACCGGCGGAGTCAGGACGTCCTTGAGTTTGTATCCCGTCGTCGTAAGAGAGAACGGTTCCAGCAACAGTCCCCTGACGTGCTCTCGGAGGATCTTGATTCTTTCTTTGACATCCTCATTGGTTTGGCGTGCTGGCTGGAAGCAGCCGTCGCCGCACAGACAGTTGACCAGCTGCTTCTTCATGGCGGTGTACTGGCCCACGCAGGCCATGTGAATGTGGCGAACGTCCGGGTCGGTTCGCACCCCGTCGAGCATACCATTCTTGGATCTGTGCAGCTAGAAGGTCTGCAGTGAAACATTGACGGGCTGCCGTGCCCTCTGGTTGACACACCAGCGGCAAGATGCCAGCAGAGTCCCTCGAGGGGTCGCCCGAGCTGGACCAAATAACCCCCAGACGAGTGCCTCCACTCGATGATCAAGTCGCCGAGCTGCACGCCCCAGACGTAGCTCTTCCTGTCCACAGCGGAGCGGTCCTTCCTGTTGGTGGGCCAGAAGTACCTGCTCTGCAGGGCATCTGCTTGTCACGCTCCCGCGGACAAACGTGAGCAATCCCAGCGCCCAAACGAGGTGGTCGTGGTCTCCCGACGGGCCGCTGCACCACAGGCATTCCTCGCGGGGCTTGCCAGCGGCGCGCGCGCTGCACAAGGGCGAGGCCACGGCGCCTGAGAGCACTCAGATAGCCTTGGTTCAGGAGGGAAACCACACAGACACCAAACATCGTCGATCTCCAGGAAAAGATTGGAATTCATCGGGCATGGAGGGGAGTACGAAACTCCAGAAACATGGGGAAATGTGTGGAATCCTGGGAGTTGTGTCTCTGATATATATATATATATACACACATAAACAACAAACACATTCCGATGTATATACTTTTATAGGGCCGGGGACCCCGGAGGACCCCGGACGGAGCCCCCCCCCCCCCAAACGAGTTTCGGCCTTCCCCGAGATTTTCGGGCGGTCCCAGAGGCGCCCCAGACGGCCCGAGATACTCCCAAGAGGGGTCCACGAGCGCTCCAAGACAGCCCAAGAGCTCTCCAAGAGACCCCAAGACCGCCCAAGACCGTCCAAGGGGGTCCCGAGACGCCCCAAGAGGCCTCCAAGAGGCTTCCCAAGAGGGCCCCGAGAGGGACATTTCATTGATTTCTGTATGGTTTTCAGGTTTTTCTGGTTCTCCCTTTGTCGGGCCAACATCAGCCCGAACCGGCCCAAGAGGCTCCAAAGATCGCCCCAAGATAGCCCAAGAGGCGCCCCAAAGAGCTCGAAAACGATCCAAGAGAGTCCCAAGACAGCCCGAGAGGGCTCCAAGACGGGCCCAAGAGAGCCCAAAGAGGCACCAAGAGGGCCCCAAGATGCCGCCAGGAGAGCCCCACGACGGCCAAAGGCCTCCAAGACGCCCCAAGACGGCCCAAAAGGGCCCCGAGACGACCCAAGAGAACCCCAAGAGGGCCCTAAGAGGGATCCACAAGGGCCCCAAGAACACTCCCAAGAGGCCCCAGAACGCTACATAATACCAGGGCTCCCAACACTGAGCTCCAATGGTGCCCCCAGAAGCCTTCCAATATTTCTTTTCCTCCATCCTTTTTCTCCCCGTCTCCCTCCCTCTCTTCCCCGTTATCCTCCTGTTCCTCTTCCTTCTCTGTATACTCTCTGCTCCTCCTCCTCTCAGCCTCCTCCTCCTCCTCGTATTGTTTGCTCCTTTTGCTCCTCCTCCTCTTCCTCCTCCTCCCCCTCCTCCTCCTGATCCTCTTCATGTTCCTCTTCCCCACCCCGTCAAGATTCTAGCAGAACCAGTTTTCCTCTCTCTCCCACTTCTGTTCTGCGGAGTCCTTCCGCAGTAATGATGTTTACGCCGCTGACGATGACGACGGTTGGACGATGACGATGATTGCGATGACGATGGCGAGGATCGGACGAGGATGGATCGTGTGGCGAACGAAAGTCATTTGCATTATCATGGTGATGATAACCATGCTCAGTCTGGCGATGGTGGTGGTAATGATGACGATGATGATATGACGACGACGCTGCTGCTGCTAATAAGGTTAATGTGTACGGGATGTGGGTGATTATGCTGAGGATGTTTGCTGATGATGACGATGCCGACGATGTTGATGACGATGGTGCTGCTGATGATGATCGTAATGACGATGATGACGATGGTGGTGGTGGTGGTGATGATGATGCTGATGCTGGCGCTGATGATGATGAGGCTGATGAAAATGAGGCGGAGGAGGATGAGGATGATGATGATGAGGAGGAGAAAGAGGACGAGGATCATGATGAGTACATCTGTACATCTCATGTCATCCCGCCTGCTTGCTCAACTTGAAGGACCATGGTAGTCTGGCCACTTTCGCCTGAGACCCTTGCACCTTTGAGTTGCGAGATGCCCGGAGCCGTTGGTCAGGCCACTACCGCCTGAGATACGCATGTGTATGCGCACACATAGTTGCACAGACCATTGGCACATACATGTACATACCCATACATACGTATATTCATCTGTACATATGCAATATTTTTCCATAGGCGCATGTGTGTGCGCATGTACGCACGCACGCACTCCGCTAACGTGCGAAACTCTAAATGACCAAGGTGCATGGAGCGCAGCGCCAATGCAGTGTTGAATATATATAGTACGTAAATATGTATACATATGTATATGTTTTTCTATGTGTATACTATATGCAGATGTATGCACTTTTTAACACATGTATGCACAAATGTGTGTGCGTGTGTGTGTGCGCGTGTCTCTGGGCCCGTTCATTGACCTTCATTGATGTCGTTTTTGGTGGCGAGGTCCTGCACGGCCTCGGCCCTTTCGGAGCCGAGGCCGCTCGGCGGCCCCCACGCCCGCCCGCACCTGCACCTCCTCGGGCCTCGCAGCGCCGACGGCGCCCTGCATCAGCAGCCTCCCGCGCCGTGCTCCTCGAAGGAGGCGGCCCAGAGCCCCCGGGGGCCCGGGCCGTGGACACCAACGCCGGGGGTATAGCGTTAAGTCGGGCCTGTCCCCCATACAGGGGGATTTTCGAGGAACAATAAAAAGATACCCAAACACATTCCAAAAAGGTCAATAAATATTCCAAAGATACTCCCCCATATTATTTTTGGATTTGTTTGGAATTATTGTTGGTGTACGTATGTGTAATTTCTCGTCGAAAATCCACCTGGAGGGGGACACGCCTGACTTAAGTATAGTGGGCGCCTGCGAGCATACATCGGGGGTAGACAGGCCTCCCACCCTGACGCGTCGATCAGTGGAATGTCCGTGGTCGGTTCTCGAGAGGGTGCCGCGGCCGTTATTTTCCAGGCTTGCGCCCGCCAGGTTTGGGCCCGAGGTCGTGTTCACTAAACAACGTTTTGCTAAAGGGGGTTCTGTCCATCCCCGGATAAAAGGCGCTCCGAACAAGTATTCCAAAGGTGGTGTCTTCTCCTAGCTGTCGTGACGGAGCCACTTCTACTGTGAGTCAGCACAGCTACTTCGGGTAACACTGCCAATAATACGATTGGTACCCCCAACGAACTCGCCAAGTCCCTCAGCCGCACGACGTCGTCGACGTTGGCAACCACCAGCACGGCTTCGTTGATGCGGTCCGTCTTTCCCTCAGGTAGCAGATGTCGTAGCCCGTTGTCTCCGATCACCTGCCCTCTGCTGTAGCCTGCCAGCCGTGGTAGTTTAGCTGGCGTCTCCTATCGTCCGTATTGTCATCTGGACTCCGCTGCTGCTGTGGTGGCTGTTGCGGCTGCTTGTCTTGTTGCGTACTCGTACCTGTACCCGTCCTCGTGGCCGTAGCTGAGACTGGAGATGATGCCGAGGCGCTGTCGTTCTCCTTGGCAACGGCTGCCGTCACCACGTCCGAGACGGCATTCAGAAACTTCTCAGTAGGTCAAGCACGTTTCCGTTTCGTCCCGACCTGAAGTACCTGTGTAAGTTCGGCGGTGATTTCCTCGTTTTTGGGCTTACCCGCCTACGTCCTCTTGGTCTTCCGCTTCGGTTTCCTGGAACCTTGGCGGGCCTCCCTCTCTTGCTGGTGGTGGTGGGGTGCCAGCTGTGGAGTGATGCTTGATCAAGCCCCCCAGCGCCGCGAGAATTTCGCCTACACAAACTCCTCCACGCAACCCAGGATATCGTCAGAACGCCTGACGTATACAGGCACCGCTGCCAAACTGATCCGACAACACTTGACGCTCAATCTCCCTGCTGGCCGAGATCATCGTCACTACCTGAAGCCGACCTTCGTGTCAGGCTCCCTGGGAACATAGAAGTGTCTGGGCCATCATATTTCATGACTGGTGGTGGCGCCTCTAGACCAGCAGCCTGGCTCGTGTTGACGGTGCCCGCAGGTGCAGCACCCGTCGACATCGCCTGTACCTGAACATGGGGTGGTGCAGCACGAATCACATCAGGGGTATTGTGACAGCTGTGCCCAGAATACCAATATCATAGTCAAAGGTATTGTGGTGGGCCTCCGCTTCCTCGCCAAGGTTTCGCACGGGTCGCCCCCTCGAGCGCGCTGCCAGACGCACGCGCCGTACTTGCAAAGTTGGTTGAAACGCCTGCCACGTCGAAACCCAACCAAGAGTGATGCCGACTGGTGTCGGAGTACATGGCAGCCGCCCCGATGCAGTCGCATGCCTTTAACACGAGCTTGACCCACACGTCGTGCGTGTTGAACTGATAAGACTCTTCCCTGACTATTGTTATCCACCTGAAGGCTCGGTAGGCGATCCACCCAATCACCCACCAGACCGTGTCCAGGATGCCCGTGAAGACTGCCAGCTCATACCTAACAATTTGGTGGAGGAACGCCGCAACCAGCAGTTCGACGTCCATCCCGAGAAAATGGCAATGTAATCCACGCTTGTAGGTCTGCATGCTCTACCCCTTCGTCTGGACAATTGTTTAGCAATTACATGCGACATGCACCGTACACCGTGCAACCGTACCCCATACAACCATACACACGCGTATAGGGTATATGAAATTTGATCTAGGGGTATCAGGCATAGGGTACACATCAAGACTCCAAGCTGGTCAGTTAAGGCTTGTGATGACGATGTGCCGATAGCTGCCCACGGGCCTCGGTTGTGTGTAGAGCCCCAGACACGGGTGGGCTTCTGTCGTGGGAGGGGGTGGGGGTCGTGTTTGGTTGCGTCGCCGTGCAAAGCCCCCAGCATCCCGACAGTGCATGCCCAGCGACTGGATCTCGACTGGCCCGGCGCATGGGCCCGAACGGCTCTGCATCCGCCGCCTGCGGAGACGGGGCGCGGGAAGAACGAGCAAGAGGAGCACGTTCCGGAACGCGAGGAGGAGGACCGCGAGTTGGCCTTCAGCGCAGGGCCCCCGTCGTCGGAGCACCTGCCATCGCAGCAGCACGATCTGTTGAGGCCCTGCTCGTCCCTGCTGGCGCGGCGAGACCTCCTCATCGCCATCATCGCGCATCTCCTCCCTCAAAGAATCAGGGGGGGAGAGAGACACAGACGCACACACATGAACCTCGATTCCCACGAAAAGATCGGAAAATCTTGGAAGTGGGGAGGGGAAGACAAGCACCGAGAAGATATGGAAAGAGATCGGGAAGCCCGGGATTTGCGCCGATATCCCTCTCTCTAGACATATTTTTATATATAGAGAGATCTGCATTTGTATATATATATATGGATACACGTGTGTGCCCTTGGGCCCCTTTTGAAGAGGCAGTCCTCTTCTGCTCCTCCTGCTTGCGCCCCTCCCCCCCCCGCCCTTCTGCTCCTGAGGTCAAGGGAGGAAAACCACCCGGACCGGACAATTGGCGTTTATTGAGCGGCCCTGGGCGTTTACTGAACAGGCCTGCCCTGTTCGATTCCTTCTTTGGGCGCGCTCGCTCAACGACCTCTCGTGTCGGGGTGGATCTTCTCGGGGTGGATTTTTTGACCTCTACGAGGCCCCTCCCCCTCCTGCCCGCCCCTCAAGCGGCGGGGCGCCGCTCGCTTCTCGGGGGCTGGTGGGGGGAGGCCACTCCGTGCAGGAGTCGTCGCAGGAACCGGAGTGCGAAGCGCCGGCCTCGTCCCTGCCCTCGGAGCACACCCTCCTCCTCATCCTCGTCCTCCTCCTCCTCGTCCTCCTCCTCCTTTTCCTTTCCCCTCCACCCAATCCTCCTCCTCCCAATCCTCCTCGTCCTCCTACATCCTCCTACATCCTCCTACTCCTCCTCTTGCATCCTCCTTTTCCGCTTCCTCCTTCTCCTCCTACTCCTCCCCCTCTTCCTCCGCCTCTTCCTCCCCCTCCTCTTCACCCTCGTCCTCCACCTCTTTTTCCTCCTCCTCCTCCTCCTCCTCCTCGTACACCCTTCTACTCCTCCTCCCAATCCTCCGCCTCCTCCTCCTCCTCTTCCTCCTCCTCCTCCTTCTCCTCCTGCTCCCAATCCTTTTTCTCCCAATCCTCCTCCCCAATCCTCCTCCTCCCTCTCCTCCTCCTCCTCCTTCTCCTCCTCCTCCTCCTCCTCCTCCTCCTCTCCTCCTCCTGCATCCTCCTCCTGCTCTTCCTCCTTCTCCTCCTCCTCCTCCTCCTCCTCCTCCTCGTCCTCCTCCTCTCCCCCCCCTCCTCTCTCCTACTCCTCCTCCCCCCATCCTTATTCCTCCCTCCTCACCCCACGACCCACCAAAACACACCCTAACCCAACCCGAAGGCCCCGATTTGATCTCCAATCCCAGTGGGGGTGGGGGGGCGTCGGGGAACATTGAATAAACACACGTGGAATCCGTACCGCCCACCCAACCCGACATTTAGGTCTTTGGGTTGGGTTGGGGTGGTCTGGTAGGTAGCCAGGTAGTCACCTCCTTCCGGTGTTTGGAGGAGGGGGCGGAGGATCAGATATTGAGGGATTCCGCGACGCGGCAGTCATTTAAAGAGCTGCGATTCCAGGACAGCACTTTGACATTGTATGTTGCATATTGCGATCGGTCCCTTGACAACTGGCAATCGTGCGGTTGTTGCGCTCGCAAATAGTGCAGCGCGGCACAGCCGCCCCCCTCTGGCCCATGCAGGTCTTTCAGCTCGATGCCAAAGCCCAAAGCCTAGACACGGGTGCTCAGGATATCAGGAATTGAGGGTCTGAAGCAGAAGGCTTGAAAGCCATCATGTTCGAACGGCGAGGTCCCCCGGCAGATCGCGCACTTCATTGATCCCTGGTGTCTCAGATGAGTGAACTTCGTCGGGTACATCCAACTCCCCCTCTGCTGATATGGCCATGGTGGGCTCGCCAGGCTGGGGCTGCCAACTCACTCTGCTTGGCGCAACCAGCATCGACACCATCACCACTGTGATGTTGAAGGCACAGAATTTGCTGCCTGCGAGGCTCATCAAGACCCCTGGGGCGATCTGATTCACTCTAGTTCAGCTCTATCCCCTGGACCTGTGAGATCTGGTTCTGTCAACCTGCGCACGCGACCGAAATGCCATAGCACCATCCTGCTACTCAGGAAAGGAAATTGCAAACACCCTTTGGCGCACGGCCTAAGGATTCGCCGATGTTCTTCATCAAGCAGCCGTCCAGCTCCATCCTGCTCAAGCAACACTGCTCTCGCGGGCTCAATGTGCCGCACCAGTGGCAAGTAGCTGCACCGATCGCATGTGGTATTATGCCA
Organism: Prorocentrum cordatum; assembly: GCA_963575745.1. Classification (NCBI taxonomy): domain Eukaryota; class Dinophyceae; order Prorocentrales; family Prorocentraceae; genus Prorocentrum; species Prorocentrum cordatum. Next base: position 525,780 of record CAUYUJ010021459.1, read on the forward strand.
TTTGGCGAAGCGGATTCGCACCGCAACGGCCCTTTCTGAGTCAAACCGAGCTCGTGAATTGCTGGCCCCGCTTTCATGCGGACCAGAGCATGCTGTTTAGCTCTGCGTGCGCGCAGCCGTCCTTTTCCAAGGAGAGGAAGGTGCACGCTGAAAACACCTGCGATCAGAATGGAAAAAATCTTGGTTAGGTCTTCAGTTCGATGCGGTCGAGGATCCAGAGGGGCTGTTTCGAGGTGAAGGCGGGCGAGAGTGGAGGAGGGGGAGGGCCATCCACGACCGCTCGACCCTGGTATGCTCCCAGGCCCGGTACAGGCTCCTTGGCGCCGAGCGCATGTGATGTGGACCACATCTTCGGAGGTGTTCTTTTCATAGCCGCTTTGGCGCAAGAAGCCACGCTGTCTCGAGTTTGGTTCGGGTGCAGGTTTTCCTTTTGCAGTCGAGGAGACCATGGACATCGCGTCGTTCCCCATGGTGAGGCAAGACGGCACACCTGCCTACGCAAGTGATCTCAAGGGCAAGACAGTTGCTTTCTACTTCTCTGCGCACTGGTGCCCGCCTTGCCGTGGCTTCACGCCTGTGCTCCGCAAGTTCTACGAGACCCTGAAAGCCAGGGGCGAAAACATCGAGATCGTCTTCTTCTCCAGCGACAAGGACCCCGCGTCTTTTACCGAATACTTCAAGAACGACCACGGCCCGTGGCTCGCCGTGGCCTTCGGCTCCCCCGAGATCCAGCAGGTCGCGAAGCACTACCAGGTCCGCGGCATACCGCACCTCGTGGTCGTGAACGCCAAGGGCGAGTGCGTGGTGACCGGGGACGAGGCCAGGGGCCACGTGGGCAACGCCAAGTCCGAGGCGGACGTGCTGGAGGCCTTCCGGCACTGGAAGAACGCCGCGGGGGACTGGCGCGAGAGCGCCGGGACGGCCCTCGGGGGCGCGCCGTCCGCGCCGGCCAGCGACGCCGCCGCGATGCGGGCCGCGCGCCTCGCCCGGCTGGGCGGCGGCGCGCCCCCGGCAGCGGCGCCCCAGCCCGCCAGCGCGCCGGCGCCGGCGCCCCCCGCCGACGGCCCAGGCGCAGCGCCTGCCTGAGCTGCTCCGGCCGCGGTGCCCCGCGAGCGCACTCGAGGCTGGGCCACGCGCAGGCGAGAGGGGCAGGGGGAGGGGGGGCGGCTTCTTGGAGGCACCCCTGCTTCTTGGAGGGCGCGAGCCTCATCTCTGCCTTCGGAGGAGCCGCCCCCCCCCTCCCCCACAGATCCCCGCTGTGCGTGCAGCCACGGGGAGGAAGGGGAGCCAGCCGGAGCAAAGAACAGGGTGCACTGCACAGACGGCCCCTCGATGTGGCCCCACCTGCCCTCGGATGAACCCCAAGGCAGCCCGAGGCCGTCTCGACGCCGTGGCCCCTCCAGCGGCCCAGCCCTCCAGGGCGCTCCACGGGCGTGGGGTGTCGACACCGCCACGGGCCACCTCGTGGGCTCCCGAGGGCAGCCAGGGCTGGGCCGTGCCCCTGAAGACTGTCCCTGCGCAGCCTCGAGCCTTGCTGAGGAGGAGACGCAGGGGGAGAAGGAGAGATCGGTGCAAGCAATGTCGCAGCGTCGGCCCTTCTGGTTGGGCCCCATCCCTTCTTCCCCCCCGAGCCTCATCCCCTCCCTCATCTCATGTCTAATGGCCTTCGGCCCCTCCCGCCACGGTACCTGGGTCGTGGGTGTGAAGCCTATTGGATGTTCGTTGGAATCTCGTGGGAGGCCTCTCGGGGGCCCCTTGGAGGCAGTTTGGAGGCCACTTTGGGGCATCTTGGGGTTCTCTTGCGGCCTCTTGGGGGCCTCTTGGGGCTTCATGGGCGCCTCTTGGGGACTCCAGGGGGCCTCTTTGGGCAGAAAGCTTGGATGTTCGGTTCATGTTCCCTCTTTATGGCCCCTTTGGGGGCCGTCTTGGGGCCCGCTTGGGCCGTTTTGCGCGCCTCTTGGGCCGTCTTTGGGCGCTCTTGGGCCGCCTTGGGGCCCTCTTGGAGGCCTTTGGGGCCATTCTGGCGTGGTCTTGTGGGCCTCTTGACCGTGTTGGAGAGTCGGATCGCCGAACAGGCGACACCGCCAAATCCTTCATAAACCGAAGGGGAATCAATCATGCTTGCCACCTGGGGCCCTCTTGGGAGGCCTCTTGGACGCCTCTTGGGGCGTCTTGGAGGCCTCCTGGGCCGTCTCGGGGCCACCTGGGGCGTTTTGGAGCGATCCTTCGGCGACCCAGGGCCCTCTCGGGCTCTCCTCGAAGGCCCCCTGGAGCCCTCTGGCCCCGTCTCGGGGGTCGTCCTGGGCCCGACGGCGCCCACTCCTTTTGCCCAGGGGCACGGTGGCGAACCCCCGGCTTCGCGCCGCGCCGCCGCGGCGGCGACCCCCCCGCGCGGGCCTTCCCGTCTCGGCGCGGCCCCTGGTGCGGACGCTCGCTGGGTGGAGCGCCGCCGGCGGCCCAGGAAGGCGGCCGACATCGGGCGAGGCACAGAGGGCTCTCAGTGGCTGCTCCGGGCTTGGAACGGATCGCCACGCGGGGTCGGAAGCCGACGCCGACGTGGGCCCCCGACGTGCGCCCCCTCTGCGCGTACGTACGGGTGGCCCAGAGGCTGCACCATAGGGGCCGCTGCGAGCTCCGTGGGGGGAAAAACACAACAAAAAAACAATTAGCCTGGCGAAGGACCCAACCATATGCAGTTGAGAGTACCGCAATTGTGAATATCTTCTTCGGTGGCGCTCCCTATGGGGCCACGAGCCGTATGAGGGGTGTGCCGAAATGCGTGGCAGTGTACACAACACGAACGAAGACGATAGGTCCGAATATGAAAGCTTGAGCGCGTGCGAGTCGGATCGCGAGCGAGTCTGATTATGAATGAATCTGCGCGCGATTGATTCTATTCGCATGAATGCGTGCATGGATACGCCCAGTGTAAATGTATGTATACGACTGTGAACAGTTTGGGTCTGCGTGACTCTCGGTACTCGTGACTCTGAGCGTCGCCTCTGCAGGGGGCTTCCCTGGGAACCCCGACGGCAGCGCCCGCGCGCCGCGACGCCCATGTCGGCACGCCACACACCTGGTGTGCGGGACGCATGCGGACGGCAGCACTGGGGCCTTCGGTGGAGCTCCCTGTGGGGCCACGAAACGTGTGAGGGGTGTGCCGAAATGGGTGTGCGGGACGCATGCGGACGGCAGCATGGGGCCTTCGGTGGAGCTCCCTGTGGGGCCACGAAACGTGTGAGGGGTGTGCCGTGGGTGTGCGGGACGCAATGCCTTCGGTGGAGTGCGGGACGCATGCCTGCGGGCAGCACTGGGGCCTTCGGTGGAGCTCCCTGGGGCCACGAAACGTGTGAGGGGTGTGCCGAAATGGGTGTGCGGGACGCATGCGGACGGCAGCCATGGGGCCTTCGGTGGAGCTCCCTATGGGGCCACGAAACGTGTGAGGGGTGTGCCGAAATGGGTGTGCGGGACGCATGCGGACGGCAGCCATGGGGCCTTCGGTGGAGCTCCCTATGGGGCCACGAAACGTGTGAGGGGTGTGCCGAAATGGGTGTGCGGGACGCATGCGGACGGCAGCACTGGGGCCTTCGGTGGAGCTCCCTGTGGGGCCACGAAACGTGTGAGGGGTGTGCCGAAATGGGTGTGCGGGACGCATGCGGACGGCAGCCATGGGGCCTTCGGTGGAGCTCCCTGTGGGGCCACGAAACGTGTGAGGGGTGTGCCGAAATGGGTGTGCGGGACGCATGCGGACGGCAGCCATGGGGCCTTCGGTGGAGCTCCCTATGGGGCCACGAAACGTGTGAGGGGTGTGCCGAAATGGGTGTGCGGGACGCATGCGGACGGCAGCACTGGGGCCTTCGGTGGAGCTCCCTGTGGGGCCACGAAACGTGTGAGGGGTGTGCCGAAATGGGTGTGCGGGACGCATGCGGACGGCAGCCATGGGGCCTTCGGTGGAGCTCCCATGGGGCCACGAAACGTGTGAGGGGTGTGCCGACGCATGCGGACGGCAGCACTGGGGCCTTCGGTGGAGCTCCCTATGGGGCCACGAAACGTGTGAGGGGTGTGCCGAAATGGGTGTGCGGGACGCATGCGGACGGCAGCCATGGGGCCTTCGGTGGAGCTCCCTGTGGGGCCACGAAACGTGTGAGGGGTGTGCCGAAATGGGTGTGCGGGACGCATGCGGACGGCAGCACTGGGGCCTTCGGTGGAGCTCCCTGTACGTGTGGGGCCACGAAACGTGTGAGGGGTGTGCCGGTGTGCGGGACGCATGCTATGGGGCCTTCGGTGGAGCTCCCTATGGGGCCACGAAACGTGTGAGGGGTGTGCCGAAATGGGTGTGCGGGACGCATGCGGACGGCAGCCATGGGGCCTTCGGTGGAGCTCCCTATGGGGCCACGAAACGTGTGAGGGGTGTGCCGAAATGGGTGTGCGGGACGCATGCGGACGGCAGCCATGGGGCCTTCGGTGGAGCTCCCTATGGGGCCACGAAACGTGTGAGGGGTGTGCCGAAATGGGTGTGCGGGACGCATGCGGACGGCAGCCATGGGGCCTTCGGTGGAGCTCCCTATGGGGCCACGAAACGTGTGAGGGGTGTGCCGAAATGGGTGTAGGGGACGCATGCGGGCGGCAGCCCTCGGGCCTTCGGTGGAGCTCCCTATGGGGCCACGAAACGTGTGAGGGGTGTGCCGAAGTGGTTGATGACGATGACGATGACGACGATGACAATGACGATGATGAATGTGACGATGATGATGATGATGATGATGATGATGATGATGATGATGATGATGGGACGAGGGGGAGGAGGAGGAGAGGAGGTGGGACGCGGGGCGCTGTCTCTTCAAAACGAGGACCCAACACCACAGGATGGTTGGGAAAAAAACGTTAAGACATTCAACAAACACAAAACAACACACAGGGGCCGCTGCGAGCTCCGGCCAGGAGAGGGCCCTGCTCTCCGGACCGCGCAGGCCGGGGCGCCGCTTCCTGGCCGAGGCTCGCCGCGGCCGGAAAAGCCGTTGCATGCCTCGTCCGGGTCTCGCGCAGCGGGGGCCAGCGCCAACGGGGAGCAGCCGAGGCCACCAGTGCCCCACTCGCCGCCCTCCGTTGGCCTGTGTGTGTTGGGAGCCGCTGAGCGGCCGGCCGGGCTTCGCGGCAGGGCCCTGGCCGGCCCAGGTTGCTGTGGAGGCCCGTGCCAAGAAGCACCCTGCGTGCCTCCAGGGTGCCCTGGGTGTCTTGGACGTCGAGGGGCTTGCTCATAGCAAGCCCCTTCGACCCCCTAATAGCGTGTTTGTGGTGTGGGAACGTCGCGCTCTCCAGAGTGGAGAGCGTGACGTTCCCACACCAGCTAGAATCAATGGAGCTCCTGGGGCCTCGGGGTAGGGCTTCTGCTGGAATGCTTTCCTGCAATCGGGCCCCTGCCGTCGCCGGTGTCAGCGCCAACGGGGAGCAGGCGGTCCCACCAGCCACGTGGGGCCGATGGCCCCTCCTGTCCGCCTTCCGCTGGCCCTCGTCCGGGAGCTATACTTAAGTCGGGCCTGTCCCTCTACAGGGGGAATAGTAAAACATAGTCTGGGGGCGATGTTGTGACTATGGTTGAATATGTTTGGCGTATGTTTTGACTATTGTCCGTTTTTCGCCCAAAATCCCCCTGTCAGGGGGACAGGCCCGACCTAACGCTATACTGAGCGGGCCCGGCCGGGCTTCGCGCGGGGAGCCCTGGCATACCCGGGGGGTGTGCGGACCCAGGCTGGTGCGTCCCCGACGAGGCTCGCCGCGGCTGGACCATCAGAGCAGGGAAAGGCACCCATGCCTCGTGTTCCCCCTCCTCGGCCTCCTGGGAGGCCCTCGTCGCCACCGCAGGATTCGCCTCGGAATTCTGGTCAGAACGCACTCCTGCCCTTGCCTCGTGTTCCCCCTCCTCGGCCTCCTGGGAGGCCCTCCTCGCCACCGCAGGATTCGCCTCGGAGTTCTGGTCAGAACGCACTCCGGGAGAGGCCAGGGGAGTAGGGTATTGGTGCCTTCTGGTTTCCCCAGGAAAGCCCTTTCGCTCGTCATTCGGCGTTCCTTCGCTGCTGGCACGATGGCTGTATCGCATGGTCTCCAGCGTCGAAGAGACGCGACCGCTCAAGACTCAATGCCGCACGCGGTGTCAGAAGCCAACGCCGACGTCCCCGCGACGTCGGCCCTCTGCGCGTGCAGCTGGCACGACGGTTGAGAGCAACCCCAGCCCTGGAGGGGTAACCTCACGCTCTTCGTCGCCTCTGGGCTCTACACCGTGCAAGGTCCTTCGTTTTGTGCATCTCCATGGGCCGCTGGGCCTTGGCGAAGGGGTTCGCGATCTTGACCCACTCTTCATGGCCCCCTCGGCCATTGCGAAGGGTCTCGCGTTCTTGACCCACGATCTGATGGCCATGCAGTCAAGATGCTGAACCAACGGACGCTTTGACCTCAGGAGGGGGCTCTGCTTTCTGGGCTGTTCCTTCGATCCAGGTCGGGGAGCCATTCTTGGCCGAGGCTCGCCTTGGCCAGAACAGCCCCCTCGTTCCTCATGCGGTCGTCCGAGGAGCCCTCCGCCCGCCTTCTTAAGAGCCCCCCCTCCAATCGCGCCACGCTCCTGGCCGCCACTTCCTCCTCGCGCGGAGCGGGAGCCATGCCCGCCTCCGCGGCCTCGCGGGCAACGGGTCCCTGGCCCGCGACGCCGTGGCTGCGGGGCGTGTTTGTCCCGCGGAATGCCCCGCGCAACGTCTCCGTGCGACCGCGAGGAGGAGGAGGAGGAGGAGGAGGAGGAGGAGGAGGAGGAGGAGAGGAGGAGGAGGAGGAGGAGGGAGGAGGAGGAGGAGGGGGAGGAGGGAGGAGGGAGGAGGAGGAGGAGGAGGAGGAGGAGGAGGAGGAGAGGAGGAGGAGGAGGAGGAGGAGGAGGAGGAGGAGGAGGAGAGGAGGAGGAGGAGGAGGAGGAGGAGGAGGAGGAGGAGGAGGAGGAGGAGGAGGGCAAGGGAGAGACCAGGCCGCCGCGAGTCCAGACCGCGAGGGCGCCGCTGCTCGTGACCCCTCCCCCTCGGCGCCCTGCCGCCGCCCCGCAGAGCCCCAGGCTGGAGGCGGCCGTGCAGAGCCGCGCCGTGGTGGTGGCGACGCGGCCGCCTCGGCCGGCCGCGAGGGGGAGGTCGGGCTCGGCCGGCCGCGGCTGGGCTCGGCCGGCCGCTGCATTCGCTCCTCCTCCTCCTCCTCCTCCTTCTCCTCCTCCTCCTCCTCCTCGTCCTCCTCTTCCTCCTCCTCCCCCTCTTCCCTCCCCCCCCCTCTCCCTCCCTCTCTCCCCTTCCCTCTCCCCCCCTCTCCGCCGACCTCGAAAGGCCGCCGATCCCGCCCTGCTTCGTGGAGCGGGGGAGGGGCGAGCCTACCGCCGGGGAGCCTCGGAGAGGCCCCCCTGCCGTTCTTAAGGGGGCTCGGCCGGAGGCCTCGAAGAGGGCGCGCACGCACCACGGCATCCTTCCGGCGATCGCAGACATCGATCCGGGGGGCGTGGATCAGCGACGGGTCCCGTTTCCATGGGCCATCGCGGATTCCCGCCGCCGGGCGAGGCGGCACCGGCCGCATGTTGGGGAGGGCGCCTCCCCGGATCCATGGATTTGGCGACCGCGCGCCAAATCCATGGATCGCTAATCCATGTCTGTGCACCCCCGAAGGTCGGGCTCGGCCAGGGGGGGAGGTCAAGGCTCAAGCAGTGGCGACACGTCCTGGCTTGCCTATATGGGCCCACCAAACCCAGAGGTTCGGCGCTCCAGCAATCATTGGAGCGGGCGCTCTTGTTGGCTGGTTTCGGCCTCCTGGGGGCCCTCGCCAGGCCTCGCAAGCGTCAAAAAACGAACCCGGACGAAAACCGGCCCTAGGGAAGTGGCCCGGACCTCTGGAGGTACTCATCGAACAACATTGAAGCAGCCGGACGTCTGGGAAAAATGTTATGGCTGGCTGAGACCGTCTTGCTTTAATAACACATCGGGCGGAGTTATGTTCGCAGAGCACCGATATTGTTCTTAAAACGTCTTTGGTCGGAAGCCGGGCGAAGGCTGCTAAATCCGTGGCTGCTAAAATCGACCTCCGGGAAGTTGTCTTCGTCCTTCCGGGAAGAAGTCCGTTGACTGCTTCGCGTGCCGCGCCTCATTCCGGGAAGTTGTTTTTTCATTCCGGGAGGGCCGTTTTAGCAGCCACGGTTTTAGCAGCCCTCGCCCAGCTTCCTATTTGGGTTCTGAGGAGATTTTGCGGTAGGCCGCCTTAGGCCTACAGGAATGTCAGGACGGTCCGCCCCTGCTCAACAGGAGCTGCATCTGCGGGAGACCTCGTCTGTCCTTGGAGCCAGTTGGGGGTCTGAGGTGGCCCAGCACTGGCTCCAGCGAGCAGGAGGGGGGCGGGGGGGGGGGGGGCGAGGTTCGAGGTTCTGGGCACGAGACTCTGTTTTGTCAGTGTTCCGCCTCCGAGTGCCGTCTTCGGGCCCCCGGCCCGTTACAGCAGATCCAGGGTGAAACATTGCACCAGATGGACCCTGGGAGGGGTCTGGGGACCGATTTTGAGCGGATTTACCCTTTATCCCCCCCTCTCGATGTCTATTCAGCTCAGACCTCCCAGACGCCTCCTTATCCCTCCCCTTCACGACTGACAGTTTACTATCCCGGGCCAATGCAGATTTGGTCAGGGAAGAGGGGCGGCAAGGCCGAACTTTTCTATCGCGGGGGAAAGTTGCGAGTCGAAGTTGCTCTCTTCTTATGTCGAGTAGCAAGGATCCCTAAGGATTCCGATTGATTTCCTCATTATGTCGAGATCTCTGGGAAAACGCTGATTATCCCACCTGGACCCCGAACTTTACTGTCCCCAGGAGGTTCTTATCGCGGGCGCAGGGTTAAAAGGTACTGTATCGCTAGCCTTCCCTCGTTTTCGCCTTGTTGGGCCTCCTGGGAGGTCCTCGTCGCCACCTCTGGATTGGCCTCGAAATGCTTGTCAGAACACACCCTGGGTTAGGGCGATGGGTCTGGGGAGTAGCGGTATCAGTACCTTTGGGTGTTCCCAAGGGGGAGAGAGGGGTAAGGAGGCTAGGTGCGCTGGCGCCACATCTGACGTTTCTCTTTCCACCACACAGGTCCATCCCACAGCGTTGGTTTGTTTTGCCCGTCGATTGGAGTGTCGCAGATGCCGAAGGTGCCCAAGTGGCAGTTGCAGGATTTGACAAATCGTGCGCTTCCCAATCGACAAGGTGGGCTTTCGTAAGTTGGAGGAGGAGCAGCACCAGCAACAGCAGGAGGAGCAGGCGGATGAGCAGGAGGCGGAGGAGGATGAGCAGGAGGATCTGGAAGTAAAAGAGGTGGAGCGGCATCGGGAGCAGGAGCTGGAGTATCAGCGGAAGACGGAGAGCAGCGACGACGAGGAACGAATCGGATTCAGAAGAGTGGCCCGCATTTGGGCGCGCGCGCCTATCTGCACGACGAGAAAAATACCGATCCTCAAATGTGGCCAACGCTGCCGCGGGAGCACCTTCTTTTGAAGGACCACGTATCGATCGAAACAAGAACAAAGGAAGGCCCACACAATGGAATCTGTTTGCGCAAAGCAATTCGCAACAGAGGTGGGAGCACACGCGCGCATCGTAAGGGAAGAGAAGAGAGTGGCACACATAGCAAGCTAGGTGCGCTCGCCCCAGATCTGACACCGTACCTCTTCCAACCAACGTTTCCATAGCTGCTTCGACACGCCCGCTATGATACGCAACACGTGCCGTTCTCAAAACGTCCGTGCCAATACGTTGTGTGTTGGCTCAACGTATCGGGACTTGCGTTTTCAGGCTACGTGTGGAGCTCCGTGTCGATACGCTAAGACCGTCGGGGCAGCTAGGACCGTCCCCATTGCGTTGGGTTCGTGTCCATTCGCCGGCTGGGTGTCATAGAGGACCTCGCAACACGCACTCCTCGCCGGAGGGACTCCTGGTGCTGGCCCACAAGAGGGTCGGGGCTCCGTTTCGGTGGATTACGTTCGCAAGGGCGCCCTCGAGGGCGCGAAGTTATTCGCGCTTCGCGGTTCGGCTCCGATTCCTCCTCTTCCTCCTCTTCTCCCTTGGGAGGCGGCGCGAGAGCGCGAAGTTATTCGCACTTCGCGCTTCGCGCAGCGCGAAGCGTGAAGCTGGGAGCCCTTGGTTCGGCCCTGCGTCGGGGGGGAGCCGAACGGGTCCGTGGCCGCCTTCGCAGTCGATCGCAGCGCATGCGCAGCGCGTCCCGCAGCGCAGGTCGCTCTCCCGAGCGAGGGCCCAGCCGACTGGCCTCTCGGGAGGCCGCGGGGCGCCGAGGCACAGTCCCAGGGAACAGAGGGAATCCTTCAGGCCCAAGTTAGGGGGACGAAAAATTACATAAACATAAAAACTCGGAGGTCCGCGCGGATTTCTCGGATCGGCGCTGGACCCCCCTGGCGGCGCCTCCGGCGTCGCCCCTGGCGCGCTCCGCGCGCCAGGGAGGGGGGTCCAGCGCCGAGCCGAGAAATCCGCGCGGACCTCCGAGTTTTTATGTTTATGTAATTTTTCGTCCCCCTGCAAGTGCTTTCCACAGCGGGCTCTCCCAGCGGGCTCAGAGCGTGGGCAACCCTGAGTTCGGATTCGCACATGGCCACCTCTGGGGCAGGGGGGATATGATGAGGCTCCGGACGCTCAGTTCACGACGTCGGGAACAAGGCGCGACCAGAGCTTCCAGGCCCCGTCCTCGTGCGTCATCTGCCAAGTTGGGCCTGTCACTGAGGCGCCCAGGGCCCAGGATCTCCACAACAACACTGGTCGCCATGCTTCACGACGCCGAACGGCAGGCGTCAAGGTAGGTGACGGTGCAGCTGGCACGAGGGACAACCTTAGTTTTGGAGGCGCACCCTGACGTTCTTTGCCTTCGGGCCTCCATCTTGAAGTGCTCTTCGTTCGGCGTGCCGCCATGTGACCTTGTGCCGTTGTGGGGGGGCTTTTGTTATTGATCTTCGTTCTTGTAACCCTGTTCCGACTGTGCCTCTCCGAGGCCGACGTCGCTGAAAAGCGTCCTGCTCAAGATGGTGGAGCTCGTCATCCAGCTGGACGCCTCTCGGCAGAGTCGGCAGGCGGAGTCGACCGGCACTGGCGCCTGGTTCCTCCTCCTCCTCCTCCTCCCTCCCCCTTTTCCTCCTCTATGGCCTTGTCTTCCTGTTCCTGTTGTTGCTGCTCCTCCTCCATGCCCCCAAGCCCCTTCTCCAGCTTCGTGTCCCTTCCCCATCTGTCCCTCTTCACCAAGCCTACCCTGTCCGTCCTCTGTTTTTTGTCTCTATCATCTCGCCGATTCCAGGTCGATGTCTCCCCCCCCTGTGCCAGTCCCCCCTTATCGTTGCCCCCCCCATGGTGGCCGCTTGAGGGCGCGATGGGGGAAGGTGGCGAGCAGTAGAAATACATGAGCCCAGACTTCCGGAGGTGCGCGCGAATTTCTTGGACTGGCGCTGGAGCCCTCTGGCGGCGCCTCGGGCGCCGCCTTTGGCGCGCTCCGCGCGCCAGGGAGGGGGGTCCAGCGCCGATCGTGAGCGTTTTCTCTCCTCCCCAGGGTAATTCTCGTTACCCGGGCCAAATCGCCTTCCCCCCCCTCCTGGTAACATTGACGATCGTCCTGGGGGGGGCCTGGACCCCCCCCTACATGCTATGGTGCGCAGGCGATTGATGCGCCGGTGGCGCGGACGCACCCTGGCGGGTGCACGCCGCGGCCGCCGTTATTGTTACCCTCCCGCCCGACCCACCCCCCCCCTTGGGTAACGACCGTAACCGGTCACATCCAAGACGAGGGCCCCAGGTGTGGGGGGCTGGCTGGTGATTGCGGCCCGGAGCCCCAAGAAGCACTGCACCAGGTCTGCCGCATGTGGGGCATCTGCAGGTGGTGGCAGTTCCAATTCGTGGAATGGGGGGGGGGGGGGGCAGCCGCCCCCCGGTACACACCACCGAGCCAGGTCCCGCTAAACCCAAGCCAGCCAACGCCCGATGGGGGCTGCGCGAGGGCGCGAGGGCGGAGGAGCGCCGCGCGTTGCGTGGCGGGGGGGCAAGCGCTCCACGAGTCCCAGCCGGCCGAAGGCCCTGCCCGAAGGAACTCCTAGCACCTCGAGCCCCTCGCCCTCAATCGGGGGAAGAACACGATGACGATGACCAAGATTCTGGGGGATCTTGGCGACGTCGATCTTGACCGTGATCAATGCTGGCCGTCGCCGGCTTGTGAGGATGATTCACATATTGACGACGATCGGGAGGATGGTTGCTGACCAAGATCGTCACCGACGTTTCCGCATCAGCCTTGGTCATGGTCCTCGTTTTCTGGCCCTCAAGTCAAGCGGACTTCGAGCAGGCGTCGGCCACGCGCAGAGGGGGGTATGGGGGAGGGGGAGGCTTCTCAGAAGGAGGCTGCTCCTTATAAGGCGCGGGCCTCATCCATGGATGTGGGGCCAGCGCCTTCTGAGAAGCAGCCGCCTTCTAAGAAGCCTTCCCCCCTTCCCCCCCACCCCCCTGTGCGCGCTGCCGACGGCGACTGCCCCTCCCGCCGCAGTGCCCGCCAGGTTCGGGTGGATGACCGGCGGGAGCCGGACGCACCGCCAGGAGCAGCTCAGCCCCGAGGAGCGGGGCAGATAAGAAGGGCGCTGTGGAGAGCAGCCTCGCGGGACCCCCCTTCCTCTCGTCGCCGGCCTTTTCCTCGTGCTCGAGGCGCACTGCATGAGGTAGGTGGCAAAGCTTGGAGGCCCTGTTTTTCCTCACAGCCCAGTTTTTGAAAACTGCATTCGCGTGCGCTGGCGTCTGGTAGTCGATGAGAAGGCGCCGATTCAGCGTCGATTTGGCGTCGATGAGCGTCGATTTCGCGTCGTTTGGCGTCGATCCAGCGCCGATGAGCGTCGACTAGCGGAGATCAGCGTCGATTCGCAAGAGCCAACAAGACGGTATGGGAGGCTCTCACGAGTTGCCACCGAAACTTCCATGTTGGCCTCGGCTTCAGCTGCATGGTGCACCGCGATTCGGCGAAGCACCCTCGGGCCAGCTCGGCCGTGTGGGCTGTCCGCTCGCTCAGGTGCCTCCCTTCCCCGTCGCCCTCCCCCTCGGGCCCCGAGGGGCCGAGCGGGACAATGAGTGCGAAGAGGCACCGGCCACGAGCTTGCCTCCCCACTGCCTCCCCCTTTTGTCGTCCTCGCCTGGTCGTCGCCCTCGTCCTGGTGCTCTTCCTTATTGGGCGTCATGATGTTCCAACCTACTTTAGCCTTGATCATCAAAAAGAACTTCGAGCACCAAGAAGGTACCGAAACTGGAGGGTTTTCACGTGTCGGGCCCTGGGAGGCGACACTCGTTCGACACTGTGTCGACACTTTTCTGGGTGCTCGACATCATTTCTGGGATGTGGTCCCCATGTGCGATGGGAACATCACAACTCGGACCATCGTCCTTTGAGATCGCCGCTCGCTGATCGGCTGTCGCTCGCAGGCGCGGCGAACTTTCGCTGCAGCAGCGACGCAACCATATGGCTGCGACGCTGCTCTGCGTCGCAGCTCCTGGCGTGGCTGATCTCCCCTCTCGCTCGCTCTCTCCGATCGGCTCTTGTGCGACGAGTCGGACCTCTGCGTCTCGGAGACAGTGGTCCTGCAGGAAGCCGGCCCTGGCCGTGCTTCTCGCAATGCCCTCCCTGGGCTTAGGTCGAGCATGTCCCCCTACAGGCGCATGATGGGCGAAACATGATACATACATATATGTGTATATATAAGTATAATAAACAAATGACCCCAGTGCGATCCTACCTAGAAGTTGGAACCCCTAGGAAAGCAGCATTAGTTGTTATGCTATGCTATGCTATGCCATGCTATGCTGCGCTATGTTATGCTATGCTTTGCTGCGCTATGCTATGCTCTGCTGTGCTATGCTATGCTATGCTGCGCTGTGCTGTGCTGTGCTGTGCTGTGCTGCGCTATGCTATACTATGCTATGCTGCGCTATGCTACGCAATGCTGGGCTATGCTATGACAACCCCTTGCTGCGGATAATAAACCCTAAGGGATAATAAAGTTCGGGGTTTTCGGGGGGTAATAAAAGTTGCCCGCCAGAGCCAGCATAAAGAGATATCAAGAGGAAAAAGCCAAAGATATCTTGAGAATCCTTGGTCTTTGGTCCTCTATGAGGCATCCTCAACAATGATTTGGCTCGGTTGAGACATCCTCAACGAACTGCTTGTTTCGCTTGAGACATCCTCGAAATATTTGTCAAGTTCAGGGGGCCAGGGAAACAAGAAGAACAATAAATAGAAAGAGAAATATAAAGAAAGAAGAAAAGGACGAGGAGAAGGATGAGAAGGAGGAAGAGCAGGAGAAGCAGAGAAGGAGGTAGAAGCAAACATCCAAAGTTGAAAACTTATTAGATTTAATTTGTAAACGCTTAATGAAACTTAACATGTTCATCTGCTCGTGTAGGGTAGCTCATGTGCTTAATTTCCCCAGGATAATCAACCCCAGCGATAAACAAGTTCAGGGCTCCAGAGGGAGGAGGAGAAAGAAAGACAGAGAGAGAGAGAGAGACAGAGAGAGAGAGAGAGAAACATAAAGCAACACAAAGAAAAAGAGAGAAAGAGAGAAACAGAAAACAACACAAATAATAAACGTGTTCGCTTCGCTTGATGTTGTTATCTCAACATGAGAAGGAAGTAACCTCGATGGCGAGCTTTCCCAGTGATAATGAAGTTCGGCCTCCGCGCCCCCACGCCCCCGACCAAACTCTTATTGGTCGGCGATACAAAACTCTAACGACTTAAGGGGGGGGTACTTTATTATCCTGGGCATGGGGTTATGCGATGCTGCGCTATGCTATGCTATGCTACGCTATGTTCTGCTAGCTGTGCTCTGCTATGCTAAAGCTCAGCGAAGCTACGATGAAGGTAAGCTAAGCTAAGATACACCTGATCTAAGATGAAGCTAAGCTAAGATGAAAGAAGCTAAGCTAAGATGATATAAGCAACGCTAAGCTAAGGGGACGTTGCTGGGGGAACCGCGGGGCGGATACTGGGGGAACCGCCCGGGGCAAGTTGCACTGCCCGGCCCTTAAGCATACCGAGTAAGAACCCTTCGAGGCAGAGCCTAGGTAGGGAACACATTCCAACATAGTCAAAATTCTAAAAGCAATAGTCCCCATATTATTTGTTAAAGCTATCTTTCAATATTCCTCCTGTAGAGGGACAGGCCCGACTTCACCCTGGGCCCCAGGGGCCAGAGACCCGTTTCCACCGGGACTCCGTCTTGCCAGCTTCCCTCTCGCCTGCTCCCCGACTGCCTGTGTGGACGAAGCACGGCAAGGCCTGCGACAGGTCAACGAACTCGTTTCGCGTGCCCGTTTCGCGCGCTCGAGCGGTCGCGCCGCCAGGGCGCGCCTCGGGAACTTCGAACAATCTGGCTGCGGGCACGGGAAATGAGCCAAGCTCGTGATGCTCCCCCCCTGCCTCACTCGTCGTGGCTCTTTTTGCCCCTCCCCGCTCGGCCTCCTAGAGGGCACCGCTCGGCCCTCGCCCTCGCCCTCGCCTCCAGGACAACTACCGAGCCGCATCCGACCGCAGGTCCTCCTGCATCTCCGGCACCCGGCGCCCAGTCTGGCACGGACCGGCAGCGAGTGTGCTCAAGACCCGCGGGCGCGACCTGCTTGCTCAGCATCGTCTGATAGTGGACGACGATCAATGGAGAGGAAGCATGTTGCCATTTATTTCGGATGTCTAAAACATGGTTAAATATGGTTTAAACATGCACAAAAAACCATGTTTAACACATGCTTAGAAGCTTTGTCCTACATTTTCAACACATTTAAAATTCAATGACAGGACTGTTAGGGTGTCCATTGTCGTGGCATCCCCGTCCCCGCTGGGCCATGACATCCACCACCAGCCAGCGCTCCGAGAGGCGGGCACTGGGCACCGCCAGGCCAGAAGGAGGTCAGGGCACCCGTGCACACCTGGGCGGGCCGGCCAGGCCGCGGGGACGAGGCCGCGCGCGTAGTGATAAATACCGACGACACTCGAAGGAGGAACATCGCCATAAACATAGCCTTCGGGCGCTCCGCTCGGATTTCTTGGATCCGCGCTGGGCACCCCCAGCGGCACCTCGGGCGCCGCCCCTGGCGCGCTCCGCGCGCGCGGATCCAAGAACTCCGCGCGGGCCTCCGAAGGTTCAATGT
>CAUYUJ010021459.1:546983-604483 GCA_963575745.1 Prorocentrum cordatum
GCGGCATCGGTGGCTGTTCCTCCTTGTCTGTTGCCTGCGGTGGTGCTGTCGGAGGGACATATATGTAGAGAGAGAGAGAGAGCGAGAGAGAGAGAGAGAGCGAGAGAGAGAGAGAGCGAGAGAGAGGAAGAAACAATGAAAGAAAGAGAGAGAGAGAGAGAGGGAGAGAGTCAACGAGAGAGAGAGAGAGATAATGGGAAGGAAGCTGAGCTTTGAGAGAGACTGGCTGAAATGCAATCGCGACATCGTTCGTTCACCATTCTGTTGCTTCGGCCCTCCAGGAGGAGGTGGCCAAGATGGAGGAGACCCACACCTGCGGACAGGCGGGGGTTCCTCCCTCGGCCAAGCGGGGAGAGACCCCCTCCCGAGCCTCACAGCAGGGAGCCACGCCCCACCCCACACCCGAGCCCCAAGGCAGATCGTACAGTCAAAGCGCTTGGCAAGGACGCTCGCCTTCATCTCGGGTGCCCCTGGGTCCTTGCCTCTGCGGCCCGCCCTTTTGCTGTTTCCACTGGTCGCCCGCCGCCCAAATAATCCCACCTTCGGCCTCCAAGGGTCTTACGTCCGTCCCCAGTACACGTTTCGACTGTACTTTGCCACGCTTGGTTGCCAGACGTCTCTTGGTGCGCGAGTGCTGCATCGATTCCTGCACGACATCGTGGAATGCCGAGGCCACTGTAAAAGAGAAAGTGATTCTGTTTTGCACCTCTCCGCCTTTCGAGCGTTCGCAAGACCGCTGTACCGTGGGCCAGTGCCGCGGGTCAGCCAGCATCCCGGCGCATTTGCAGTTTGATTCACGGATCGCCCCGCTTTTGGGTGCAATATCGCAGATAAGTTTGTCAGTGCTGCCCGCTGCCCGTCGATTTCTCGGGTTCCACAATGTTCGAATACACGCCTGAAATCAGTTCTGATCGCCCACCAGCTGCAAACGAAATGGTGCTGGCCTGTGCGAAGAAGTGCGTGCGGAATTCTTACAGCTTATGCGTCCCGTTCGTGTTGAACCGATGTTATAACATTAAGGATGAAGGCAATCATCGCGACGTATTTGAGGACCTTCTGTCCTGCAATAGTGTTCGAAGGCCGCGCTGTGCCAGCAGCCCAGTTCAGTCGTTGCTTCGCTGAGTTGCATGATCTTTCCTTGCACGTGTGGTATGATGGGTCTTGCTGGGTGCAGCAACGGGCGAGTTACAGACGAAGGACGCAGTTCGGGACGGGTGAGGGTGGTAAGACATGCTGCTGATGTTGCATCGCATGCCCTGCATTCCCGCGTGTTTTCGCTCCGCGCCTCCTTCCCCGACTCACGTCGTTTTTAGCTTGCCCCCTGCTGTTGGTTCTCGTCTTCGTTATCCTCCTTCCTTTTTTCTTCTTCTTCTTCTTCTTCTTCTTCGTCTTCTTCTCGCTCTCATGTCCCTGCCGCGTTTTGGGAGGTGCTGCGCATGTTCCACGAGGGCGCCGTGCTTCTTGATGAGGCGGGCATCGAGCACCCTTCCGTGGCAGAGAAAGGGAGGAGGAGGAGGATGAGGAGGAGGAGGAGGAGGAGGAGAAGAAAGGAGGAGGAGGGGGAGGAGGAGGAAGAGAAGGAGGAGGAGGAGAAAGAGGAGGAGGAGGAGGGGGAGGAGAAGGGGGAGGAGGGGAAGGAGGAGGAGGAGGAGGAGGAAATGGAGGAGGAGGAGGTCACGACCTCTCCCGCCCGCCTATCTCTCTTCTGCTCCTTCATGCTTTCCCCTCGAGGTGCGCGGGCCCCTCTCCCGCCCTGTTCGGCGCCTGCCTCCCCCCTTCAGGTACACGCGGGGGTCCTCCTCCTCCTCGTCCTTGGAGTGCAGGGGGGGCCTCCTCCTCCTTCTCCTCCTCCTCCTCCTTCTCCTACGACTCTTCTGTGGGGTGCTCGGCCTTTCGAGGCCCAGCGCTTTCCTGCGGCCTCCTCCGCCCCTCCCGGGGCCCTCCGCAGCAGACAGGAGGGGACGCTGGCCCTCGAACGGTGTGGGGCCCCCAGACCTCCGGCGTCACGACGAGCGCTTCTCCCCGCGTGCTCCGATCCATCCTTCGGGCCTTCCTGGGGAGCGAGGTCTTCAGCTCGGGGCGGCGTGCCCAGCTCCATCAGAGTCGGGTGGAGCTGCTGGGCTGGGCAGTCTCCCATTTGCCCGCCGGGGCTCTCAGTGGCCCTGGCCGGCCCCTGCGCCCAGGGGGGCCACCTGGAGCTCGGAAAGCTTGAGCATAGTGCGGGGTGTGGAGGGAGGGTGCCTCTTCTTCTGAGCCAGCTTGTATACAGTCAACCCGCATCGTAAGGATGGGCAATCTCCTAAGGGTACCCTTGCATCCTTGCCTCCTCGGTCCATCCTTGGCCACTTTCGTGGGCCGCGCCCCGCTCGAAAAGCTCCGACATGGACTTCCAAGGCACTCGCCTCCTCATCGCGCCTCCTCACGACACGGGCCGACTGTGCCTCTTCTTCTGCGCCAGCTTGCCGAGGAGAAGCGCACTGCCGCGCAGCCCGCCGTGGCCCTGACCGCGGCAGGCCCCTTGGCCTGCGCGACCCTCCTGGTGTCCAGCGCGTGGGGCGCCGGCGCCGCGAGCCGCGGCGCGCCGCCTCTCGACGCGGCGCGGCCTTCGCAGTCGCGCCACGCCCGCGCTCGGCGTGCCGCCTCGCCGGGGGCGCGCCTCCCGTCTTGGCGCTGGCGGCCGCCGGGGCTGCTGCCGGATGTCTACCACCGCCCTAGCTGATGGGCCGATGTTCCACCACCACCTGCCATAGTCGAAGAAGAAGACAAACAAATACATAAACATGAACTTTTGGCGCTCCGCGCGGATTTCTTGGCTCCGCGCTGGGCCCCCCCCAGCGGCGCCTCCGGCGCCGCCCCTGGCGCGCTCCGTGCGCCAGGGAGGGGGTTCCGGCGCGGATCCAAGAAATCCGCGCGGACCTCAACAGTTTATGTTTATATATGGCTTCTTCTTCCTCTAACCACCGTTTTAGCTGATGGGCCAATGTTCCACCACCATTACCATAGGTGTGTAATTGGCTGAGGGGGCGCAAACGGCCCCTATGTTTAAAAGATCAAAAAGCCCAGAAAAAAGTTCGAGACCAAGGATTTTCGAAAGTTCAGGTTCAAAGTTGCGAGGATCCTGGAATCCGGAGAAAGTTTGGATAAAGTTAGGCGGCGAATTTGTTCCACATCCAAAACGCGTGTGAACTTTGCCTGAATTTCCGAAATGGTTTCGAACACTTTCCGACTTTGTTGTCGAACTGTTTCCGAACTTCCCGAATTTTGAAACTTAGTTCGAATGTGCTTCGATGTGTTTTCGAACGTTCCCTGAGTTCGGTTGGAACATTTGAAGTCTTTTCGGTTTCCCCCTGGACTTTCGAACTTGTTTCGAACCCGTGCATCCCTTGATTTCCGAACTCGGACTTTTAATTTCCCCCCCGCGCGAACCCAAGCCCAAAACTTTCATTTTTTCCAAGAGAAACCCATCTCTCCCCTCATCAGCCAAGTACAACCATTGGTAGGACGAGGGAGAAGGGAGGATGGGGAGGTCCTCCTCCTCCTCCTCCTCCTCCTCTTCGCCTCCTCCTTCGCCTCCTCCTCCTCCTCCTCCTCCTCCTCCTCCTCCTCCTCCTCCTCCTCCTCCTCCCCCTCCTCCTCCTCCTCTCTCTCCTGCCTATGGTAGCGGTGGTGAAACATCGGCGCACCACGAGCCGCTGTCGCGCGTTGTGGGCGCCTCGCCAGCGCCCGCCGCGCCGCGTGGGGCCGGCCGGAGGCTCCACTTTCAGGAGGGGAAAGACACACAGACACAAGTCACTGTCGAATCCCAAGACAATATGGGAAAATATGGGAAGTGGGGGGGAAGACAAAAGACCAAAAAATAAATGGGACAATATAGGGGGAATCCTATGATGTGTGTGTGTATTTCTTTGTGTGTCCCACGGCCCCTTCACACTTGGAGAGCGCTCCCAGCCCCGCGGCCGGTTTTTCCGACCTCGAGCGTCCCCCGCTGCCCTCGGCTCGCCTGCTGCCGGCTGCCCTTGCCCCGCGAGGCCGGCCCCGCGAGGCCTGGCCCCCTCCGAACTTGGCGGCCGCCCGCGTGGCTCACGTCGGGCGTGTGCCTCCTACAGGAGGCATATTCAGAAACAGTGCAAAGATAGTCGGGGGACGATTTTCGATGTCATTATTTTTGACTATTTGGATATAGGTTTGGAGTCTGTTTGTTTTCCTTGTCGAGTGGATATAGGTTTGACTATTTGGATATAGATATTGGGTTCGATGTCAAAATCCGCCCGACCTGACGGTTGGCGGCAGCGCTGCCCCGCCGCCGCTCCCCGCGGAGCGTGCCCCGCCGCCGCCCAGCGCCGCTCGTCGCTCGGCAGCGCTGCTGCCCCGCCCTCGCCGCCGCCCCGCCGCCGGGGCCCGCGCCTGCCGTCCCGCGGCCTGCCCTGCCGCAAGGTCGGGCATGTCCCTCCGCAGGAGGGAGGTTCGAGAATGCCTTAAGTCGGGGGTGGACAGACTCAAGCAGTGGCGAAGCGTCCCGGCTCGCCTATAGCCCCACCAAACAATGTTCTAAGAACCGGTTGTGGTTCCCACGACATGTGCTTGGAACATCTCTGGCTGGGACCGTCTTGTTTGAACACATCGGGCTTATGTTCTAAGAACAGTGTGTTTGTTCTTAGAGCATTTTTGGGTTCTAGAACATGTCGTGGTATGATTATAGGAATGCTGGGACGGTCGGTCCCTGCTCAACAGACCCCCCACCCTGACACGTCAATTAGTGAATTGTCCGTTTTCGGTTCTCGAGAGGGCGCCGCGGCCGTCATTTTCCAGGCTCGCGCCCGCCAGGTTTGGGCCCGAGGTTGCTTTCACTGAACCACTTTTTACTCAAGGGATTTCTGTCCATCCCCGATTAAGTCGGGCATGTCCCTCTACAGGGTGAGAATTCGAGAATGGCAAAAAAAGTAGTCCAGGGACGATGTTTCGTGTATTGTTTCTTTTTTATACTGTTGCTGCATCTATTTTGACTCTGTTCTATTTGTCTTCGAGCATCCGCCTGCGGGAGGACATGCCCGATTGGAATCCAATACCCTTCTGTTCTGAGGCAGTTGTATAGAAGGGGGTACAAAAGGACAGAGTGTTTACACAGTTTGGAGCAATTCGTGAATTCAGTATGGGTCGGGCTTGAAGTTCCTCGAGGAAAGCGCGCGCACCCGAATCGCAAGCATACGGCTATATGCGGACCGAGGACAGTTTGCTTCCCGTCGTCGTCCTCGCCCTTGCTCTGCCCCCCTCCCTGTCTCCCCCCCCCCTTCCAAAGCCCTGCCACGCCACTGCCCCATGATGGCCCGGCGCTCTCGCTCATCTTTCCCTTGCCGGCGCGCGCGCGTGCCGACGGTGACCTTCGGACGGTTTGCGGCGCTGTTCGGCCCGCGACCCTCCAAATGTGTTTGTGTGTGTGTGTTTTGTGTGTGTGTGTGTTGTGAGAGTGTGAGGGAGTGTGTCTGTGCGTGTGTGTGTGTGTGTTGTGTGCGTATGTGTGTGTGAGTGTGTTTGCGTGTGTTTATGTGTGTATGTGTGTGAGTGTGTTTGTGTGTGTCTGTGCTTGTGTGTGTTTGTGTATGTGTGTGTTTGCGTGCGCGTGCTTGCCTTTTTGTTTGTTGTGTGTGCCTGTGTGCTTGCGTGTTTGAGTTTGTGTGTGTCTTGGGGAGGAGGAGCGAGGGCGCGTTGGCGAAAGTGCGGTCGGGTTGCAGGACAAGTTGTTATGGGGGGGGCGTGTCCTGCTCCCAGCGAGAAGTGGATGCAGCAAGCTCGGGCACACCTTGAGTACTGGGCCACATGCCCGCTGGTGTCCATCATGTTTGGCATACCAGGGTCGGACTTTCAGAGGAGCCCCTGGCTTCCTGTAAGACATGGGGCTTGGAGGCAAGAGTTGGGACTCACAGGAGCTTGACGCCGTGGCGTTTGCCACCTGCTTCGAAGTTCCATTCCTCCGCGCGCAGTCCGTTCGCGACCCGGTGTGCCTCCGGGGCCACGGCTCGCCGCGCGTGGCCGCCCGTGGAGCAGGCCTGCTCGTGCGGTGCCGTCGCCCGTGGCCTTCCACGCCCATGTCCCCCTTGGCAGCCATCCCTCGGGTTGGCGCCGCTGCCGTCCCGGTGCCGGTGTCTTCTCTGGCATGGGGGGCACAGGACTCGGGGGCGGAAAAGAGGGGGGTGATGACTAGGGGGGGGGGGATATCATGGCGGGGGCCATGATATTTCCCCCTCTTGGACACTCCCCTCTGAGCCGCTCCCGAAGGAAGGAGGGCAGTGACGGGCGCTGTGTCGGCATGCGCTACGCTCTATGTGCCCTCCTGGAGCCTCTCCGCTGCATCCGGCGGGCGCCTGGAGAGGGGTGTGGGGCGGGGGTGATCGGGCGCGCCAGCTGCCCGATCCTCCCACATTGTCCGACAAGAGTACACAACATGTGGATTGCTCCAAGAAGAAAGCCATATAGGACATCGCGACCATGCCTCTTTATTCCATCTCTGCGGGGCACTTCTCGTGCCAGGTCGATCTGTCAGAGCCCCCAGGCCCGCATCGGGACGAAAATACTCGTCGATGTTTTCATGGCGCGCAGATGTCAGAGTCGCCGCGTCGCCCCTCATCCCCCCCCACCTCGAACTTCGCTGGCGCAAGCCCTCGATGATCTTTATCCACGGCCGCCCTGCGAGGTCGACCTGCTCTTGGACCCGCTGCGCAGCGAGCTGAACTGGCCAATGGGCCGCAAGAGACCCCTCGACCTCACAGATGGCGGCGACGGCCCCAAGGCGCTGAGGATGAGGATGCGGATGAGCTGGGCGAGGAGGACAAGCAGAGAGGAGGCGTGAGCTAAGGGAGGACCATACCAGGACGAGAAGCGATGGGCGGGGGGGAGGAGGAAGAGGAGACTCCCTGCTCGGTGTTTTCCTACCCCCGCTCCTCCTCCTACTCCTCCTGCTGCTCCTCCTCCTCCTCCTCCTCCTCCTCCTCCCCCTCTTCATCCACTTAGCCGGACGGCGTATGGCATGTGAGTGAGTGAGAGTAGAGCCCGCACGCACCACAGATGCTGTAACACGCCCTCGCTGTCCGAGTCCCTCATGTCCCCCCTTCTGACCGTCGGCGTCACCCCAAGCCCCCAGTCACTCGAGACGATCACGTCGGCGCTAGCCAGCTGGTCGTGCACTTCGAGAACGTGCGCAATGCGCTCGGCACCGTTTTTTTCCCGCACTCCGGTGGAGAGGCTGTTCAGCCCTTATTTGGAGCGCGATCACCGTGACGTTACATTCTCTACAGCGTGTTCGTGCCATCCATGATCTCGCTTCTGTTTTTCGTTGCTGTCTCTCCTTCCCCCCTCCTTTCTGTAGCAGCTCCGGTTCAAAACGGTCTGGCAGTTTGGGATAGCGTGTCGCTCCGCCGGATCTGGCCCACCACGCCTCGGTGCGACACGCTGTCCACTGCCCAGTCTCCGAGTGTCGACGTCCCGAGTCTTCCCGAGCCTCCCGCCCCGCGGAGTTGAGCGACATGCGATCCACTCGCAAGGCATAGCGTGTCGCCGTGGCCGCCGTGGCGACACGCTAAGCAAAGGCTCCGGACCCAATGCCTCCAGGGCGAGATGCCGAACGGTTCTTTTGGCAGACGCCCCGCACCCACTGTGTCGACAGGTGAGAGGGAATGTTAGCTCTTCTTCTCGGATCGTGTTCTACCCAGAAGGCTGGCGTTTCTGCCTTCCTTCACAGTTGGTGAGTATCCTGTTGTGCTCTTCATCGGCTGGACGTCTTCATCGCGCCGATCTGTTGTGAGGCCAGGGCCCTCCAGCAGGAATTTATCAGTAAAAGCGCAGGGCCTAGTCGGATTCTTTTTCGTGTCTGGGGGCAGTACCGAGGTGCCTTGTGGTGAGGCGGATCTCCGCTCGAGCTTGTCCGAGATAGTCGAACGTGAGCTCTTACGTTTGAGCCCGTTGCCGCCCGCCACTTTTTCGTCAGAGGAAACGCCGTGCAACAAGGCCAACCAGTTTTTAAGAATCAGCTATTTCGAGGGCACGTTCAGAAATTACAATCGTCTATCTCCCCATCACTTCTGTCAACGTCTACAAACTGTTTGGCACGATTGTGTGGAAGCTACCTCAGTAGATGCATGGTGCTCCTGCCAGGTTTAGAGCGCATGCCCTGCGAATGAATAGTGTTGCGATTGTAGTCTGCAACCGAGCCGATGTCTCTCAGTTCGCTATCCGGGGTCCTCTGCCGTCGGGGCCACGCGTTGCTCCTCATTTGCTGATGGGCAGGAGTATTCAAGAAGCCTGTTTCGGCTGAGAGGTTCGCCCGTTGACACCCCGACTGGGACGAGAGTTGTTTCGTTTGCGCCATGCCCGCTCACAAAAAGCGCAGTTCGAGGATACGATCAAGGACATCACTTCTAGAACTGAATTACTTCGACCTGCAGTGTAGCCAGTTTGCCTCGATGTCTGGTCAGCTTCCCTTCCAAAATCAGATTGAGTATTTTTGGTGGGTCACGTGGAATGCGGGGACGTGTCTGAAACATTTCGCGGCTAAGGGGCATGCAGAATTGGACTATGTTTTTGCAAATTCTTTCGCGAGTTCGGTCGTAGCGGCACACGTTGTATTTCAAGATTGAGCTCAGTCACAGCAGCCGTGGGGCCGTGTCGACCCGTTTCCATGGTGGTCCTTGGTTTTCTTGCGTTCTGGTGTGCATTTGGTGTTGCGGTACCAATTGTTCTCTTGCTTGCCTTCTACAGTTGGGGTCATGGTTGTTGTTTCACTCCTGGTCTTGCATACCGAGCGAGTTTGCATCCCCCTGAGGGTGCACAATGATGGACTCTCGGCCCGGCAAGCTCCCCACGCGCGCGGAGCGCAACATGAGGATCGGCGTCGGGGCACCGCGGGGGCGCGAGCGGTGTTCAGGAATCCGCGAGTGCGCTCGTCGCCCCATCCCCCCTCGACTCCTGTGCGCGACCCCCTCGCCTCTCTCTGCCCCCCTATCCCCTCTACCTCCGCCGGACCATCCGCACCCCTCGACCCCTTCCGCCATCCATGCTCCCTCCATGTCTTCCACCGTCAGGCACACCTGCGGCAGGGTCTGCGCAACCGGCTGCCCTTCCACCTCTTCGACGGCGTGTTCGCCGCGTCCGGGCAGCCGATGGCCGTGCCGTGCGGCGGCTGGGGCCAAGCGCGCCGGAAGCGGCCATCGGCTCTGCCGCAGCAGCTGATGCAGCGGACACATCGAGTAAGAAATCGGCCGCTTATCATCGAGGAGCGCAAACTTGCATAGACATAACATGTCGGAGGTCCGCGCAGACGTCTTGCATCGGTGCCAGGGAGGGGGGCCCCTGCGCCGATTCAAGAAGTCCGCGCATAGCTGTGGCAGTTCATGATTCTGCCGCTTGTCGTTCCTCTATGCCGGTCGGTGCTCCGTAGAAATTTGTCGTATACCCCAGTGGATCCCCAGGGACCCACAGAAGCCCTGGGGCATCTCATCTTAGGCACCGCGAAGATCGACGCCGAGTGTCTCCCAGCATGTTCCTCCAAGCAAGATTTCTGATCGTGCATGCCTACTGTATTGCGAAGGTCTTTCGGCCGGCACCGCCGACCCTGAATGGCGACGACGACGACGACGACGATGAGCGCTCTCGGAGGCGACTTGGGGGTAGTTTGGGTGCCCAAGGTTTCTGATCGTGCATGCCTTCTGTATGTTCGCCCCCCTCTCCACCACCACCCACCTCCTGATCCGCTGTGACCCCGCTCCCGCAGAGCTTCGCGGGCGTGCAAAATTGTACCATATCCGCGTTCATGCTCTCGCGCTCCTTGGACTCGTCGGCCGCGACCCCGCGAATACAGGTGGGCCTCGCGCGGGTGTTTTGAGCACGTTTAAAGTGCTACCAAGTCTAGTTCTCTAAATTCGGCGCGCCAATGATTGGACAGTAAAAGACGACCATCGGGACGTTCGTAGGTAGCTAAAGACGGTAATAGGTCAATAAAGACGAGCATATGTCACGCAAGACAAGTCTTGGCCGTGAAAACATGACTGCGGCATTACAGACAGTCTATTGTGTACCAACCACCTACAGACCGTGTCGATGGGCTGCCACATCACCATCATCGTCACCGACGTCACGAGTCATCTCAATGATATAATAATGAGGCGGATGGTTGGTTCATAGGGGGCTTTACAGGGAGCTGCCCGCCGTCGCCGTTGTCATCGCTGTCGCCGTCGCCGTCGCCGGCGTCGTCGTCGTCGTCGTAGCCGCGTCGGCGCAAGCCTCGCCATCTCAGCCTTTATTACTCATACTACATACGGTGTTTGTAATCGAAATGATATGGTTTGCGGGTTATGTACGATATGCGCACACGCGTGCAAAAAGCATGGGTCTGAGCACTAGGAAGAGGAGGACGAGTAGTAGGAGGAGGAGGAAGAAGAGGGGGAGGGAGAGGAGGTGGAAGAAAAAAAGGAGGGGGGGCGGGGAAGGGGGGAGAGGAGGAGGGGGAAAGGGGGACGTTGCCGCCTCGACTCCCTCACTTGCGGCGGTGCTGGCGGCGGTGCTGCGGTGCTGGCGTGCTTCCGTCCTTCTTCTCGGCCCCGCCCCCCCGCCCTTCTCCTCCCCCTCATCTTCCCCGCCCTCCGACGAGGAAGGGCAGGCGGAGGACGGGGGGGGGAGGGGGGATGATGATGATGATGATGATGATGATGATGATGATGATGATGATGATGATAATGATGATGATGATGCTGAGGCTGAGGCTGATGCTGATGATGATGATGATGCTGATGCTGATGCTGATGTTGTTGTTGATGATTGTGATGGTGGTGATGATGATGGTGCTGATGAGGATTATGATGATAACGATGATGATGCTGCTGATGATGATGGTGGTAGTGGTGGTGCTGCTGATGCTGATGGTGGTGATGATGATGGTGTTGCTGCTGCTGGTGATGAACATGATAGTGCTGATGATGATAGGGAGGCCGAAAGATTTTTCTCTTGAGCCCCACGTGTCGGAAGCGACGCGCCGATCCCTTATGTTCTCCTCCCACCTCCCCTTGCCCCTTCCCTCATCCTTCCCCTGTTCATCCTGGGAAGACCCCCTCCCCCTTAGAATCATAGCATTGGTCTGCAGATCCACAGCTCCGTGGATAGCATGATGCTTCTCCTGGGTCCCGGATTCTAATTATTATTGCCTATTAATTCCTGGGAAATAAATGGATCCACGGTTTTTCCACACAGGAAATTGGATCCGCCCAACACAAAAATAGGATCCACGAAACTCTCCCACACCCGAAAAGGGATCCAATTTGATCCATTGGTGTAGTGATATTTTTAGTCCAAGAGGAAAAAACTTTCGGCCTGGGGATGTAATAAGGATGAGGATGGTGGTTTCGGTGTTGATGCTGATGATGCTGATGATGAGGAGGAGGAGGAGACTGATACTGAAACTGATGCTGATGCTGCTGATGATGATGAAGATGATGATGATGATGCGGATGATGATGATGATGATGATGATGATGATGATGATGATGATGATGATGATGATGATGATGATGATGATGATGATGAGGAGGAGGAGGAGGAGGAGGAGGAGGAGGTGGATGGGGAGGAGAAGGAGGAGGACGAGCAGGAGGAGGACGAGGGAGAGGAGGATGAGGATAAGAACAAATCTGAGAAGCAGGAGGGGGAGGAGGAGAAGGGTGAGGAGGGATAGGTAGAAGGGTAGGGCATGGGGCATGGGGGATAGGAGAATGAGGAGGACGAGTGAGGATGTGGAGGGAGACGAGAATGAGGACGAGGGTGAGGATGGAGAGGGGTATCAGGAGGATGTAAGGAAAGAAGGAGGAGGAGGAGGAGGAGGGATCGGTCGATCAGGAGGATGAATCAGGATGGGGAAGGAGATGGGGAAGGAGGATGAGGATGGACAGAGGGATTGAGAGGATGATGACGGGGAGGTGGAGGTGGAGCGGGAGGAGGGGCAGGGATAGGAGGATGAGGAGTGTGATGAGGATGAGGAAGATGAGGGGGACGAAGGACGAGAGGACGAGGAGGGCGAGGAGGATGAAGGTGAGGATTTGGAGGAGGACTCGGAAGATGAGAAGGGAGAAGGGGGAATGGGGGAGGAGAGCGACGCTTCTGAGACAGGGTGACTCCCTCTGAAAGGCCTCGGGCCCCCCCATCGGGCAGGATGACGCCTCCGAGGACCCGCGGGCCCCCCTCGGGGCTTCTCGGAGCGATCCGGCGATCCAATTTCAGGAAGTCCGCGCCCCGGAATCGGCGGGAATGGTTTCCGCGAGGTCTCCAAGAGGTCGGGCCCAGGAGGCTCGCACGGAGTCCAGCCCCGTGCTCTTATGCAGGCTCTCATGCTCGGGAGCGGGCTCCGGGAGGTCGGGGCCCGAGAGCTGCCCGGGAGGTCCGCGCATCCGCGACGGCGGCCCCAACAGGTCCGGACACGCCCCCCCCGGAGTCGGGCTCCGTGCCAGTTGGCGAGGTGCCGTCGTCCCCAGCCCCGACCGAGCCTGGGCCCATGCTGGGCCGCCCAGCCCGTGATGGGCTGTGTCAAGGGCGCCCTCGAGGGCGCGAAGTTGTTCGCGCCTCGCACTTCGCGGTTCGGCTACGATTCCTCCTCATCTTCTTCTCCCCTGGGAGGCGGCGCGAGATTGCGAAGTTATTCGCACTTCGCGCTTCGCGCAGCGCGAAGCGCGAAGTTGGGAGCCCTTGGGGAGCACGCAGCTCGGGATGCCCTCCAGGAGCTCCTCTGCTCCTCCTCCTTCTGCTGCACCTTCCCCTCCCCCTCCTCCTTCCAATCCTCCTCTCCATCCTTATCCTCGTTCCCCTCTCCCTCCTCATCCTCGTCTCCATCCTCATCCCTATCCTCCGATTTCTCCATCTCCGTTCCCTCATCCTCTTCCTGATCATCCGCTCCAACGTCATCCTTATCTCCTTATCCCTCCTCATCCTTACTCGTCCTCCCCATTGTTCCATCTCTTATGCATTATGCCCTCTCCTCCCTCCTGTCCTCCCTGCACCTATCCCTCCTCCTCCGCCTCCTCCTCCACGTCCTTCTCCTCCCTCTCCTCCTCCTCCTCCTCCTCCTCCTCCTCCTCCTCCTCCTCCTCCTCCTCATTCTCATCGTTCCCCCATGCCTATCCTCCTCTCCCTCCTCCTCCCCCTTTCTCCCCCTCTTCGTCCCCCGCCTGCCCCTCCTCGTCGAAGGACAGGCAGGAGGGCGGGGAGGAGGGCGAGGGGGCGGGGCCGAGGAGGATAAGGAGAAGGGGGAGGAGGTATAAAACGCGCCAGCACCGACGCCATCCACCAACGCCGCACTGCTTCGATGCACGGTTGGCTCATCTTCATCCTCGTCTTCCTCGTCCTCAGTTTCCTCGTGCTCATCCTCATCTTCATACAGCCCCATCCTCTTTGTCATTCTCATCTTCGTCAGCCTCTCTCTCCTGCTGCTGCTGCACATGCTCCCGCGGGGAGGGAATCGAGGCGGCAGCGCCCCCTATCCCCCTCCCCCTCCTCCTCCTCCTCCTCCCGCTTCTTCTCCTCCTCGTCCTTTTCCTCATCCTCCTCCTTGTCCTCCTTCTCCTTCTCCTCCTCCTCCTCCTTCTCCTCCTCCTCCTCCCCATTCCCCTATTCGTCCGTGCTCCTTTCCCACATCCTCTCCCTCCTCCTCCTTCTCATCCTCCTCCTTCCTCTTCTCCTCCTCATCATCATCATCAGCATCATCATCAACTATCAATCATCATTATCTTTCTCCCTGTCCTCCCAGAGCTCAGATGATCCGTGCTCCGTGTGCGCACATCGCATGTCGCACAGAGCCGACATCTCATATCGTGCAATTACACATACTGTGGGTACACCATGCGTACTATGCGTCGTATATGCGAACGTAAGTTGTGTAGGGCGCGATTCATGCTCGTCCTCCGTGTGCGCGATATGTCGTGGCTTACTGACTAGCGGGAGTTACCGTCCAGACACATTATGGACGATGCGTTATCGGCAAAATACAGGGGACTTGTGGGGAAGAATGGCAAATTAGATGGAATACCGGGAATTGCCGGGAAATTGGTGTTAGGAAGGCATTTCGGTTGTAGCATTTTAACCTTGCTTGACGGGGGCTGCGCTCGGAACGTACCAGTAGAGTCGCGAATCCGTGGAGGCGCGCCTCTGTGTCCGGACCACGAGGGCGCGGGTGCGGACATGTTCGCTGCTCGTGAGCACGTGGCACTTGCAGCAGGTAGCCCAGCTCACAGTCAGCCCGCATAGTAAGCATGGGCAACCTTCCCAAGGGTCTTTGCATCCGTGCCTCCTCGGTCCATCCTTGGTCACCCGTTGGCAGCGCCCCACTCGAAAAGCTTCGAAATGACCTTCCAATGGCCTTGCATCCTTATCGCGCATCCTTATGAGTCGGGTCGACTAGCGTCGCTCCCAGAAAGAGGGTCGTGTTTGGCGGGTTGCGCTGCGCTCAGAGAGGATATCACCCGGCTGCTGGTACAGGCACCGCCACAGTGCCAGCAAAGCATATACATGCATTCTGGATTGTCCTGCCGGGCACTCCCGAACAGCTCCTCCTCGTCCCTCTCCTCCTCCTCCGCCGCCCCCCTTCTCTTCCTCCCCCCCCTCCTCCTCCTCCTCCTCCTCCTCCTCCTCCTCCTCCTCCTCCTCCTCCTCCTCCTCCCTCCTCCTCCTCCTCCTCCTCCTCCTCCTCCTCCCTTCTCCTCCTCCTCTTCCTCCTTATCCTCCTCCTTCTCCTCCTCCTCCTCCACCTTCTCCTCCTCCTCCTCCTCCTCCTCCTCCTCCTCCTCCTCATCCTCCTCATCCGCCTCATCCTCCCCCTCCTCCTCCTGGGCTGTCTTGGGTCTTGGGGGCCTTCTCTGGCATTCGTTTGGCTCTCTTGGGGGCGTTGTGAGCCGTCTTGGGGACTCCTTGACACCCTCCGGGCCAATCTTGGCCATCTCTGAAGCCTTCTCGATGCCATTTTATGCCAAGCACCCTAGACGCCAAATAACTGCCTCTGCTTCTTAGGGCATCTTGCGGACATCCCTATGCATCTGCGGGGTCTGAGGGCGGTCGTTTGAGGGTAGTGTCAAGGGATCGTGCCACCATCTTGAGGTGGTCCTGGATTTTCTTGCAGCTGTTTTCGCGACACGACGAGCGCCCGGAAGCAAAGAGAGAGAGAGAGACAGAGACAGAGAGAGAGAGAGAGACAGAGACAGAGAGAAACACAGAGAGAGAGAGAGAGAGAAAGCGCGAGCCGCACACGTCCGGGGTGTAGTGGCACTGGCAGGGGGAACTGCCGGCGCGTCGAAGCACTGGGCTCATGCTGGCGCTTCGAGGCCGAAGCGCCTGGCCGCCGGGCGCCACTCGCGCGGCGACGGGCCTGCCACAGCAGCCGTCGCAGCGAAGCTTCGCGATCGGCGGCTTGGCATGCCAAGTCGTAGACAGATCAGGAGGGTAGTTAAATGATCTCCGCCACGCATTTAACATAGTGGAGGCCCATGCCAAGAGCACCGTGCTTGCCTCCAGGGTGCCCTGGATGTCTTGTGTTTCGATGGTTTTTCGATGGGAAGCGTGACGTTCCCACAGCAAACATCCATGGACGTCCCGGGGTCTCAGGGTTGGGTTTCTTGTGGACTGGTCTCCACTGCATAGCAGGCGGCACAACACGACCTCCCCTAGCGAGGGGGCATCTTTGGCGCTTGGCAGCCGCTGCGCTGTGGTCGGGCCCTCGCTCTGCCGCAGCCGGCCAGCGCGGATGTCGTAGCCCACATTTCCGTTGTGTGAGACGTGGCTGGGGTTCAGCTGTGCCCACCGAGCATCCCGTGCACGAAAGGCCGCCTCGGATAGACGCGGCAAGCTCAGGCTGCCGCAGAAAAGGCCCTTGTTGTTTGAGGATCATCAGCACGCCAGACTGTTTGGGACCTTCGACGTGCGCGCAGTCATCGTTACCTTGGTGAAAGGCTTGACAGAGTCGCTGTAGCTCTAACGGCAGCCGTCTTGCAAGAACTCCCCCCAGGATAGGAGGGGGCGCGGAGCGGGAAGCCAGGTACTCCGACCGCAGTGAGGCCAAGGCCACGCTCAAGGAGCTCGCCCAGGCAAGCTCACTGCCAGTTTCTGCCCGGGGAGGGGGGCGGAGGAAGCGAGATTCAGTGAGGACTGGCTGCACGTAAGACTGACCCCTCGCAGGAGTGTCCTTGGATGCGGGCCCACATGGGGTCCCCCCCAGCACTGGCCCGCTCGCGCTTGGGTTTGGCCTCTCCGCGGCCCTTCGGAGCCGCGCACCAAAGGTCTTGCCTGGGGTGGTCAATCCTGCGTGGAGCCGAAGAGCGTCCCTTGCAGAACGGGCGTCATCGACAAAGAGACGGAAGGTCGAGGGTCGTTTGCCGGCGAAGACCGGCGGAAGGTCAGAGGAACTGGCAGAAGTAACACAAATGGAGGCGTTAGCGAATCTTGGTGATTGGAAACCGCAAGAGGAACCTCTGGCTACGTCGGCCGGGGGTGCCGCAAGAGTGGGCTGATCCAAGCGGCCCAAGTGGCGGGTTGACCCAATTGGCCCAACTGGCGGGTTTCGAGGGCGGCGTCAGAGGCGCCGCCAGGGGGCTCCAGCGCCGATCCCAGACATCTTCGCGGACCTCCGAAAGTTTTTGAGTTCATGTCATTGTTTGTTCCTCGAGGGCTGGCCCACATGATTCAGACCACAATCACGCACTGAACCACGCGTGTCGCTGGGGCTGTCGGGGCAGGCACGCACAGGGTTAAGTCGGGCTTGTCCCTCTACAGGAGGAATATCCCAGAATAGCCAAGACATAGTCGGCTGACGAATTTTGATTAGTTGTGACCATTCAGTAATACGTTTCGACTAGTTGTTATTGTTCGTCCACAAGCCGCCTGCTGGGAAACATGCCCGGCCTGAGCACAAGGCCGTTTCGGTCATTTGGGTCGCACGGGCCTCTGGCGCCGCAGCGTTTCTCGCAGCGCCCCGCCGGGCGGCAGGACGAGGGGCCCACAGGCAGCCTTTTCGTGCAGCGGCCGCCATGACAGTCACCTCTGGCCGCCTTAGAATTTTAAGCCTGGCGTGTCCCTCTAGGAGGAACGTTCAAAAGTAGGAGAAACTGTCTGGGGCGATGTTTTAAGTACATGTTTCTAAACATATGGTTTGATCATTGTTTTTTTTATGTTTTTATGTTTCGTCCAAATCGGCCTGCAGTGGGACGCGCCCGACTCAACCTTAGAATCTGCAGGAGATTTCCGAGGCAACCCCATGGGCCCCAGAGGCCGTCCCACAAGGCGGCGCTCGAGGGCACTACAATGCTCCCAAGACGTCACCCCAGAAACTTTACAGAGGCACACGCTCCATACAGCAAAACATGCACATAGGGTCCGGCCCAAAACGGTTTCCACTGCAAGGGGGGGCCGTTTTGGTCCAGACTTTGTGTTTTGTCGTTTGCAGTGGGCATCCCACGCATCCTCCGCATAAAGTGGGCGCGTCCCAGGTGACAGCGATGCCCGACGGCCCAGAGCATGCCAGGAGACCTCCATGACAGCCTAAGCGAACCCCAGGATTCTCCCAATACAGCCCCAAACGGCAGGACAACCTTTCGCTATTCCTGAGCACGGTGAAAAACAACAGGGAGGTTCATGCTGGAGGACGCTCAGGGACGACTAAAGTCGTTTCTGGCATCGCCGCCACTCATTATCATTATAATCGTCTCCTTCGTCACGGTTGTCAGATCATCACCACCCTGCTGGTTCACTGGGGGCTGGCGCCGCAAGACGCCGGCGCGGCCACACGTGTGGCGTAGGAGGTTGCCCCATCTGCCGTGTGCGCGGCGTTATGAGGCCCCAGTGGCCATAGCCACCTATTGATGGGCAGGTGCCTATGCTCTAGTGACCACAGACGCCCATCCATTCGATTTCTCGCCCGGCCCGGCCGCCTTGGTGCCCCGTCCGCCTGACAGCCCGCCTTGGTGTCCCGCCCACCCGATGATTGGGTGCCTAGGCCTTCCTGACCATAGAGCCACCCATGAAGTCAATGTCCCGCCCGCCCTTTCCGCCCTTTTTGGTGCTCCGCCCGCCCGATGACGGTGACTAGGCCGTAGTGGCCAAAACTATCCATTCATTTAGTACCGTGCTGATTGGTTGCATTGGTTATTCAAGTGCTGAGGTTGGGACACGGTTCGATACCCTAAGAACCCCAGAACAATTCAGCACTTATCAAATCAAAGACCTGACGGGAGTGTGGCAGACACCAACGACCAAGCAAACGTCTTGGCTGACTACTTCGAAGACGTTAGATGACAAGTTCGTTTACAGGATCCGGAACCAGAGACACGAGAATTGTTAGGAGATGCTCCACCGATCGCCATACACAAATCCACCCAGGCGTAATTATCCGCTGCCGTGCGCAAAATACGTCGCGGCAGGTTCCCTGGACCCGATGGGTTACCACCCATCTGTTTTGGAAATATCAACATTTTGATCGGATGCGCGCGATAGGTTGCTTGCGCTGTGCCAACAATGCTGGGAAGCTAAATCAACACTAGACCATTGGAGACGGGCAAACGTGGTCCTAGTGTTCAAGAAAGGAGACACCGCGTTGCCAGCAAACTACCAGCCAATATTTTGTTGCAGTTGAATACAACGTCTTGGCTTTAATGAAACGCCAAAGACTGTTCGATGGAGGCTCTGAGTCAACCACGCGGGGTCCCAATTTGGATTCAGACCAAAACAGGCCCTTCTGACTTTGTTCTGTTCGTCAGGCGCATTAGTGATGTTGCAAACTCGAGCAGGCATTGGGACACCAATCTGCTTGTGGTGGACTGGGCTAGAGCTCTTGACGCACTAACGCCAATTTGCATGTGTGGAGCCCTGCGTCGCTTCGGGCTCCCAGGAGACTGGGTGGCAATGATTGGGCCTATCGATGCTGATTGTTATTTCAATATTGTGGACCACGCTGGGCACCCACACGAAAAACAAGTTGATGCTGGGATTGCGAAGCGCTGTCCCTTTTCGCCTGACTTGTTTTTGTGTGGTACACGCTTTTATGCTGCACGACGCGATGAACACAGTACGATGCGAGCTAGATCCAGAGTACGGTGTGGCTCGGGATATACTGTGCGCAAATGACATATTATCAGCCTCGCAGAGCAGCAGTAATCTCCAGACCCCGTCGAATACGATTGTGGGTACAGGCGTAAGCTCGAGGTTGGAACTAAGCTGGGACAAAACGTCACCGCGCAGGTCGCGAGAATTCTTGACGATTCGCGTATCCCCACCAGTGTCTGTGGGGGCTGGCGCCACAGTGCGACCCTCCGCCGACTTTTCCAGTCTGCTGCCGTCTTCCGTTCCGGGGTCGGCTCTAATGAGGTTCATTGTGTTCCTCGCATGTGCATTGCGGCGTTGGCCTATGTGCCTTCGTTGCCAATCGTCTCGCTTGGCGCCCCTGTCGAGATCGACCCGCTCTCTGGAGTCGTCCTTTGAGCCGCAGATCTAAAAAGTATCCCCACCAGCCGGTCGTCAGTGACTGTCAGTGGCCACTTCTCGACCCCCCAACCGTGTGTTTTGTTTGGGCACGACGCTCTACTACAAGTTCCAGCTCCTCGGAAGGGGCTTCGTCCTCGGCGTGGCCTGAGCCTGAGCTGCGGCGCGTTCCCGTCTCTCTGTCGTGTTTTCTTTGATTGTCGCCCCTCTCGTTTTTCTTTTCCTTGCTATTATGCTCTTCGGTTTTCGCCCTCGGCCGCCTCTCGCTTTCGCCTGCCTCTGTCTCCGCTGCGTTGCTTTCGCCACCCTTGTGGCCCCTTTTTTCCGCATCGCACTTGCGACAGCAGGGTTGCGCTTCTCTTTCGACTTTATCTGACGGCGCGAGGCTGACCGCGTCGCTCGCGAGCAAAAAAGTATCCCCGCCAGTCTGCGCGCGCGCCGGCAATTAGGTTCGCTCGTAGCCCGGGCCGGCTCGACCTGTTGCGGGCGCCTTCGGCTGCGGCTGCGACGGAGAAAAATCCCCACCAGCCCATCCAGAAACGATGCCCATGAGAGCTGATGGGGGGAGAGGAGGGCGCGTTGGGGCCCGCGGGGGGGGGGGGGGGGCGCGTTGGGGCCCGCGGGGGGGGGGGGCGAAGAGGAGAAGGAAAAGGAGGATGAGGAGGAGGAGGAGAATGAGGAGGAGGAGGGAGGCAAGAGGAGCAATACGAGGAAAAGGAGGACGAGGATGAGGAGGACGAGGACTAAGAGAGTGAGGAGGAGGAGGAGGAGGAGGAGGAGAAAGGGGAGGGGGAGGAGGAGGAGGAGGAGGAGAAGGAGGAGGAAAAGGAGGAGAAAGAGGACGAGGGGGAGGATGAAAACGAGGAGGAGGGGTAGGAGGAGGAGTTGGAGGAGGAGGAAGAGGAGGAGGAGGAGGAGGAGGAGGAGGAAAGGGAGAGGAGGAGGAGAAGGAGGGGGAGGAGGAGGAGGAGAGGAGGAGGACGGGAGGAGGAGGATGAGGAGGAGGCGGGGGGAAAGGGAAAGGGGTGAGGAGAGGAGGAGGAGGAGGAGGAGAGGAGGAGGAAAAAGGAGGAGAGGAAGAGGAGAAGGAGGACGACGAGGACGACGACGACGAAGGGACCTCCCCCCCCCCCCCCCCTGTACGGATGGAGAACGAGGAGTAGGAGGATGAGGAGGGGAGGATAGGAGGGCGACGGTACGGATGAGAATCAGGAGAAGAAGGAGGAGGAGGAGTGAGGAAGGAGGAGGAGAACAGGAGGAGGAACAGGAAGGAGGAGGAGGAGGAACGGAGAGGAGGAGGAGGAGGAGGAAGAGGGAAAGGAAGAGGAGGAGGAACAGGAGGGAGGAGGAGGAGGAGGAGGAGAAGGAGGACGGACGACGACCGACGAGTACGACGAGGACGAGGACGACGGTACGGATGAGAACAGTAGGAGGAGGAGGAGAGGAGGAACGGGAGGAGGAGGAGGATGGAGGAGGAGAGGGAGGAAGGGGAAGGGGGAAGGGATGGAGGAGGAGGGAAGAGGAGGAGGAGGAGGACGACGACGACGACGAGTACGACGAGGACGAGGACGACGGTACGGATGAGAACGAGGAGGAGGAGGAGGAGGAGGAGGAGGAGGAGGAGGAGGACGACGACGACGACGACGAGGACGAGGACGACGGTACGGATGAGAACGAGGAGGAGGAGGAGGAGGAGGAGGAGGAGGAGGAGGAGGAGGAGGAGGAGGATCTTGGGGTTCTAGGAGCATCTTAGGAGCCATCTTGAGCCAGCTTGGGCTTTCTGGAGCCAACTTGACGGTCATTTTGGGCTCTCTGAAGCCGCTCGGGGCCCTCCTGGGTGCCTCTCGGGTGCCTCTTGGAGGCCTCTTTGGGCCTCTTGGGGCGCTATTGGGGCCCCAATGGGGGCCTCTTGGGAGCCCTGGGAGGGGGGCATCTTGGGGCCATCTTGGAGGCGGGGGTCCTTAATGTAGCTCCCCCGCTCGGGGGGCACGATCCTCGTGAGAGGTCTCAAAAAGTGGCCCTTTCAGGGGCCGAAAAAGGACACTTCGACACACCGGGCCCCCTCCAAACAAATAACGCAGGGAGGCGAGGGGAATGGTTCCCCTTTCCGAAAGGACGGGGGGTCGTGGAAGACCCTCGTTAGACCACCTGTCGCCCAGAGGGCTGGTGGGATTATACGTCCGCCGCATTGTGCGGAAATCGAAACAGTACGAGACGCAACATATCTGGATGGCTTCACCACGTGCGACGCAAGACCATTGACAGAGTTGTTAGGCAGACAAGTCACTGGGCTGGTCAAGTCGCTGTTCCAAATCTTGTCCTACAGTTGCCAATCGAGCATTCTGTCCACGCGTCCTTCCCGATGCTCGGCTCAGCGGCGGCGGCCCCCCGCCCGCTATAGTGTCCCACCCGCCTGACACGCTTGCTGTAGTACCCCGCCTGCCCGATGACGGAGTGACTCGGCCTTGCTCACAATAGCCACTCATACGTTTCATGTCGTGCCCGCCCGACCCGCTCCCATTGGTGCCGTGCCCGCTTGATGACAAGGCGAGCAGGCCGTAATTAGTAAGCAGATCCACCCATGGATCACTGTCCCCCCTGCCAGACTGCCCCACGTTAGCGCCCCGCCATGCCCGCCCGTTTTAGTGCACCACCTGCCCGATGATTAGGTGACTCGGGCCAAATGGCCATAGCCGCCCACGTGTTCCATGTCCCGCCCGACCCGCCCGCTTTATTGTCCTGCTTGCCCTGTCCGCCTGCTTTCGTGTCCCGCTTGCCTGGCGTAGGGGGAGCCGCTGCAGGCAGAGGAGGAGGAGGAGGAGGAGAAGGAGGAGGAGGAAGGGTAGGACGATGAGGACGAGGACGAGGACGAGGACGACGACAAGGAGGAGTCATGGTCGCGGCCGTCGTCGTGCAGAGCTCTTCCAGACATCCTCGGCCGGATTCTGGTCCTCTTGGGCGGCACTTGGCCGTTCCAGTCGGGCATGGGTCGTCTGGTAGCGACCCCCCTCGGGCGGAGGAGTGGTGGTCGTTCTGGGTGGTACTCGTCCTCTCTAGTGGCTGCGATTGGCCTTCTGGGGACCGCCTGGGGCCAGATTGCGGCCCACCTTAGCGCTCTTCAGTGGACGAGGCGTTTGGGACGATAGAAACAGTGCCCAGCCAGAAACGGTCCCCGCTGACGTTGTGTACCGCGTTGGGCCAGGCATTGCTTTTTGTCCAGACGCTGGCCGTCGTCTTAGGAGTGCCCTGCTGCGATCAAAGCCGCTTCTCGCTGGCACATGCGGGTCCCTCGGGTCATTCGGGTGAGTCCCCATCTGGATCGGTTGGGTCATCTGGGTAAGCCCGCCCCTTTGGATCATGTGGGTCACTTGGGTCAACACGGTTCTTAGCACTCCAGGCCGATATTATGTTTTTGTTGTTGGAGACGTTCGCACCACCATCTTGTACGGGAAATTCCATCGTTTATTGCAAATGTTCGCAAGGGAGGACGGTCAATTATTGTGTTGGCTAGAGTTGGCCGCTGGGCACAGTTAGCCAGGTCCGATTCCTCATGTTTCGTCTGAGTGGCTCCACTGGCGTGCATCCATCTGCGTGTCAATTCATGGCGGCCAGGTTGCCATGAAGAAGCAGCTCAGCGTTTGTTGGTGGCACGGGCATCCGACAGCACATGGCGGGCAGGGTCTGCGCATTCCGAGGAGCCATGCGCGGTGCATCACTGCCTCGTCTACGGCTCGGTCCCAGCCTGGCCTACATCGCAGAGTGTCTTTCGGTACCCTGCCCCCCCCCCCACGCAGGTCATCGTGCGGGGCAAGCAGGAGTTGAAGATACAGTCCATACCGCACGTGGTGATACTGTCGCAGGAGTTCTACAGGACGCACATGTTGGGCCACCTGGCCGATTGGCGGAGACCCCAGTCGGGACTTTTAGGGGGACGCCCGTCGGCTCCCGGGGGGGGGAGGCAGAGCAGGATGCACGCATCCTGCGGAAAGGAGAGCTACCCTCAGGAGGGGGACAAACACACACACACACACACACACACACACACACACACACACACACACACACACACACACACACACACACACACACACACACACACACACACACACACACACACACACACACACACACACACACACACACACACACACACACACACACACACACACACACACACACACACACACACACACACACACACACACACACACACACACACACACACACACACACACACAGACACCAGTGATCGTCGATCCCCTGGAAGATATGGGAAACTATGGGAAGTGGGGGGAAGACAAAAACCCATAACATAGGGAAAGCATTAGGAATCCTGTCATTCGTGTGCTTATTTATGTGTGTGTGTGTCCCAGGGCCCTTTCAATCATCCGGAATGGAGAGTTACCAGCCTGGATGATTGGCATCATGTGATCTCGATGCCGATCTTCAGGATCCCCTCAGTTTCTGAGGACGCACCCCTGATATTGCCATCGCCGCTGGGTTTGGCAACCTTGTGGGCAGGGGGAGGATCGAGGCTGGTCGGAGAGGCCGTGAATCGAGATCGTGGCCAGGACTTTGCCGCTCGACACCCGGGTTCGGAGTCGGAACAAGGAAGAAAGCCGAGGCTTCTGCGAGTTCCACTATCATTTACCCGACCCCCATCCCCATCCCCATCCCCATCCAGACCCCAACCATCTCAGCACCCCAATTGGGGATGGATCCTTCGAACCCCGAAGGAAGCGGCGCAGATCCCCATCTGGGGGGGTGCATCGGCCAGTGGGTCCCAGGCCGCGCCCACAGTAATAGGGGTCGGTCAAACGCTGCTCAGAATCTCGGGCCGTTTCTGTCCGGTGCGGGTGTCCGCGGGGCGCACTCTTGTGCGAGGTAGGCAGGGATGCACCCGTGCTGTCTGGTAGTCAGGCAGTGGCGAAGCGTCCTGGCTCGCCTATAGCCCTACCGAACAATGTTCTAAGAACCTTTTGTGGTTTCCACGAAATGTCCTTAGAACATTTCTGGCGGATATTGTCTTGTTTTAACACATCGGGTTTATGTTCTAAGAACATTGTTTTTGTTCTTAGAACATGTTTGAGTTCTAAGAACATTCCGTGGTAGGACTATAGGGTTGCTGGGACGGTCGGTCCGTGCTCAAGGTAGGCACCTTCGCCCTCCTCGGCCATGTGCTCACCTCGCTGGAGCGGGGCATCACAGCACCGAAGAGCACACGGGACCTGGGACGAATCAGAAGGATCGGGCAGAGCAGCGATCCTCCATGCCTGCCTCTTGCGTCTGCCAGTCGCGTGTACCTTTGATTCATGCTCGTTGTGTCTGCCTGTTGCGTCTGTTGGTTGTGCCTGCCCTGTGTGTCTAAACATTATGTCCGTCACGTGTCTCCGTCGCTCCAGTGTCCCACCAATTAATTGTTTCATGCTTCGTTTTCGCATGCCGGGTTGACGTACACTGTTTCTTTGGATTATTGCTGTTCTTGAGTTTTCAACTGTTGTCGGTTCCCCCCGGTGCAAGTTGTTTTCCAGTTGAAGCACTACCCCTGGGGTTCGCACCCTGATTTTTACAAGGGTAGAGGTCTTGCGGCTCAGATTGGACCCCTGGCCCCCAGTTTACAACAATAACGGATCCCGCCGAATACTTCCTCACAATGTATTTGCGAATCGCGCTTTCGCGCGGGACCTCCTCACAAGTTATGCAGGAATCGCGCCTTCCTCGCAATTTGTTGACAGGCTGCGCCCTCGACACTCTGGAGTCACGCTCTTGCGTTTCTAGCTTTTCTCACGATTTATTTAGGAATCGCGCTATCGCTCGAGACTTCTTCGCGATTCATGCACGGCGCACGCTTCAGCATCCCGCTTGCTCTACCTCCATCCTCCTCCCTCCCCCTTGTCTCTTCTCTCCATCCGTCCTCTCTTCCCCTGCCTTGGGGGCTGGACCAAACATACGTTGCAGGTAAGGAAGATCGATCCCCAAGGGGGTACGATCGAAGACGAAGAGGACGGGCATCGAGGGTTCGATATACGCGTGTTGAAGTGCACGCGAGCAGATCGGAGCTCATAGTCTGAACATGTGCTGTTATTGTTGGTGTTGTTGTCGTTGTCGTTGTCGTTGTTGTTGTTGTTGCTGTTGTTGTTGCTGATGTTGTTGCTGTTGTCCTGTGCAAGCTTTGTTTGTCAATGCATACGGTACCTGTTTGTTTGACTAGTGTTCACGTGCATAGCTGTCTATGCACTGTTCGCCGTGTTCGATGGTGCATGCCGTGCGCGCATTGATTCCCGCCCCCTGTGGTGTCTGATCGCAGCTCAGTTACTCCATGGCTTGCATTTCCGTGTAACTTGTCGTCTGTATTGCCTTGATGTTGGGAATGTGTTGCCTCGAACGGACAAGTCTATTGTTAAGCGATGCAGCCGGTTGGTTTTTTGTTGCTTTTGGCTTTCGTGATGTCATAGTGTGGTTAACATGTTGTTTGGCTGTCGTACGCTCGCCGTTAGACTCGATCCCGGCCAATGTACATTGCAATGGTGACATGCGCGTGGTTTGCTCGTGGTTCCCCCTTGCATCGCTGTTCACTGGAGAGAAGGAGCTCATGTTTTGGGTCGCGATGGGCTTGTGCGTTGCAATCCAAGCTTGTGCGCGGGGGCCACCCATCGCGTATTGACCCGACGATTGTTTTGTTGATGTTTGGGCATTTGCGGGGTGCGAATGATTGATTCCCCGGCCACGATGGCAATGCGGCGCTGGACGACGGAAGGCACGACCACACTTTGGAGTGAGCAGTGCTTACTCTCGCGCATGCTTGTTTACGTTCGCGCATGTGTTTTTTTACCAGCCTGGCTGGCTCAAGGGACAGGCGTCTTCGACACCACCTGGCCGTCCCCACCGTCCGCTGCAGCGCGCGCCTCCTGGGTAGTGGTGGGCTGGCTGTGGCGGCGGGCATGCCTGTGGCGGGGACAGCGACCTGTGCCGACGGAGGCGGCAGTAGCGCCAAGATCGGGGAAGCGTAAGACTCGAGTACGCCACCACTTAGATCCGCATACGCTTTTTGACGAGCGCGTCCTGGATTCCGACGGTCCAGTTTTCGTGGGATGTTTGCAGCAGCAGCTCGCGTCAAATTTCGGACTGGGTCTCGTCATTTTCTTGAGGGCCCCGCCAGGGCCATTCCGAATCCCCCGAACCCGAGTCGTACGTCTCCCCGACCAGAGACGGAGGCTAGCGAGGACAGCTGCGTCGGAGAGCTCCTCGGCTTCTGCGGACGAGGCCTCCGGGGCTGCAGACGGAGGCCCGGGCGCGGCCGCAGGCGCAGCAGGAGCAGTTCCCGCAGACGTCGGTGCGTCCGGCGACGAGCGCGATGGTGACGGACCGTCCTCGTCGTCCTCCTCGTCCTCCTCGTCGTCCTCTTCCAGCTCGAGCTCCTCCGAGTCGGAGTCGGAGGAGGCCGCGCCGCTGGCGCTGGCGCTGGCGGGCCGGAGCCCCTCCGAGGGCGGCAGTCCCTCCGAGGGGCTGGACGTCGAGCTTGCCGAGGAAGAGGGGAAGCTCTCCGAGGAGCAGAGGTTCGAGCAGGCGATCGCGTCCTGCCGGAGCGCTCAGCTGAGGAGGGACGCTATCATCCA
Source organism: Prorocentrum cordatum (assembly GCA_963575745.1). Classification (NCBI taxonomy): domain Eukaryota; class Dinophyceae; order Prorocentrales; family Prorocentraceae; genus Prorocentrum; species Prorocentrum cordatum. Next base: position 574,082 of record CAUYUJ010021459.1, read on the forward strand.
GTGGCGCTGCAGCGCATCATCTCCGAGGAGGAAGAAGTACCCCTACCGCTACCCCCCTCCCTCGTTTGTCCCCCTTTTAAGCCTCCTGGGCGGCCCGCGTCGCAACCGCTGGATTCGCCTCGAAATCCTGGCCAGAACGCACCCCCAGGAAAAGTCCGGGGATTAGCGGTATCAGCACCTTTCGGCTTCCCAATATCCGCAATCGCGCAGTGGGGGTGGAGGCTAAGGTTTGGGGACTGCGGGGGCGCCAAAGCCCCCGCCACAGGCCTTCTCGCTTCTGGCTCTGTGGCTGTCAGAATGCCAGCAATTCAGCCTCGATCCGGTGTGTGGGGGAGTGGGGTGGAGAGGTCTCTGCAAGAAGCAAAAGTGAAGGAAACGAAGATGGGAACCGACACGCACAAGCCGCCCAGAACGGCGCGCTGGCGGGTAGATATGCTGCTGGACCTCCCTGAGGAGCAGTCCGAGCTCGCCATTCGGAAGTCCTTCGTCAGGGTCCCCGTGTCGGGGGGCTCTTGCGTGATGGCGCAGGTGACGGCGATAGAGCCTGCGCCAGAACCGTACACAGTGGTGAGGCGAAATCTGGACAGTCGCGCGTTGTCTGTGCAGCTGAGGTGCCAACGGGGTAGCTCTGACATGCTCACCAAGGTCACTTCTGTTAGCAACGAGGAGATCTCGGCGCAGGAATTCATGCAGTGGAAGCGGCTTACGCTCCGGCTCTGCGGAGACGTGGAAGCATATTATATGGATGAGTTTAAGCACAAGGCGGAGGACATCCGCACGGCTCTCGATTTCACGTGGACCGACGACAGGATCACCCAGAGGCTTGCGAGGAAAACCATCGACGCCGACGGCAGACGGCGCTCTCTGGAGTTTTCTGCCCAGAAGGAATCCAGCTGCCTGCGGGAAGTCCCACCACCGTGCCAGTCCAGCATTTGGGGCGGTGACTGTTCGAGGGGGCACGAGAGGCCGCCACGCGTGGCACCTCGTGTCCCCAGGCTTCGGAGAGCCGCGGTGGTGGTGGTGGTGGTGGTGGTGGTGGTGGTGGTGGTGGTGGTGGTGGTGGTGGTGGTGGTGGTGGTGGTGGTGGTGAGGAGGAGGAGGAGGAGGAGGAGGAGGAAGAGGAGGAGGAGGAGGAGGAGGAGGAGAGAAAGATGAGGAGGAGGAGGCGGAGGAGGAGGATGACGAGGACGAGGAGCAGGAGGAGGAGGAGGAGCAGGAGGAGGAGGAGGAGTAGCAGGAGGAGGAGGAGGAGCAGGAGTGAACGCTCTCAGGAAGACCATTTGGGGGCGTCTTGGGGCTGTCTTGGCCTCTTGTGGGGCCGTCTTGGGGGTCCCTTTGGGGCCGTCTTGGGCCATCTTGGTGGGGCTCTCTTGGGCCTTCGTGATAGGCTCTTGGCTTTTTGGTGGGAATCTGGGGACCGTGAAGGGCCGTCGGAAGCCGTCTAGGGCCGTCTTGGGTCGCTCGTGAGGCCCTCTTGGGCCGCTGTGGATGCCTTTTGGGTCATCGTGGGGTCCTCTTAGGCCATCTTGGGGCCCTCTTGAGGGCCTCTTGGGCCGTCTTTGGGCCATCTTGGCGGCTTCTTGCGCCGTCTTGAGCTGACGGAATTCCAAAAAGGTGAGCGTGCGAAAATTATGCAAAACATGTCGAACATCATGCGTCTCCGGACCCTCTTGGGGTCGTCTTGTGGCCTTTGGGGGCTCTCGTGGAGGCATCTTTGGCTGTCTTAGGCCAGATTGGCCGCCTTGGCGCCATCTTGGGCAATCTTCCATGAATCTTGGGCCATCTTGGTTGCCTCGGTTGTGGCTGGGCCGTCTTGGAAGCTCGGGACGCGGACACACCGTCTCCTGCGAGGGATCGTGGCCTTGGGAGGGCGGACCCATTCTTCTCAGGGGGGGTAGGGACGATGCACGCAGCTCAGTGCCGCCAGGGGGAGGCGTCCCTCATTGGAATACAGACACCCTGCCAAACAGCATATGAAGTTCCACCACGCCTTCACTTGCCAGGGGCCACGGTGGCGGATCCAGGTTTCGGTCTGCGGTTCAGACAACGTTGTCTCAGATGGACATCAGCAGCGTCGGAGATAACGAGGCTGTTGCTCTCGAGAGTGACTACAAGCAGGCGCTGGAGCAGCTGCACGAGGCGGAGAAGAAGGCCGTGCAGAGCCAGTCGGAGTGGTTCAGGATGCGCCCCAACCTGTACAGCCTCAAAATGATCAACGAGAAAAACCTCACGAAGCAATACGCGGACGACAAGCACGCACTGGAGTACACCCTTGAGAACGAGGCCTCAGGTCAGGGCGACCTGAATCCGTTCCAGCGCCGCGCCTGCATGCCGGTCTGCGCGTGGGATACGGCCCTCACAGCTGTAGAGCTGGACGCAGAGGCAAGGCCGCCTGCCCCGTCAGTCTCGCAGGCCGCTCCGGCCGCTGTGGGCGTGGCAGCTGCGAGCACGCACGGCACGGTCGGCCGAGGAGACGTGGGAGGTGAAGCCGTCGGGCCTTGCTCTGAGCAGCCACTCGCCAGGATGGCTTCCATGCTGCAGGCGCACAGGCGGGCGAATCTGCTGGGCAAGCTGAGGTTCCCCGCCATGACCGCGAAGGCAGCATAGAGAATTCATGTTTTTCCTGTGGGAGGAGTCGCATGCGGGATTTTGCTGCGAGCATGCTGCGAGCTGTCTCTCTTGCACCGCAGTCCAGAAATGCGCGCCTGTACGGCTAGCAGCCAGACGTGCGTGCGGAGAAGCGCGTAGGTAGTGACTTACATGACAAAGGTAAGACGCTGGCTGCCCGTGAGGGAGCGTGGGAACCAGACACCATTGCACTCTACTATCTTCTCTCCTTCTCTTGCATATCCGATTCTGCTCCGCAGGGCCCGCGTGCTGGCCTGCGGAACCATCGATTTAGCAGGCTTGCTGGCTGCAGCTACGTCTCTATGATACTCATGACACAGCCCAGCTAGTAGCGATGTGTACTCTTCACCCCAAGCCACAGCTGGCCCCGAGGCGTTGTTCTCTCCCTGTGCAAGCAGCATAGCGTGCTGTGCATGCGTGCGCCGTCGCCTTCTGCTTGCTACCGTGCGGACCGCACGCGCACGCCTGATAGGTGCCGCCCGTGCGGCATGACTCCGTGCGGCGCACGTGCGCTGATCTCACGGGTGCGTGCCGTGAACATCCCCGCCGCACGATACCGCGTGGGCCACGCGCGCGCACTGCACGGACCCCTATCGCTGTCAACTGGTGCCATGCGGGCCGCACGTGCGCGCTGAACGGACACCATCCCCGTCGAAGAGTGCCACCTGCCCGCGGAAATTCCAGTCAGTGCCATCATCGAGATGCTCGGATCCGTCGGGTCATCGCCTGCTCTTCTCTTCCTTTCGTTTCCCCTGCTCTACGGAGCCATCGGCTTGTCCTACAGAGCCAAAGGATTCGCCAGCGCGCCGCTCTTTCCGACCCGCTATACGGAGCCATCGGATCAGCCAAGTCGCGAGGGGGCATGTATGGGGCCAGGGCGCGGGATGTGGACTTGTACGTTGCCGTGGCTTGCCAGGTTAGTACGCGCTGCAGCTTGCCTCGGGGGAGCCCGACACGGTGGAAACGCGCGCGGCTTGAGCTCGTGCCTGCATCTCTCTGCTGAGTGTGCGGAGCGCGAGGGGCCTGGAGGCCCGAGCCGAGGGCCGACAACAGAGCGTGCATGTCTGGATGCCCCGACGTCGAGGCGACAGTGCCCCGCTGCACGTTCACCCGCTCTCCTCCTCATCCTCCTCCTCCTCCTCCTCCTCCTCCTCCTCCTCCTCCTCCTCCTCCTCCTCTGGTACGCTGGGCTCCTCCTCATCCTCCTCCTCCTCCTCCTCCCCCTCCTCCTCCTCCTCCTCCTCCTCCTCCTCCTCCTCCTCCTCCTCCTCCTCCTCCTCCCTCCTCCTCCTCCTCCTCCTCCTCCCTCCTCCTCCTCCTCCTCCTCCTCCTCCTCCTCCTCCTCCTCCTCCTCCTCCCCCTCCCCCTCCTCCTCCTCCTCCTCCTCCTCCTCCTCCTCCTTTTCCTCGGGCCCCGTCGTGCCCCACTCTCCTTCGCGGCCCCCGCGAGCGAACCTGGCGGCCTTGCCGAGGCTGTGCCTCCTCCTCGAGGCGCACCTCGAGGGCTGCCTGAACGTGACCGAGCTCAAGGCCCGCGCCCTCGCATCGCGCCTCCTTCTCTCGGGCGAAGAGAACGATGCACATGCACCGATCCTGGCAAGGCCCACCCTTGGCCCCAGGATCGGTGCACATGCCTTCCTGGCCAAGGCAAGAGGGCGTACGCACCGATCCTGGGCCCAGGATGGGCCTGGCCCAAAGCTCTTTTTCCTTTCTTCTCCTGGGAGAACGCGGAGGAGGAGGAGGAGGAGAGGTGATAGAGCCCAGACCTTCTGACGCGGGGGGAGAGCAGCAGGCAGGAGAAGGCGATGGACATCGGGGAGGAAGGGCAGGAGAAGAGGAATGGAGATTGGGGGGGGGAAGCCCGACTGAGTCGAGGACCGCTCGCACCGTGCTCCCTCCCCATACCTGTCCACGATCCTCCTCCCTCCACGATGCGGCGCGATCCTCTGACCCCATCTACTCGGACCCCATCTGGAGGAGGCCTCAAGCCATACCCCCGCGAACCTCCCCAAGCGGCAGTTAGACGTGATCACCCCAGACACTATGCATGCCCGGCCGCAGGCCTTCCTGCGGAAGCCCGAGGAGCCCGACGACGCGGCCGCCCAGAAGCTGAGGCGGGCCCCAGGCGAGCGGCCGTCAAGGGGAAGGGCAGCTTGGGAGGAGGGGGCAATACGAAGCCAGGACGAGGACACGTTCGGGTGAGGGAAGATCGAGAAGCTCTGAGATCCGGAACTCTGGAGGATGTGTCGGGCGCCGCGGCCTTCTCAGAGCGTTCCACAACGCTCTGAGAGCGTTCCGGAACGCCCTGGAACCGAGTTATCCTCGTCCTAGCCCCGTCCAAAGGGGGGGGGGTCGTGGTAGGGGGGGGGGGTCAGGGTGCGACTTCGGCTTGTGCGCGCAGACTGCTCCCCCAGGTAGGCCTTGCTGGTCTCGACAGGCCCCCCGGGTAGCCCTGGGCGACCTCGGCACCTCGAAGCGCCCCAGGGGCTCGCCGGAGGCGGTGCCGGGGCGCTGGCCGAGGCCGCACTGGGCTGACCGGGAGGCCTGCTGAGGCCAGCCAGGACTGCCGCAGGGCTCGAGCTGAACGGGGTCTTGTTGGCGGTGTCGTGGGCCGCTTTCGCTTTGGTGTCGTTGCGCTGCCAAGGCAGAACGAAGTCGGAACGAAGGAGCACGAACACAGCGCGAAAGCAACAGTGTCGAGCTCGAGCCCCTGGGGCTTCCTTGTGGGGACTGCCTGCGCGCAGCCCGAAGCCTTGCCAGGGGATCAGGGGGGGGAGCCGTGTCGCCTGCCCAAGCCAGTCCCAATGAGCCTTCGGAAAGGTCCTGTGCCCTCTCGAAGGTCCTCTCCAATCAAGTCCGACTGTCGGGGATCGACTACAGAGCTGATGCACCTCGGCATTGATTTCTCGCCGAAGCTACAAACCAACTACGCAGGATATGTACTCAGTCGATCTACATTGTACGCATTTGTGCTGTAGATTCCGCCGGAAATCGATTTGGGGGTACGTCGGTTCTGCAGTCGATCCCCTACTCGAGGATCCCCGGGCCTCCGGGCGAGCCCCGAGACGCCGCGCAGGTGGTTTGTTGGGTCGGTCGGGATGCGGGTCGGGTTGGCGGGCTTCGCCGAGCGGGCGAGAGCAGCGTCGCCTGGCGCCAGCGCCTGGTCGCCCCTTCGCTTGCAGAGTCGTGTGGCTGCTGTCCACGCGCTGCAATTTCGCCTTTGCCGCTAGTCGACCCGCCCCACCATAGCGGCATTGCGGCTCCACGGTAGCCCTCGCCTCTCTCGTCGTCTCGTCCTCTTCCTCCTCCTCCGCCTCCTCCTCCTCCTCCTCCTCCTCCTCCTCCTCCTCCTCCTCCCCCTCCTCCTCCTCCTCCTCTTTCTCCTCCTCCTTCTCCCCTTGTTTCACGACCTCCCAGCTGCGCATTGATGTGACATGCTCAAGTTATGCAGGCTTGTTGCATCGTGTTGGCGTCGTGGCCAAAACATGTGGAATCGTGTGGTTCATCAGGTTCGTCGAATTGTGACGAATTGTGAGTGTCGTCAGAGCTAGCGCGCCAGAGACAGGGTGCCCCGTACTAGTCTCGGGCTCCAGGGTATTGCGCGTCCGTGGGCGTCAGTGTTCACAGCGTTCCCGGCTCCCGGAGCGGAGTTTCGGCGGAGTGGCGCCTTTTCCATGGGCACCCACTCCTGGAACGGTCATGTAAATGTCTTTGAGATGAATGTTGCGCGGCCGCTCGCACGGGTCCTTCAGTGGTGCACGATGCAACGGACACAACGCCCCGTAAGTCAGTGCGGATGGAACTTCCAGGCGCAGAGAGAGAGAGAGAGATAGCCCTTTGGTGCCGCCCCGTCAGCCTCGCCATCTTCCCAAGATTGCCACGCCAGGCTGTGCGCGACGCCCTGTACCCTGGGCAAACGCCCCGTGTCCTGGAGAAGCCTGGGCCCTTCTTGCGAGTGGCCGGCTCTTCTCCCCCCCGGAGGCACGACGCGGGGCGGCGTGGCGCGCCCGCCTGTGGCGGACGTGGCCTCGACACCCCGCGGCGAGCTCGCCTCGCGGGCCAAAGGGGGGGGAGGAGGAGGAGGAGGAGGAGGAGGAGGAGGAGGAGGAGGAGGAGGAGGATAGGAGGAGGAGGAGGAGGAGGAGGAGGAGGAGGAGGGAGGAGGAGGAGGAGGAGGAGGGAGGAGGAGGAGGAGGAGGAGGAGGAGGAGGAGGAGGAGGAGGAGGAGGAGGAGGAGGAGGAGGAGGAGGAGGAGAGGAGGAGGAGGAGGAGGCGGAGGAGGAGGAGGAGGAGGAGGAGGAGGAAGGAGGAGGAGGAGGAGGAGGAGGAGGAGGAGGAGGAGGAGGAGGAGAAGTGGGGGGGAGGAGGAGGAGGAGGAGGAGGAGGAGGAGGAGGAGGAGGAGGAGGAGGAGGAGGAGGAGGAGGAGGAGGAGGAGGAGGAGGAGGAGGAGGAGGAGGAGGAGGAGGAGGAGGAGGAGGGGGGAGGAGGAGGAGGAGGAGGAGGAGGAGGAGGAGGAGGAGGAGGAGGAGGAGGAGGAGGAGGAGGAGGAGGAGGAGGAGGAGGAGGAGGAGGCGGAGGCGGAGGCGGAGGCGGAGGCGGAGGCGGAGGCGGAGGAGGAGGAGGAGGAGGAGGAGGGAGGAGGAGGGAGGCGGAGGAAGGAGGAGGAGGAGGAGGAGGAGGAGGAGGAGGAGAGGAGGAGGAGGAGGAGGAGGAGGAGGACGAGGAGGAGGAGGAGGAGGAGGAGGAGGAGGAGGAGGGCAGGAGGACGAGGAGGAGGAGGAGGAGGAGGAGGAGGAGGAGGAGAAGGAGGAGGAGGAGTAGGAGGACGAGGAGGAGGAGGAGGAGGAGGAGGAGGAGGAGGAGGACGAGGAGGGGGCAGCTGACGGCGCTCACGGGACTTTCGTATGTGTTCCGTGAGATTCTGAGTTTCGCTCGTGACCGTTGCTTGTTGGAGTGTTTGTGTTGTGTGTGCGGTTGTTCTCGCGATTCCGCTTCCTGCGCTGTTCGTCTGCTGTTTGGAGGTCCCCATCGGACTGGACCATGGTTGCCAGCTCTACACTCGCTGTAATGCAAGGTTGCGGAGTTGCTTTGCACGCGTCCCGCCCTCGCTTAACTTACGTTACGCGCTGATTGTTGTAACCGGCGCGTCGGAGGAAGGGTGTGTGTGTGTGTGTGTGTGTGCGTGTGTGTGTGTGTGTGAGTATGTGTGTGTGCGTCTGTGTATGTGTATGTGTCTGCGCGTGTGCGTTTGCGTTTGTGCGCGTGTTTGTGTGTTTGTGTGTATGCGTGCGCGTGTGTGTGTGTCATCTGCTGTTCGCGCTTGAGAACCCTCTGCGCCGCCAACTTGAAAGTGTGTTCTTGTGTGTGTGCGTGCGTGTGCGTGTGTGTGTGTGTGTGTGTGAGTGTGTGCGGTTGGGCGAGAGGGTGCGGCCAGGTCTTAAAGACAAGGCATTCCCACCCACGGCTAAAGCCCCCCTCGTTCGCACAGGGCGAGGGCCAGAGAGCTAAGAGGGAGCACATGAGAGAAACAGAAGCAAGCGAGAGTCTTGAATAGATGCGTTACAGTCAGTCAGTCCGCATAGTAAGGACGAGCGACTTTCCAAGGTTACCCTTGCATCCGTCCCTTTTGGCTCATCCTTTATCGCCTTCGCTCGCCGCGCCCCACCCGCAAAGTGTCAGCATGGCCGTCCAAGGCCCTTGCATCCTCATCGCGCGTCCTGGTTATACGGGTTGACTGTATGATCCGTCAGTCAGGGTCTCCCTCAGAGTGGCGATGTTGGGGAGAACGGCGGGGGGAGCATGATGCTCCCGAATCGCCAGCAGTTTCTAGAAGAGCTTCTAAGCTGTGCGCGTCCAGGTTCCCTGAGTGTCCGCTTGCACCGGTTGTGTTCATCTACCGTTGGTGAGAAAATCGTCCTGGGTCTCTGCGCCTACAAACATGTAGATATGGATGTTGCGGAGACCAGCGTGGCTAGCAGGGCTTCCATTTAGCCCCAGCCTTTGCGTGCGAGCATGCAAATGGAACAATTCCTCAGGCAAGAAGTGTGTACAGCAGGCTTTATACGTGTAATGTGTCCTGGGGTACGCGGGGGACGCCAGGGTTCACCAAAGACCAGAACAGGAACGCAGTGCTGAAGTGTTCCCGATTTTGAGCGTTTGCTCCGTAGAGCATCACCATGCGAGCGCGGGGAAAACAGCTGACCCGAGACCTCATGGTGAAGCTGCTCAATCTTGCGGTCGACTGGCTGCACAGGCTGCTGCCGCACATACTGAGCAAGGCGTCGCGTGAGAAATATATGGGCTGCACGGGGGTGGCGTGGGCTGATGAGGATCCTCTTCACCGTCTCAGCGCAAAATGATCATTCCTCCAGCAGGAAAGACGCCGCAGTGGCAGTGTTTGCTTCTGCGCTATTGTCTTGCGTGTTTTTGCCCTGTGCGTATTGGCTTCTGGGTGACAGCCTTGTGATCTTTCAGAGGTCGTGAGTGTGTTGGCGTCATTTGGCTTCCAAGTTATGCGTGCAGCAGAGGTGAGGACAGGAAGTAGGATGGGAAGATAAGTCAAGAAGAAGAGGTGGAGGAGGATGAGAGAAGCAGAGAATACGATTCGATGTCATGCGTCCCATGGCGCCCGCACAGACGTACACGCACACACACACACAGGCACACACCAGAGCTGTCGAAACCTTCGCTGTAAAACACATCTTTCCTTGGATGTCGGGCGAGTATTAGTCATGGGTTCGAGGCGTACTGCTCTGATCCTCCCGGCGTAATCTGACAGCTCATTATTCACATGTTGTAAGTATCTTCGGAAGCGCGATGGCTCCAATTACGGAACTCCTGCGCGTGTTCGAATCCCGAGGTGAAATATGGCGTTTCTTCTTCGAACCCCCTTCTTGCCCAGGTCGAGGTTTACCTTTCCCCCTGCCCCACCCGGGGCTCTCCTGGGGTCCCCTGGGGCCTCTTCATCTTGGGCCCCCCTGAGATCCTCGGGGACGATACAGGATGCCTCTTGGGCCGCCCTGGACGCTAAGACTGAGGATCGGACATCTAGAAACCTACGAGATTTCGACGCTGGTGGCCTCCCGAGGCCTCTGTGGGGGCCCTCGTGGAGGACTCTAGAGTCGTCTTGTGGCGATCTGGAGGCCTCTGTGAGGGCTATTGGAAGCTCTCTATGGAGCATCTTGAACCATCGCGTGTTATCTTGATTGTAATGTAGGAGTGTGCCCTGCCTTGCAGAAGCCATCGCGAAGGCCGCACACGCCGTTTCAGTGGCCGCGTGTCGACTAGAGGAGTGGGTCCGATGTATTTGGGGAATGTGTCTCCCCTGAATCTGGACGGCGGGGGGCCTGGTAGTTCAAGCGTCCAGAATACAGTCAACCCGCACAGTAAGGATGAGCGACTTTCCAAGGTTACCCTTGCATCCGACCCTTTCGGCCCATCCTTCGCCGCTTTCGCTTGCCGCGCCCCACCCGCAAAGTGTCGGCATGGCCTTCCAAGGCCAGTGCATTTTTATCGTGCGTTCTAACTATACGGGTTGACTGTAAACCGGGATAGCTACAAGATGGCTCTAGGTAGCCTGAGATGGCATCCAAGATGGCACCATATGTCCAAAAATGTCTGAAGATGACCTCCAACATGCCTCCAAGAGACCCCAAGGCGGCCCAGAGGCGACCCCAAGTTGGGGATCACATAGTCCCAGCATGGCCCTGTAAAGGTCCCAAGAGCGCCCCAAGAAGGCCCCACGAGGCGTTCGGGCTTGGACTGGGCGAGGATGCTTAGTGCCGCCCGTACTCTTTTTCACCGATGTCGTTCAAGATGGCTCCAAGAGAGCCCTCCATGGCTTGCAAGAAAGACCGCAGCGAGACTCGACAGCTTCCAAAATTGCCCCGATAGCGCCCCCCGTCCACCACACACACGTGTATATATATATATGTATATACACACAAGACTGCATTGGCACTTCGCGTCATGCACCTTGGTCCTTGAAGTTTGGCATGCAGGCGGGATATCGTCGCCGTCGTCGCCGTCTCCGCCATCATCGTCGTTGTCGTCGTCGTCATCACCGTCGTCGTCGCCGTCGTCGTCGTCATTGTCGTCGTCCCCTCATCCCATCTGGGGGCGAGGGCCGAGGAATCCCGGGACCCATTCCATCTGGGAGGGTGGGGGTGGGGGCGTGGGTCCTAAGCCCGGGATCAAAAATGGCCCAAGTAGGTCTTCCGGAGTTTCCCGAATGGAAAGATCGACGACGGCCTGTATTGTTGACTCCTGGGTGTTCCCGGGCTGATCCGAATCTTCTGTTTGACGGCTGGCCTCTCTGTTTCACTGCACCTTCCTACGCTTCCCTGCCCAGTGCAACTCGCCTGGCGACCGTTTCTGGACGGGCTGGCGAGGACGCGCGAAGCGTCAGCAATTGTCCTCAACGGTCTGACTCTCCGTCGTCCGATCTAGGGGTTCGATAGATCATCCGTCCCCGAATGTGTCAGCAGGAGGTCGCGATTGCGCGCCAGCTCCAGATGGCCCAAACCCTAGAACTGTCGTTAGTGCCTGCTGGCAGGCCGTCGACAGGCACGCACGATGCATTCAAGAAAGGGCTTCGTTTTCGAGGGCCGAAGGGGTTGCAATCTCTTCCTTGCCGGAAGGCGGCGGAAGGCGGTGGAGGTATCACGAGGCTTGGCATCGCTCGGTCGTGTGCACTTTTTCTCGGCGGGAATCATTGAGGAGCATCCTGGATCATCCTGCGAAAAAAAAGCCACGCACGAGACCGCAAAAAGCATAGGGAATGGACGTCCGAGCGATGGCCAGGAGGCCGCATCCGCCGGCGGAAGCCCGGCGAAGGGCAGGCTGTCGCTGGCGGAAGTAAAAAGTCGGCCTCCAAATAGATGGCAGTCGTCATGGCTGCAGTTTGAAGTTCCCGCGCCTTGCATTTCAAATCGATTATTTGCTGCTTGTGGATCCCTGGGGCGATGGTTTCAAGTGGAGGGACCTTGCGTGCAGGGACAGCAGCATATCCAAGGCGAGTCAGCCTGCCGGCCGGCCCGTCCTCCTCCTCCTCCTCCTCCTCCTCCTTCTCCTCCTCCTCCTCCTCCTCCTCCTCCTCCTCCTCCTCCTCCCCTTTTCCCCTGCTTTTTTTGTTTTTGTTTTGCAGACCTGCCGGCGCCGAGGCACCGCCGCCCCGCCCCCGCGTAGGGCCGTCCCTCGTGGCGTGGGGGCGCAGGGTCAGCGTCAGGGTCAGTGGGGCGATGCCGCACAAGAGTGTCCGCGTGCACCTCCCGGCCCATGGAGCCGGCAGCAGCGTGCCCCGACCCCGTAGGGCCGTCCCTCGTGGCGTGGGGGCGCAGGGTCAGCGTCGGGGTCCGTGAGGCGATGCCTCACAAGAGTGTCCGCGTGTACCTCTGTGGGCCCCGGACACGGCAGGGCCGGTTCTTCACCGTTTCCGAAAAGGTGCCCCTTGACAATGGAAACGGCAAAAAACGGCGACCAGAAACAGCAACAAAACACAAAACCGGCTCCAGGATTGGAGCCGGAGCCGGAACCGGTCAAAGAACGGCGACGGAACCGGTAGAAAAACGGCGTCGGAACCGGCAAAAAAATAGCAAAACAGAACCGGTAACAAAAACGGCCCTGTCGTTTCCAGGGCCCACTAAGCACGGCGTGCACCTCCCAAACCCTGGAGCTGGCAGCATGCCGTGCGACGTTGCCCTGCGGCCCCCGCAGCCCCCCCAGCCTTGGGCGCTGCAGCCGTGCCTCGGCGGCGTGCCCGTCCTGCTCCAGTCGCGGCGAATCCCGGCCTGGGACCACCTCCTCCCTGCTCGGCAGGTGCTCGGCCAGGACTTTTCCCTGTGGGCCGCACGTCCGCTTCGTGGCCTATACAGTGGTTCCTCCTCTCCGTGCATCGCCTCCCGCCTCGAAGTAGCCTCCCTCGCTCTTCCCCCCCACTCCTCGCATTTCCCCCCTCGCGAGGGGGAGGAGGAGGAGGAGGAGGAGGAGGAGGAGGAGGAGGAGGAGGAGGAGGAGCAGAGGAGCAGGAGCAGGAGCAGGAGGAGGAGCATGAGCAGGAACTCCGTCTCCTCCTCCTCCTCTCCTCCTCCTCCTCCTCCTCCTCCTCCTCCTCCTCCCCTCCTCTGGAGAGCCCTCAGGCCCCCTACTGACCTCTGGCAGGGCCACGCGCCTGCCCTCGAGGGCATCGGCAGTGCCCAGCAGTCCTTCCTGCACCTCCCTTCCTCCTGTGAGAGGCAACGAGAATTGAGCTGGGCCCGTCCCTGTACAGGGTGAATTCAAAATAGTCAAGAAGTAGTCTGGGGATTATTTTTTGAGCATCATGTGGCATCTTTTGGGCATTTTTGGTGTATTTTTTGCTTCTCGCGCAAAATCCCCCTGTAGGGGGACAGGCCCGACCTAAAACGAGAAGGGGGGACCAGTTCTCGGCGGCGAGCGAGGGTCAGCCACGCGCAGAAGGGGGAGGGGGAAGGAGGGAGGGCTTCTTAGAAGCACCCCTGCTTCTCAGAAGCTGCGGGCCGTATCTGTAGATGTAAGGCCCGCGCCTTCTAAGAAGCAGCCTCCTTCTAAGAAGCCCCCCCCTTCCCTCCACCCCCTCGTGCGCGCCGCCAAGAGGGGCGGAAGAGCCGAAGAAGAAAGAAAAGCCGTGTCCGCGCGCATCTTGGATCTGCGCCGGGCCTCCCCCGGCGGTGCCTCCGGCGCCGCCCCTGGCTCCGCGCGCCAGGGAGGGGGTCCAGCGCAGATCCAAGGAGCCCGCGCGGAGCGCCAACCGTTTATGTGTTTATGCCGCTTTTTCTCCTTCTAGAGAGGGCGGGCGGGGCCAGGACGAGGTTTGAAAGGGGACGCATCGACCCCCAGTCGCCCAGTCCTCGCCGAGGGTGGGCCCGACAGCCCACCCCGCCCAGGAACGGTGATTCTTAACCGTGAGAAAACACATGTTAACCATGAGAAAAACAATACGTAAACACAACACGCAAAAACAATACGTAAACGTGAGAAACAACAACAACAACAACAACAACAACGACAACAACAACAACAATCATTTTACCCGAACGCTCAGTGTTCTCACCAGTGCCAGGGTTTTCATACGACGCCCGCCAATACCCCCACTTTGTGGGGGGGCCGGTTCAAGCTCTACCACATTTCCAAACGACTCTTCGCCACCACCCACACCCAGCTTCCCGCCCTATGACGTTCGGACACTTCACTTCGTGGCATGCGGACGACCGTGGCTACTACACTGGCGCATGGTTTCAATGACTTCTTGTGGTAACATCTTGTGGAAACTAGCTTAGTATACGACGACGACGATTTGAAGGGCCTACGGTGCGAAAAATGATTTTATGTTGCGCGGTGCTAAAATTCCTACGAAACCCAATGGTTTTTGAAGATTTCGGCGTGCGCACGGAAAGAAAAAACGAATGTGTCCCGCATGGTATTATTTGACAGGGATGATGGCCCTGGCAGGTGCGCAACCGTTGTTGGAGAAGTTCGAAGCACGTGAAGAAGTTGATCGCAAAAGCCCGTTTGACAGAAATGTTTAAAAAAGTTGGGTTTCCTGCAAATCCGCAAGAGCGCGCGGGATGAAATTGTGACACTTTTTTTTTTTTTTTTAAAAAAAAAAAAAAAAAAAAAAAAAAAAAAAAAAAAAAAAAAAAAAAAAAAAACCATTGGTTTTTTGATGTTTTTATGTTGAAATCGCTACGAACACTAAGGTTTTGGAAGGATTTCGTCTTGCGCGCGCGAATGTCCACTTTACCTTATTTTTTGCAAGGGATTCTTGAAGTTTGGTTATTTTAGAACAAGAAATTTCATTTTATAGTGTTTTTTGCAAGGGACAGCGGGGGGGAACAAAACAACCGGATCTTGATGACATCGTATTACCTGAGGCTTCCTCACGAAAATGATGAAAATGTAGCTGCGGCCTAGGCGCGGCGAGGGGGTCGCGCACCAGGGGTCCCAACAATAATTATTCTTTAGAATAAATAATGTTCAACAATTACTAGCACGTGGGGACACTCCGTTCTCACCAGTGCCAGGGTTTTCATAGGAGGCGGGCAATACCCCCACTTTGTGGGGGGGCCGGTTCAAGCTCTACCAAATTTCCAAACGACTCTTCGCCACCACCCACACCCAGCTTCCCGCCCTATGACGTTCGGACACTTCACTTCGTGGCATGCGGACGACCGTGGCTACTATTCAGGGCCCCGCGGCCGACGACGACGGCGTGCGCGCGCGAAGAAAAAACGAATGTGTCCCGCATGGTATTATTTGACAGGGATGATGGCCCTGGCAGGTGCGCAACCGTTGTTGCAGAAGTTCGAAAAAGTTGCTCGCAAAAGCCCGTTTGACAGAAATGTTTAAAAAGTGTTGGGTTTCCTACGAATCCGCAAGAGCGCGCGGGATGAAATTTTGACATTTTTTTGTTGAAAAACCATTGGTTTTTTGATGTTTTTATGTTAAAATCGCTACGAAACTAAGGTTTTGGAAGGATTTCGTCTTGCGCGCGCGAATGTCCACTTTACCTTATTTGTTGCAAGGGATTCTTGAAGTTTGGTTATGTTAGAACAAGAAATGTCCACTTTAGCTTATTTTTTGCAAGGGAAAACCGATCGTAACAACACAACCGGATCCGGACCAACCCGTTTTGCCTGAGACTTCCTCACGAAAATGATGAAAATGAGGCTGCGGCCTAGGCGCGGCGGGGGGGTCGTGCACCAGGGGCCCCAACAATAATTATTCTTTAGAAGTAATAATGTTCAGCAACAACA
The DNA here is from genome assembly GCA_963575745.1 of Prorocentrum cordatum. Lineage (NCBI taxonomy): Eukaryota > Dinophyceae > Prorocentrales > Prorocentraceae > Prorocentrum > Prorocentrum cordatum. Next base: position 589,480 of record CAUYUJ010021459.1, read on the forward strand.
ACAACACCACCACCAACAACAACAACAACAAAGACAACAACAACAACAACAACAACAACACGTAAAACAACAACACGTAAAAACAACACGTAAAAACCTCCGCCCAGGAGCGTGCGGTGTCGCTGGCGGAGGCCCGTCGCAGATCTCGCGGCGGCGCACCGCCGACTCCCGGTCGATGCTTCCCCCCCCACCCCCCTGACTTGGCATCGCTCGGACGTGTGCATGTCTTCCCCGGCGAGGACCATCGAGGAGCGTCTAGGGAGGGCCACCTCGCGGAGAAATGCCCGCGCGAAATCAGACAACGCACGGGGAGTGGCCGTCCGAGCGATGGCGAGCTGAGCCAATCCCCCCGAATCGGCCGGGGCCAGGACGAGGAAAAATCCGATCCGGAGCGTTCCGGAACGCCATCAGAGCGCTCCGCAACGCTTTGAGCAGGCCGCGGCGCCCGCGACGTCCTCCAGATCCGCCGGCGCTCAGAGCTTCTCGATTGATCCTCACCCGACGCTGTTCTCGTCCCAGCCTCGTCTCGCCCAATGCTCCCCCTCCGAGGTGCACCGCGTCTCGTACGGCCTCCTCGGCCCCGAGCACATCAGCGCGACCACCCCGAAGTCGCGGATCCTCTTGGCCGTGCCTTTCGTCGGCAAGGACCGGCCCAGCGACCAGGCCCTGTGGCGGCGAGCGCCCTCGGCCCCCTCGCAGGGCAGGGCCAGGGAGGCAAGCCGACGCCCTGACGTCGGGGCGATGCGAAGAAGCGATGGCCCCAGGCTTAAGTCGGGCCTGTCCCTCTACAGGAGGAACATTCAAATATAGTCAAAAAATAGTATGGGTACCATTCTTTGATTTTTTTTAAGCATTCGGGGAGTATTGTTTGCAAGTGTGTTTCATTTTTCACCCAAAATCCGCTTGTAGGGGGACAGGCCCGGCCTACTCCCAGGCTCAGGCATGCTCTCGCGTGGTGGACAAATCAAGACGGGAGGGCTTTCGTCGTTTTCAGCCTCTGGAGGCCCTCACCTCCAGGCCTCCTGGATGGGGTCGGAGTAGGTGGGGTCGGAGGATCGCGCCGCATCGGCGATGCATCGGCGATGCATCGGCGATGCGGCTCGATGTGGAGCCCGATGCTCTCCATGCCGACGTCGCCGATGCATCGCTGATGCATCGGCGATGCCTTGGCGATGCGGCGCGATCCTCCGACCCCATCTACGCGGACCCCAGCTAGGAGGCCTTCACTGAACGGGCAGGAGGCCCCACCTAGGAGGTCCACGGGACCGTCAACAGAACGACTCGGGATGAAACACTGGTCCCGGGGAGAGGGTCTAGACCTCCAGCGTCGCATATCTCGGGGGCGGCAAAGAGGGGGGTGATGCCTAGGGGGGGTTGGATTTCATGGCGGGGGCCATCATACTTCCTCAGATCTCATGGCGCCTCTTCTTACTTCATTACGTCCCTGGCCCCCCCGCTGGGCCGCGCACATGCCGCCGGTGATGATTTGCACCCCCCCCCTCTCTTGGACACCCCCCTCTCGGCCGCTCCCGAGGCCTCCTGCGTCGCACATCTGGGACGTCCTCGCGTCGGACTCCGGGCCCCGCCCTCCGAGCAGAACAAGAGTGCCAATATATCCCCGCCCTTCCCTCGCTTTCGCTTCGTCGGGCCTGCAGAGGGGGCCCTCGTTGCCACGGCTTTCATGCGCCTCGCGCCCAGGGAGGAGGTGCGGGGAGGAGCGGTATGTGGGTATATGTTGGGTGTCCTCGGTCACGGAGAATTGGATCTGGCAGCGACTCGTCGCGCATATAGTCCAAGTGCAGAATTCCTGTTTTGCGATTTTTGTGGCATCGTGATTTTTTAACGGCGTCAGCTAGCTGTCTGGGCACGGCAGCACCGGATGGGCTGAATTTCGGTACGAACTCAAGCTCGTGGGGTTTGATGTGGTCGATAAGTGGTCATACGCGCAGCCCTCGCAGTGCCTTGAACATTAGCCCAGGATGACAGGACGATCCTGTGGCTTGCTGCTTTGGAGAAGCCTATGACGCCGCGCAGCCGTCTGTCTGATGATGGTGACGTTCATTGCTTCGTGCGCATATGATTCGCAGTCAGTGCGGTAGTCCAGACATCAGCCCGCACTCGGTTGCCCATGCTGGATTTCCTCACAGCCCCTGTCGACAAGGATTGACCGTGGAAACTTCTTGTGCTGTGAAACCATGCGCACCCTGAAGACAAATATGTCGTCTCGAAGATTCGTCACTTATTGCGAAGGCCTTACGGCTGGTGCCGCCGACCCTGAAAGGGGGACATCCCCCAGGACCCCCGCTGGCGATCCCCCCCAGTACCCTAGGGGGCGGTATTCTGACCCGGGAAAACCCCCCGGGGACCCCCCGCAGGCAGGGAAGGTACCAAGGGAAGGGCTTCCCTTCGACTTAACTGCGACGTTCCTTTTCTTTGTTCCTCATTTCCTCGGGACTGACAAAACGACGACGACAACGCCGCTGACGACGACGACGACGACGACGATTACGACGACGAGGAGGACGACGACGACGACGAGGACGACGAGGACGACGACGACGACGGTGACGACGCCGACGACGACGACGACGACGACGACGACGACGACGACCACCACGACCACGACGACGACGACGGTGACGACGACGCCGACGACCACGACGACGACGGTGACGACGACGCCGACGACGCCGACGACGCCGACGACGACGACGACGACCACGAGGACGGTGACGACGACGGCGACGAAGACGACGACGGCGGCGGTGACGACGACAACGACGACGACGACGACAATGACGCAGACGACGACGACGACGACGACGACGGTGTTTCCACACGCCGCAGGGCCGGTGGGTTCTGATTGACTCCCCGGACGGTGCTTGCCCTTCGGGGTCTCATAAGGCAGAGGGGTGCGTTTCCCTTTGGGCCGTGGGCGGCCGGCCCGCTCTTGCGCGCCTCGTTTGCGCTCCGTGCGCGCCAGGCCGGTCCCCCGAGGACTCGCCGCGCGGGCGCCCACGGGGCGCCAGAGGTCGGGCGTGGATGTCCCGTGGGCGCCCCGTGCACGAGGGGGGGGGTCGGCCTCCTATGGGCTTCTTCGCCGCGCTGGCGCCCGTGGCCTCCTCGTGGGCGCCTCGTGGGCGCCCCGTGGGGTCGGTGGGTCCCCCCGAGTTTCGCCGCGCCGGCGCTCCTGCCCGCACGCGGGCGCCCCGTGGGCGCCCCGTGCGCGGGGCGGGTTCCCCGGGCTTCGCCTGCCGTGCGCGCCCCGTGCGCTGGGGAGGTCCCCCTTCAGGTTTCGCCCCTCTGGCGCTCGTGGGCGCCACGTGGGCGCCCTCTGCGCTTACGCCACACAGCTTGCACAACACAGCTTGCACCACATAGCTTGCGCCGCACGGCTTTCAACGCACAGCTCACACAAAGCTCGCGCCACATAGTTTGTTTACACAGCATAGCTTGCACCACACGATTTGCACTGTTTGGCTTTAACCACATCGGCCACACCACGTACATTGCACAACGTAGCTCGCCCCAGATAGCTAGTTGCCTTTGCTCAAGCCGTGCTTCGCTTGGGCCCACGCCGTCCTCGGGATGGCCGCTGGGGCCGCCGCGCGTGCTGACGCTGGCGACGCGGGTGCGGCGCGCCGCAGGGCCCTGGGGGCGGCCCGCGGCGCGCTGCTGGCGGCGCACGCCGCCAGCGGCCTCGCAGGAGCGGCGGGGTCCCGAAACGGGACCCGCCTCCTGCGGGCCGCCGAGGGCCTCCTCCGCGCGGCCCTCGCGGAGCTCGGCACGCGGGCCGCGCCCGCCCCTCCGGAGCCGGCAGCCGCGGCCCGCCCTCGAGGCGGCGCCGCCGGCCGGCCGCGCGGCCGTTCGGGGCGAGGCGCTGGGGCCCCGCCTGGCGTGCCGGGTGCCCGCGACGGCGCCGCGGAGGAGGTGCGGAAGGTGCAGAACCGGCTGGTGGAGCGCAGGGCGGGGCCCCAGGCGCGACGGCAGCGGCGCGGGCTCGGCGGCGGCGACGCCGCGCGCGGCTTGCGAGGGCGTCGACGGCTGCGTCGGCGGTGGGCGGGGGGGCGCTCCCTCCCGTTGCGGCGGCTGGTGCTGCTTCGGCTGCCGAGCCGACGGGCGACGACGACGACGACGACCCCCTGGAGGACTCCTGGGCGGACAGGGCGGTGGTGCCCGCCGCGTCGGGACCTGGCAGTGGCGCGGCGGCCGCTGCTGGCATGCCCCCTGTTCGTGCGGCCGGCGTGGAGATAAGACGGCGACGGCGGCGGCGAAGCAGGGGGGGCGGCCGCGAGCGAAGCGGCTGGAGCCTGCGGAGCGGCCGCAAGCGGCGGGGCAGTTGCTGCAAGGGCGCGCGTGGGCCTCGAGCTCGTGCGCGTGCCGCTGGGAGGCGGGCCCGACGCGGAGTGCGAGGACGGGAAGATGGAGCCGTCGCCTCCTGTCGGCGGCGCCGCGGGCTGGGCCACGTGGCCGCCCCCGCGGGGCGCGGGGGGGCGCGCGGCGGCGGGCCCCATGGCTGGGCGCTCGGGCCGTATGCAGAACAGCGGCACCAGCATGGCGGCCGTCCGCTTCGACCCGATTGGGCGGGGAAACGCGGCCAAGGATAAGTCCAAGGACGTGGCGGTGAGCCTCGTGGACATCGAGTACGTCGGGGACTGAGCGAGTGGGCTCCCGAGGGAGCCTACGAACCGTGCGGTCGGTCGCGCAGAGCCCGGCTGCGTGGTCAGTAGGAAGCAAAAGCTCACGCCAGATAGCTCTCACCAGATGAGGCGTTCTAGAGGGGACCTGGCCTTCGAGGATCGAAGGAATTGCCGTCTCTTCCCCGGCGGCTTGTCGGGGAAGGCGGTGGAAGTAAAACAAGAGCGCCTTCGAAGTCGGAAGCCGGTGGAAGGTCGGCGGAAGCCGGCGAAAGTAAGCATCGGCTTCCCGAGAGATGGCATGTTTTTGCGGGGTCCAGGTTTGACGGGACCGGCAACGTAGCCAGCCACCATAGCGTGCACCACGCAGCTTGTGCAACATAGCTCAAGCCACATAGCTCTCACTATATAGCTTACACGACATAGCTTACACAACATGGCCGCACCAATTAGCTCACACCATAAGCTTACACCGCAGATTTAAACCCCGTAGCTTTCCCCCAACATACCTTTGAGACCCCTCGTGCAATCACTCACTGGTTTGGGGGTCCACGATGGCTGACGCGGCGCCGTTTATTGTGGGCGTGGCGCCCTAAGTTACCAATGCCTCGCGGAACTGGAGGGTTTCCCCGACGGGCTTCGGCGACCCGTCCTCCTCCTCTTCCTCCTCCTCCTCCTTCCCCTCCTCCCTCCTCCTCCTCCTCCTCCTCCTCCTCCTCCTCCTCCTCTCCTCTCTCCTCTCTCCTGCTCCTCCTCCCCTTCCTCCTCCTCCTGCTCCTCCTCCTCCTCCTCCTCCTCCTCCTCCTCCTCCTCCTCCCTCTCCTCCTCCCTGTGCCCCTCCCCCTCCTCTTCCTCGTCCTCCTCGTCGGGTCGCCTACGGCTCCGGGGGGAGCTGTGCACGCAGAACCTCAGCCAGCGGCACAAGCTGTGCAGTGACGTCGCCCGCTGTCGCGTCGTCCTCTTCGTCCGTCGTTGTCCCTGAACCACCTTCGCTGGGCCCTTCTGTGCAAGCAGCAATAAACGCGCAGATGTGGCAGTTCTATATTTTCGGCCGCTGGCGCGGGCTGTGATTCCTGCGACCTTGGCATGAAGTCGGGCATGTCCCTTTACAGGCGGAATGCTCAAGAGTAGTAACAAATAGTCTGGGCACGATTTTTCGACGTCTTGTCGACGTTTCAACCTGCTTGGCTATATTGAATCTTGTCTTCCAAAATCCGCCTGTGGGAGGACATGCCCGACCGAAGGCTGGCAGGGGACGTCCTCGCCTTGGCCTGGACATGGGCCGCGAGGCCACGCGCTAACTGGGCGGCCGCGCGGCCCCAGAAACACGGAACGGGGCTGGTGGCACCACGGCCCGTGCCAAGGGTGGCGAAGGGCAGAGCACGAGTTCCCCGAAAATCTAGGCCCCCCAGGTGGGGTCGGAGGATCGCGCCGCATCGCCGATGCATCGCTGATGCGGCTCGATGTGGAGCCCGCCTTCTTTCACGTCGACGACGCCGATGCATCGCCGGCGTCGACGATGCGACGCTGGCGCATCCTCAATGCATCGCCGATGCGGCGCGACGCACCGGCCCCATCTACTCCGACCCCATCCACGAGGTCCCCAGAACAAAAGGGTGCCGTCGAAGGCGCGAAAAGTTATTTGCCCTTCGCGGTTCGGCGCCGATTCCTTCTCGCCTTCCTCGTCTCCCCATGGGGGGCAGCGCGAAAGAGCGCGAAGCTGCTCGCGTTCTCGCGCTGCGCGCAGCGCGAAGCGCAAAGTTGGGCGCTCTTGGGAAAGCTCGGGTTGCGAAGGCGGCCCACCAATTCGCAATGGCTACAGGGCCAGTGCATCCCGGCGTACAGTGCCACCATCATCATCAACATCCAGCGCACGACGTAGATACCATAACCGGTGGAGGAAGCCCATCTATTCCATGTGTGTCCGTTGCCCCTATGGTCGCTTCCGCCCAGGGTGGCCCACTCAGCTTCTATCTGGGCAACCTTGTGCATTGCACCATATGCCAGAATGTATGCCAACAAACTGCAGCACGTTGTGCTATACGACATGTGAAACCGAGCGGGCCCATCGAATTGTTAAACTATGATAAGCATCCTCACCACCACCGCCATTATCACCATCATCAGTATCAGCATCAGCATCATCATCATCATCACCATCACCATCCCCATCATCATACTCCTTGTTGTCATCACCACCATCATCAAAATCATCATCATCATCACCATCATCATCATCTCATCATCATCATCATCATCATCGGTGTCATCGTCATCACCACCATCATCGTCATCATAATCCTTACCCTCATCCTCATCAACAGCATCATCATCATCCTCGTCGTCGTCATCGTCAGCATCGTCATCATCATCATCATCATCATCATCATCAACAACATCAGCATCATCACCATCGCCATTACCATCACCATCACCATCACCACCATCATCATCATCGTCGTCATCATCAGCATCATCTTATCGTCGTCATCATCATCAGCATCATCAGCATCATCATCATCCCCTCGTTTTCACCCTGAAGACTTTCATGGGAGCCCTGCATCTCACGTCCACCCCCATCCCGCATCCACCCTCGCACCCCTGCCGCTGCTCCTTCCTCGCACCCGTCACCCTCACCCTCCGCATGATCTGACGACGCTGGGGCTCTCGAGCGCTCTCCTTGAGCCTGCCACCGCCCTTCCCTGCGGCGTGTGTGCGCGCCACAGGCGGAGTTCTCGCACCCCGACGTGGCGACTGGCTTCACCATCATGGCCTACCGGATCTCGGGGATGAGGCTGGCCGACTTGAGGACCAACGGTTTCCGGGGGACGCTGGATCTGTCCCTCCCACCTGTACAGTGGCACAAAGCTTGCTCACTCGTCGTGCACGTCCTTCACGTCATGCATGCAGGTCGCACTGCTTTTGATTCTCCAAATCGTGCCCCGTCCGTTCACGGGCCAACCTGTTGGTTTGACCGGGTCTCTGCTACTGCTGGATCTGTCCAGGCCTGTCCTAAGGCCAGGGTGTTCAAGTCATCGAGCAGGGGATCGACTTGCATAATGGATTTGCCCAAACTTGATTGTTTCGTCGAGTCTACGGAACATGCGTACTTAAAATGCCCCGTAGATCTACAGAGCATTCTACGCACTCCCTCGTAGATTCGGCGGACAAATCAACCCTGAGATCCGACGTGGCAAAATAGTTGCAACATCGGAAAAATCACGACATGAGCCCGGGCCCCCATTTTTCTGCGTCGTTGTTCGCGCTGGATCGATCTGTGAGGGCCCGGGGCCCGAAACTGAGCGCAAACGCCCGTTGTGACAAAAACTGCAACGCCAGGATCTTAGGGGATTCTGGGGTGCACCAACTCTGTAGTCGTTCTCCTGCCATGCATGCCCGCCCGGCTTGGCCAAGAGGGGTCGCACGCGCCAACTCTTGCAGGTGACACGTCGGGCGCCGAGGAGGCGAGGCGCAGAGGCGACATTCTGAGGCTTTTGGCTCAAGAGCTGCATTTGGGCCCTCCTCCTCCTCCTCCTCCTCCTTCTACTGCTCCTCCCTGCGTCTGCACTCTTCTCGGCTTGGCATCGCTCGGACGTGTGCACTTCCTTTTTCTCGGCGGGGACCATCGAGGAGCATCCTTCAGCATCTCTGGAGCATCCCGCGAAAAAGAGAAGCGCGCGAAGCCCAACAAGAATGTTCAGGGAATGGACGTCCGAGCGATGGCAGGTCGGGGGGAGCTCGTGGACAGCTACTTCCCTCTGCCCCGGTCTGGCTCTGCCTGAGGGGTAAAAAGGGGGGCGCGGCGCCGCCTTCCTGCGGCAGCTCCTCGAGCCAGAGCGGCCCGACCCTCGATCCCCCGACCCTCGAGCTTCGATCGATCCTCGATCCTCGATCGCTCCTCGATCGCTCCTCGATCGACCTCCAGAGCGCGGCGAGCATGCCAGCAGCGATCTGTCCACGACGACGACCACGACCACCGCGACCACGACGACCAGGACGACCGAGTGGGTGCGGGGTGTCGATTCGGAGGCGGCTCCCTTGCGCTCCCCTGGTCGTCAGTTCCTTTGGGCCCTGCTCGCGCTCTCTGATATCGTGCCTTGTGCTCCCCGGTCTCTTTCTCGGTTCCATTGCCTCGTTCCCGGCTTTCCTTTCGCGGGTTCTCTGGTCTCGTCCCCTGGGTTCCCCGATCTCGCTCCTTGGGTTCACTGCTCGTTGCATTGCGGAGCACTGTCGAGCAATGTCAAAGAATGCCGAGCAGCGCCAAGCATTTCCAGGGAGCGCGAAGGAATGCGAAGCAATGCCAAGTAATGCCAATCATTGCGTTCAATTGCATCGCTTTGCGTGGCTCAGACTGCTTTGCCTTGCTGTGGGAGAGAAGGATCCCTAATTGGGGTCGCGCTGGATTCATGGTATCGAAGACGCCTACGACGAATCACCGCCGCCCCCTGCCTTTTTGGAAGCGCCTGCGTGGCCGAACGTCGGGTTTTAGCTTGGCCAGGCTATCGGGCCACGAGTTCTCCGAGTGCGTTTCGAAAGCTTTCGGGGAACACGGGGTCGGGCGAGCTATCGGACCAGGGGATTTCCGAGCTTTCGGGTTTCCTGGAGAACGTCTTGGAGGGCTCTTGGGCCGACTTGGAGCCCTTTTACGGGCCTTTTGGGCAGTCTAAGGCCATCTTGAGGCCATCTGGGGCCGTCTTGGGTGCATCTTGGGGCCATCTTCGCTGTCTTGGAGGCCTTCTTGGCCGTCTTGGAGGCATCTTGGAGGCCATCTTGGCTCTTGGCTGTCTTGGAGGCCATCTTCGGCGTCTTCGGGGCCATCTTTGGCCGTCTTGGGCTCTTCTTTGGGCCCTCTTGGGGGCCTCTTGGGCTGTCATGGGGCCATATTGGAGGCCTGTTGGGCGCTCTTGGACGATGTTGAGGGCCTCTTGGGCCGTCTTGGGCCGTCGGAGAGCTGATAAGGAGAAGATGCCACAATCCTTCAAACACCGAAGGAAACGCAATGATTGTTGCCCTTTCGGGCCTTCCTGGAGGACGTCTTGGAGGCCTCTTGGGGGCCTCTTGGCCAGTCTTAGGCCATCTTGGAGCCATGCCGTATTGGAGGCTTCTTGGACGAACTTGCAGGCATCTTGGACGCTCTCGGGCCGTCTTGGAAGCCATCTTGGACCATATTTTTGGCGACTTGGAGGCCATCTTGGGGCATCTTGGAGGCCATCTTGTGTCAACGTGACAATCCAAGAGGCCATCTTGAGCCGTCTTGGAGAATTTATTGAGGACGTCGGGGAGGTTTATGCTGCCTTGTGCGGCCTTTCGGGTGGCAGGCGGGACGGGCCGAAGCCCCAGGTGGAGCTCTTTTGGAAGAAGAGCCACAACCAAAAGCGAAAGGGTTCGACACGGTGGGCACCCCTGTGGTAAATCAACAGGGGGCGGCGGATGACGGAAAGAGCGAGGTACGAGTGATGATGTGGGGTTGGGGCGAAGCTTTCTAGGGAGGGGTCCAGGGGAGGGGCGAGGCCCAGGCACACTGGTCTACTGGCCCGTTTCCCTCGTATTTGTTTCGAGTGAAGCGGCTCCGGGGCGGCTCCCATGGCCCGTTTCTTCGTATTTTTTCTGTTGAAGTGGCCCAGGGGCCCCAAGACGGCCCAAGGGCCCCAAGACGGCCCCAAGAGAGCTTCAGATGGCCGCTAGACGGTCCAAGAGAGTCTCGAGACGGCCCCAGAGGCCCTCAAGAGGGCCCCCGAGAGGGCCTCAGGAAACCAAAAACCTTGATTTCCCTACGATTTTGCATGTTGTTCGGATTCTCCCCTTTTCCGTCCCAGAAGGGCCCCAGACGGCCCAAGAGGCCCCAACGATCGTCCCAGGATGGCCCCAGAGGCGGCCCAAGAGGGTCCCCAGACAGGCCCACGACGGCCCAAGAGGCCCTCAAGATCGTCCCCAGACGGCCCCAGAGGCGCCCCAAACAGGGAGGAGGAGGAGGAGGAGGAGGAGGAGGAGGAGGAGGAGGAGGGAGGAGGAGGAGGAGGAGGAGGAGGAGGAGGAGGAGGAGGGGAGGAGGAGGAGGAGGAGGAGGAGGAGGAGGAGGAGGAGGAGGAGGAGGAGGAGAGGAAGGAGGAGGAGAGGAACGAGAACGAGGAGGCCAAGGGAGGAGGAGGGAGGTAGAAGAGGAGGAGGAGGAGGAGGAGGAGAGAAGGAGGAGAAAGAGGAGGAGGAGGAGGCGGAGGAAAGCAGCAGAAGGAGGAGGAGGAGGGAGGAGGAGGAGGAGAGGAGGAGGAGGAGAAAGAGGAGGCGGAGAAAGAGGACGAAGAGGAGGAAGAGGACGAGAAGGAGGAGGAGGAGGAGGGGGAGGAGGAGGAGAGGGAGGAGAAGGAGGAGGATGATCAGGAGGGGGAGGAGGAGGAACGAGGACGAGGCTAAGGGAGGAGGAGGAGGAGGAGGAGGAGGAGGAGGAGGAAACGATGATGAGGAGGAGGAGGAGGAGGAGGAGAAGGAGGAGGCGGAGGAAGGGAGGTAGAAGGAGGGGGAGGATGAGGAGAGGAGGAGGAGGAAGAGGAGGAGGAGGGAGGATGAGGAGGAGGAGGAGGAAGGAGGAGGAGGAGGAAGAGGAGGAGGAGGAGGAGGAGGAGGAGGAGGAGGAGGAGGAGGAGGAGGAGGAGGAGGAGGAGGAGGAGGAGGAGGAGGAGGAGGAGGGAAGACGAGGAGGAAGATGCGGATGAGAAATAGACGGAGAAAAAGGAGGTGGAGGGCAAAGACGAGGACGAGGGAGGAGGAGGAGGAGGAGGAGGAGGAGCCAGGAGGAGAAGTAGGAGGAGGAGGAGGAGGAGGAGGATGAGACGTAATAAGCTCTACACACCCAGGCTCCCAAGCGCGAAGTTGACGCAACAATCTCGTCACACCAAGGCTCCCAAGAGCGAGCGGCAGCGTAAACATCTCTGACCACCAGGGCTCCCAACAGAGAGTTGTGACGTAACAAGCTCTTCCCACCAAGGCTCCCAAGAGCGAACGGTGACGTGACAAACTCGTGCACACCAAGACTCCCAAGAGCCAACGGTGACGTAAACAACTCTCAACACGAAGGTTTCCCAGAGCGAGCGGCAACGTAAAAGTCTCGGCACACCAATGCTCCCAAGAGCGAGCGGTGACGTAACAAGCTCTTACCACCAACGCTTCCGAGAGAGAAGGGTGCCGTGAGCCCTCTCGGGCAAGTTCCTGAGGCGCTCTTTTCGTTTCCGTGCTGGCCCCAGGTAACGGAAAGAGCGAGGTACGAGTGATGACGTTCTGGTGTAGGGCGAAGCCCCGAAGGGGGAGTGCAGAGGGGGGGGTAGGGGAAGGGAATGGGTGTTAATGGCCGCTCCGCCTCGTTATTTATCGAGAAGGACGGCCTTTAGGGCTTAAACAACAGCGTTTCGCTTGAGACATCCTCGGATAATGCCTCTTGAGCGCTTCTTGGGTCGTCTTGGGCGTTCCAAGAGAGCCCAAGAACCGCCCAAGACGGCCCAAGATACCTTCAAGACGTCCCACGAGCGCTCCAAAAGAGCCCAAGACCGCCCAAGACGGCCCAAAGACGTCCCAAGAGGCTTCCAAGACGCCCCAAGAGGCGCCCAAGAGGCGTCCCAAGTGGGGCCACAGAGGGCAAAATCATTGACTGTCAAAAGAAAACGTGTATTTGTTTAAGCATATACGGCTTGTCGGCTTCCATGGCGTTGAAGACGGTCCAAGAGGGCACCAAGACGGCTCCCAAAAGGCCCCCCAAACGGCCCAAGAGGGCACCAAGACGGCCCAAGAGGCGCCCAAGACGGCCCAAGAGGGCCCCAAGACGGCCCCCAGAGGGGGACCACGAACCGAAAAGTCTAGCCTTTCGCCCCAAGAAGCTCCCAGGAGGCCCCAAGAGCCCCCCAAGAAGCCCCAAAGGCCGCCAAGAGGTTCCCAAGAGGCCTCCAAAAGGGCTCTACAAGGGCCTCAATAGGACTCCCAAGAAAGCCCAGCGACGCCAAATAAAGAGCGATCGGTAACGCAAAAAGCTCTTCACACCAAGGCTCCCAAGAGCGAACGGTGACCTAAACAAGCTGATAAGATCAAGGCTCCCAGCAGAGAGCGGTGACGTAACAAGTTCCTGACACCACGGCCCAGCCAAGGCCCAGGAACGGGCGGCAATGCAGCAATCTCTGAACACCAAGGCTCCCAAGAGCGAGGGATGACGTAACAAGCTCGCAACGCCAAGGCTCCCGGTACGAACGGTGGTGTGAGTAATTTCGGCTTTTGTTTCTGAAGCGCTCTTTCCGTTTCTGTGCCGGGTCTGGTCTATTGGCCTTCGGCCCATCCCGCCATCTTGCCTGGGTTGTGGGTCGGAGTCCTCCAGGATGCTTCTTGGGGTCCCCACCGAGAAAAAAAAGCGCACGCGTCCGAGCGATGCCAAGCCGAGGAGAGAGTGCAGACGCAGGGGGGAGGAGGAGGAGGAGGAGGAGGAGGAGGAGGAGGAGGAGGAGGAGGAGGAGGAGGAGGAGGAGGAGGAGGGGAGGGGGAGGAGGACGAGGAGGAGGAAGAGGAGGAGGAGGAGGAGGAGGAGGAGGAGGAGGAGGAGGAGGAGGAGGACGGAGAGGAGGAGGAGGAGGAGGAGGAGGAGGAGGAGGAGGAGGAGGGCCTCTTGGGAACCTCTTGGGGACCCGGGCCTCGGCTTCTTGGAGGCCCCTTGGGGCCTCTCTCCGGGCTTCAGTAACCGTTCTGGAGGCCTCTTGGGCCGTCTTGGGGCCCCCTGGGGCCGTTGTGGGCCCTCTTGGAGGCCTCCTCGGGTGGAACAAAAAGTGGCATAAACAGAAAAACTCGGAGGTCCGCGCGGAGTTCTCGGATCGGCGCTGGGGCAGGGAGGGGGCTCCAGGGCCGATCCGAGAAATCCGCGCGGACTTCCGAGTTTTTATGTTTATGTCACTTCTTGTTCCCTTACCTTCGGCTGTCCTGGGGCGATGTTGGGGGCCTCTTGGACCAGCAAGCCGAAAATGCGAGAACTCTGAACTCATTCCAAAACCGATGGAGTATGTACGATTTGTGCCTCTCTGGGGCCCTCTTGTGAGTGGTCTGTCCTCGAGGCCTCTTGGGCCGTCCGGAGGCAATCTTGGGGGTCAAAAAACGACTCAGGACAAAAAACCGGCCCCAGGGAAGGTGATCCAGATCTCAACCAAAAAAATTGGAGCGGCAGAATGTTTGGGGAGGTTCCTCGTCACCACGGTTGGATCCGCATCGACAAACTGGTCTTGATGGACCTCAGGAGTGCGATGTTGAACGGATTTGGGCCCAGCGGGAGAGTCGCCGTTCTCTCCCGTTGGCCGTCAGAGGCAAGGAGGTCGCTAAGTGAAGTCGGTCGGTCGTATCGCTGGGGTCTCGGTGGCCTCTTCTGGATACGGAAAGCGCAGTTCTGATTTCCAGCGGTTGCGCGTTAGTGGTCCTTCCCGCCGTTGAAGGGCACCCTTCCGGAGTCGCTCGCCGAATGCCAGTCGCTCACAGGCCTGGGGAGCACTCCTGCTTCGTGGGGACGGGGAGAGATCCGGATCCGGCGACGGAGACGATCACATCCTCCTCATCCTCCTCCTTTCCGCCCTCCTCCCGCTCCTCCCCCTCCTCCTCCTCCTCCTCCTCCTCCTCCTCTTCCTCCTCCTCCTCCTCCTCCTCCTCCTGCTCCTGCTCCTCCTCCTCCTCCTCCTCCTCCTGCTCCTGCTCCTCCTCCTCCTCCTCCTCCTCCTCCTCCTCCTCCTCCTCATCCTCCTCCTCCTCCTCCTCCTCCTCTCCTCCTCGTCCTACTCGTCCTGCTCCTGCCATGCCGCCACGGCTGCGGCGCCCAAAGTACGTCCTGCAGACCCGTTGGGCTCTCAGAAAGTTCTGGCTTCTTCTGGCCTCCAAGCTGATCATCGCCCTGCCATCCGACCTAGGCTGGAAGGGAGACTTCCGCCTCCGGCATCTTGGGAGGAGGCGGCCTCTCGCTTTGCTCCCGCTCCCCCTCCCCCTCCTCTCCCCGCCTCTCCCCTTCTGCTGTTGCTACTGCTGCTGCGCCACCGTCTCTCTGCGACGCCGCAGCTTCGGTCTTCCCTCGCACCCACCTCCCGCTCATCCCGCGGCTCTGCCCGAGGATCTGCCTGAGCGTGTTGCAGGGGGAGATGCGCCAGGATACCCTCTCCTCCTCCACCTCCCCCTCCCCCTGCTCCCCCTCCTCCCTCTGCTCCACCCTCTCACCAAGAGGTGAAAACAAATTGGGTAGCGTGAAGGCCTCAGGTGGACAGGAACGGAGGAGGAGGAGGAGGAAAACATGAGCAGGAAGAGGAGGATAGTTTCGGGAGGAGGGGCAGGAGGACAGAAGCAGCGTCATCAGGACGAGTAGGCGAGGG
>CAUYUJ010021459.1:606983-611983 GCA_963575745.1 Prorocentrum cordatum
GCAAGGTACCTGGGGGGCAATCCAACTCGTGCCTCGAGGGCACGGTGGCGGATACACGTGGACATATACATCCACATTTACGTTTGTCTGTGAGTCGTGCGATTAGTGCAGCCCCCCTGAGGGGCAGCGAATTTCTCAATATGCCTTTCCTGGCTGCTACTGGTGAAAGCATACACGTGCCTATGTACACGCATGCCGACGGATAAGTACACACACTTGTATTCTTACATCTGTCGATGCACACTTGCAAACTGGTGGGCCATACGAATTGACTTCGACCAAAGGCCATTGCAGACGAACACCCTCCAACAACAAACTTCAGTATCAAAACACAGCCAGATCTAATTGGTAATGCTGGGATGCGTCGTTTGTGTAGCTCCTCGATTGTTGAAAGTATTCTTGTGTGGCCCGTCACGCTTTTGAGGTCAATGCACGCTGCACATTGTTGCTGTCCGGACTTGTTGCAGCAATTTTGTTGATGCTGGCTACTGGTCTTCGTTCATAGCCATGCGGACGTAGAGAAGGAGGAGGATGTGAGTTGACGAGGACATGCCATCCTCGAGGGGAGGGGATGATGCGACGGAGAAGGAAGATGATTAGGGTAAGGAGGAGATCGGCATAATGAGTATAAGGGGGAGGAGGAGGGAAGGAACAAGGCGGAGGAAGGACAGTAGCCAAAAGATGATCGAATCGAGAGTGAGCGGATTCACTAGTAAAGTGCAGGGGACGTGCAGCGACTAGCGCTTGATGTTCGACCCTGCCTGAAAAAAAACCGGATGTGGGAGCCGTTGACTGGTCGGTTATACCCGGACCCACTTAGATGTCATAAGCCTCTTTGTCATTCCAATGGCGGAGCTGGGAGCAAGGAACACGAGGTTCTTGAAGAGCGTGGTTGGCAAGGGTGGGGTCTGCACAACAAGTTGCCACTTCGACATGGATTATTCCTTACTTCACCAACAGGTCCGTGGTTTCACGCGCGACGGCCGCTGGATCGAGGATCGCCTTATTGTTTCTTTTGTTGTTACCACCCTTTCGATCTGCAAGGTAGCTTTTGCCAAGAAGCTCTCCAGGATCCAGTCTTCGTAAGGACATGCTGTGAGTAAGTCGCACGGCGATCTACGTCTAGATGCTGTGTTCGTCACGTCGTCAAGTTCACTCAGCACAGCCGATTTAGAGGGCATCCCGTGTTTCTTTGTAACTCGTTGCTGGAAGTATCTGCTTGCCAACAACCCTGGAGTTGTTCCCAATCGTACTGTCTTGTTGGGTCTTCGCTTTCTGCCCAGAGCCGCGCGCGTTTTCACCTCCTCGCCTACGTCTCCCTCCTCCATCTCCTCCTCCTGCACCCGCCCATGCTCGGCATACCAATGCCAGCGATTTGGGCGACTCCGTCTGGGTCCCGTCGTTGGCCTGTGTTTTTCCAGGCTGACCATCACGCTCGCGGCTGGTCTCCGTCAGGTCAAAACCCATTTCGGTATACCTTTTTACGCGGATCGTGAAACAGGGCCCCACAGGGGAATGTGCCGACGGTCCCAGTGGCCACGTTCGCACACGTCCCACCGCCCATGTTGGTACACCCTTCACACGGATCGTGCCCCACATGGAGTTCCACCTTCGTTTTGGATGGGCGCATTCACGTGGGAAGATCCAGCCAAGTTAGCCCCCCTCTAACAGATCGGGGCCCACAGGGAGTTCAACATGACTCCGTGTGCTAGCTGCATTGGGTTGGCTTTTCGCCAGGCGCGTTTTGTAAAGCGAAGGGCATTGCTGGGGAGTGAGGAGGGTGGAAGAGAAGGCGGTGGCGGATGAAGAAGAAGAGGAGGGGGAAGCACTTGTTGGCGTCCGTCATTGGGCTTGCTCATACTCATGGGTGTTGTGTGTCGAGCTTCAGCGCCTGGGCTGGTCATGCATGCGAATTGCGCGTGTGAGATGTGCATCGCTCGACCTCTTCGCCCCGTCGTATGTGGCAAAGTCTACTGCATGCCTTTGCCTTGTGCAGCGCGCACAGGCTAGCGAACCTGCTTCGATTGCACGACACCCAGGTGCCTCGGGCCCGCGCGTCTCGCAGCACCAATGCAACAGCGCAGTGCGGAACTCATGGGTGATGACAGTTTGGAGCGTTTCCAGGCCATTCCCGGTGCCAGTCGTTGATTGGTGTCGCCAGGCCTGCTCAGCTGACGGATCGTGCACGTTACCGTCGTTTCGCCCCTCCGGCAGCAGCCCGGAGCAGTAGCCGGGTGTTTGGACCCAGGTCTGCCACGGTGGCAGCGCAGTTTTCTGTGCAGTGACCTTCCGAGGCCCGCCCAGAGCATGGAAACAGTGTCAGTTCTCGTCCATCGGCTCCCGATGTGAAGGGGCACGGCATGCTGCTCGCTCTTCCATGGGATCGACAAGGCCGCACCATGTGTTGGCTGTCTTCCTCAGGTCCCAGAGCCGCGACATGTGGAGCCCCTGCTCCCAAGTCCGCGGAGGCCGCAACGTATCGCAGTACGCTTCCCCAGACGAGAGAGGGCAGTAGCATGTACACCCATCAGACCTCGGCATCGTTTAACCAATCCCCATCCCCATCCCCATCCCTTTCGAGACCCCCACCAAATTACTACCCCAGTTGGGGATACAACCCTCGAAACCCGAAGGGAACGACGTACATCCCCATCTAGGGGGGAAAATCGGCCAGTGGGGCCCAGGCCACGCCGCTGGGGATGGGGATCGGTTAAACGAGACTCAAGAATTCAAGACAAATCAACAACTTGAATGGGCTCCAAACCTCGTTTAAGAGAGTCAAGAACTCGGACTGGACCCTGGGCGCTTTCTTGGAGCTCCTTTGTTAGTAGATCTTTCCCATTTCTAGGCCTGGACAACTGTCTAAGGGACCGCTTTGAGCGACGCCCTCTCTTCTTAGCGTAGAATCTCCAGGAGGGAGAGATAGGCACGGACACAAATAACCGTCTATGCCAAGGAGAAGATGGGAACATATTGGCATTGGAGGGTTGGACGGAACTTAAGCAAATAGGGAGAATAGAATGAATGCTGGGATCAGTGATTGTTTAATTGAGTGTCCCTGGGCGCCTTCCAATTCGTGATCGTTATCTTATTCATTGTTTTGCCGATCGGCGCGGGCCCTCGCACCCCTTTCCCCCCTCCCCCCCTGGAGTTAATCCTGGCTGTTTCTGGCGCCTGTTTCAAGCAGGCGGAGTCTCCCCCATAGGACGCACTGTTGCAAACAGTCGCACTCAGCAGAGGTCCGGAGCCAGAGCATTCCCCCCCCCCCTCCCTCCCCGTCCGCCCCATGTCGAAGCGCCGAATAAGAAATTGCTCACTTCTCTTCACTCCCAGCAGGGGTGTAGAGCGATAGGGCCAGGGGGAGGCGGACGGCCCTCCGGAGGCCCCACACGGCATCCACGTAGGCCGTCTGGGTGAGCCACAGGGCCACCCTTAGGCGGCGAGCACGGGGGGAAGTGAGGAGGACACGCCAGACCCGATGCATGAGTGCCGGGTGTGGTGGTGGGCCGAGGCGCGAGGCAGGAGGAGCAGCACGTGCTGGATATGGGGCCGGATGTGTGCCGTGCTGCTGGAAGTCTGTGGGTCGGCGGCGAGCGAGGGGGGGAAGCGAGAAGGGGCGGGCCTTCTCGGAAGGCTCGGAAGTACCCCAGCCTTCTGAGAAGTTTCCTGAGCCTTCCCCGGAGATGCAGTATAAACTTCCCGTAATGCGCGAGGGTTTCTGAGGAGCCCCGCCGCCTTCTGAGAAGACCTTTTCCTTCTCACTTCCCGCCTTCGCTTGCTGCGAAGACGGGGTCACGGTGTTTTGTGAAACGGAGTGGTAGTTTTTGATATTGCAGGTGGAATTGCTTTGTGGCCAAGTTAATTGTAGGAGAGCGCGGGTCGTGTTTTCCTGGGATGCGGTGTGTCGTTTTCGTCCGATACACTGGCAGGTTCAAGATGTAGGAGCGCGTAGGTTATAATTTCCTACATTCATTCCTGCGCGCGCTCGGTGTCACACAAACCAGATTCCGCACCACGCCGTTAACCTACAGCGCCGTCAGCACAGCCTTGGTTTGAGCATTCCAGAGGCCCCATTGGGGCGAACGGCTCCTGGGTCAAAGCCATCAGGCAGCTGGTGTTTCTTGGGCTGCCTGGTTTGCCGTCTGGGCCCTATCTTGGGCCCCCTGGGCCTCTGAGGGCTTCTCTGACTTGTGGTCTCTTGGGCCTCTTTATTTTGCCCCTTCGGGCTTCTCGGGGTATGCCTTCGGCCTTGTCGACCGCTATCTTAAGCATCATGGAGGCGCTGGGGACTTTATGGATGCCTTTGAACGCCCAGCGAGTCTTAGGGAGGCGGGGGGCATGCGTACGAGCGGGAGCAGTTTGGGGCCTTCAGAAGAATGCACAAACACACACCAGGCAGCATGTTACATGCTATCTCGTTTACGTGATCCAGGACGCGGAGGGAACCGTAGCAATTTGAACAGCCTGGGGCGTCTTTTGGCGACATGGCTCAGGCCGTTTTGAAGTCCATGTGCAACGTTTTCTCGAAAGAGTGAGGACATCTGCTGGACATCCGGGTCAGTGAGGGGGACCTTGAAATGCCCTGGAGGTGTGTTCAGAGTGTGCACGTCTGAGCGCTTCCCCCCTCCTCCCCTCGCGCGGCCGCCCTCGTCTTCTGCCCCTCCTTCTTGCACGCTGGACAATTCGCATTTCGGTTGCCCCGATTCGCCTGAAGTCGGGCATGTCCTTCTACAGGAGGAACATTCGAGAATCGTCAAAAAGTAGTCTGGTGACGATTGTTTCATTTCTTGTTTTTGTTTTTTGAAATTGTTTTGACCAGTTTTGACTTCTCTTCCAAAGCCCGCCTGTAGGAGGACATGCCCGACCCACGATTAGCCCCACGCCAGTACGGACTGCTCCTGCCTCGCCGCCGACGAAGAAGTGTCCAGAGCGTGCCTGCCGTTGGAGGGCGTCCCGTGGGGACCTGGACCCGGCGTGCGCAGTCTCGGCGGTCGTAGCCG
>CAUYUJ010021459.1:616983-626983 GCA_963575745.1 Prorocentrum cordatum
GGTCCAGCCAGGTGGGCTCGCTGCTGGGGCTGCGCTGCCTCTCGAAGAAGGCAGACGCCATAAACAGAAACTTTTGGCGGTCCGCGCGGCTTTCTTGGATCCACGCTGGGGCCCCCCTGGCGGCGCCTCCGGCGCCGCCCCTGGCGCACTCCGCGGGCCAGGGAGGGAGGCCCAGCGCAGAGCCACGAAAGCCACTCGGAGCACCAAAAGTTTGAGTTCATGCTCTTTTTCCTGGTTGTATCCTCGTCCTCTCTTCCTTTCTGTCACGCCTCGCCTTTTTCGCTCAAGGTTGCGCCAGGTTGGCTTCGGCTCCCCGTTCTGCCAGGCATCTGGGGCTGCTCACGGAGCCTCGCCCCCGCTCGTTTTGGGTGGAGGCCTACCCCAGGGAGCTTTGGGCTGCCACGCTGGCCGTCGGTGCTCGGAGGAGGGAAGGTGCCCATACCTCTACCCTTCGCCCGTTCTCCCTTTGCTTGGGCCTCCTGGGAGGCCGCCACCGCTGGATTCGCCCGGATATCTTGGTCAGAGCGCACCCCAGGAGAGGTCCGGGGAGTGCAGTCGACCCGCGTAGGAAGGACGAGCCGAGCAACCTTCCCAAGGGTACATTTGCATCCTTGCCTCCTCGGCCCATCCTCGGCCACGTTGGTTGGTCGCGCCCCGCTCGAAAAGCTTCGACGTGGGCGTCCAGGGCCCTTGCATCCTGACCGCGCATCCTTCTGACAAGGGGCCAGCTGTAGCGGTACTGGCACCTTTTGGTTCCCCCGGGTGCAGGCCGCCAGGGACAGACTGCCGGCTCTGCCCGCGTGGACTGCCAGCTCTGCCCGCGTGCGTGCCTCCCCGCCCTGCTGCGCCCGCTCCCGCTGCGGCTCCTCCGCCAGCTGCCGGGCGGCCTCGCTCTGCACCTCTCGCCTCGTGGCGTCTCGCCTCGCGCGCCCATGTCCAGGGGAACGAACAATATCAAGCAGTGGCGAAGCGTCCTGGCTCGCCTATAGCCCCACCAAACAATGTTCTGAGAACCCTATGGTGGTTTCCACGAAATGTTCTTAGAACATTTCTGGCGGAGTCTGTCCTGTTTTATCACATCGGGGTCACGTTCTAAGAACATTGTTATTGTTTTTCGAACATTTCTGGGTTCTAAGAACATGTCGTGCTAGGACTATAGGAATTCTGGGACGATCGGTCACTGCTCAACAAAAACATAAACATACAAATTTGGAGGTCCGCGCGGATTTCTCGGATCGGCGCTGGGGCCCCTTGGAGGCGCCTCCGGCTCCGCCCTCGGCGCGCACCGCGCGCCAGGGAGGGGGTTCCAGCGCGGATCCAAGAAGTCCGCGCGGACCTCCGAGTTTTTTATGTTTAGGTAATTGGTCGTTCCCCAAATTTCCCCCGAGCGCCCGCGACGTGAGTTCGTTCTTCAAGTGATTCGCCCACTGCGCCAGCCCATATGTTATGCTGTCGCGTGCCCGCGTGCTCGCGGGGATCGGGAAGCTGTTGGGGGTGCTGTCTATTTCCCAAGCTGTCGCGCGACGCTCGCGTTGATGGACGTAGTCGTGTGGTAGATTGAGGGCGTTGGGCTCGGGCAGCGGCTAGGCGAGCTGGAGGGGTGGGGAGTAGCGGTGCAGCGTATCGCGCACCGATGGCGAGACGTCGGAATGGGCCACAGGGGCATGCGCGTCGGGCGATTCACCCTGCCAGTCCTGGCGACCAATATACCGATGCTTTTGGTCCATCCCGCCACCGTGCCCGGGTTGTGGGTTAGAGCACTCTTGGATGCATGTGAGAGTCTCTTGGGATGCTCTTCGGAGTCGTGAGCTTTTTGGAGATCTCTTCGAAGCCTGCCATGTGGTCCTTCTTGGAGCCTTCAGGAAGCCAATTGGGAGCCCCTTAGGGCATATCTGGAGCCTTTTTCTTGCATCCTGGCCTCTTGGGCGCGTCTTGGGCGCCTCTTGGGGCCTGGGATCGTTTGGAGCTAACTGGCGGTCCAGGGGGGTGTCCCGGGAGAGAGGGCTAGAAATGCACGTCTATGTTCCCTTTCTTGGGCCCCTGTTGGAGCAGTCTGTGGCTGGCTTGGAAGGATCTTAGGCCGTCTTGGGGCCCTCATAGGCCGTCTTGGGGCGATACTGCGGGCGTCTTGGATCGTCTTGTAGCGTTGGAAGCCCCCAATAGGGAGAGTGCTGACATCGAACATACAATGGGGATCGATGAGTTCGGCCTCTCGGGACTCTCATGAGATGAGAGGGTCCTCTTGAAGCCCTACGAGGGCGTCTCGGAGGCATCTGAGGATTGTCTTCGGGACAATTCGAGATCTGCTACCCATTGATCCTGACTCTTGGGCCTTCTTGGAGCTCTCTCGGGTCTCGGAGCCCCTTGCGGCGCTCAAGGGACGCCCTGCGTGGTCTTGAAGGACGCCCTCGGGAGTTCCGGCAGCCGCTGAGGTCCCACCTTGCCGGGACTTGGCCATGGGGAATTCTCCTCCAGTGATCCCCAGGGGCATTCTCCTCCGGGGAGCCCCAGGGGCCGCCACGCGCGCGCGGCGTAGATGCACCAGACGGGGCAGAGAGCATAGAGTCTGCCGGCACACCTTCGGCCTGCTGGGTCCGCGAGCTGGTCCTTTGCCCTGCGGGCGAGCAGTCGCCCCGTATCGGGTTGACCCACAAGAGGGTCCAGCGACAAGGGGGTGGTGCAATAGATTTGTTGCAATCGATTTGTGGGGTTGCAGTACATTCGTGGGGCGTGCAATACATTCTGGGGCGCAAGTGTATTGCTGGATCGTCGCGTGCCACACGTGACTTGCAACACAAGGCCTTACGATTCCCCGGCGCCGCGCACTTGCAACACAGTCGCCCCAAATCTATTGCACCATCCCCTTTCAGCTGGACCCCCTTGTGGGCCACCCAGACCACAAGGCAGCGGCGGCGGGTGGCCCCGCCGAAGGCGCGACCGCGCAGGCCCGTGGCCTTTCGGAGCCGTCTGACATGCACGGGCCCGGGCTTGGCTCGCCCGGCTCCGAGCATCGGCAGAGTGCAAGGTCGAGGCCCAGCCACGCGAGGTCCCCCGAAATCCTGGCGTGGCCATGCTTTTTTTCCACAGCGGGCGTTTTTCGACCGAGTCTCGGGCCCCGGGAGCCTCACAGATGGATATGCGGCTCGAGAAGTACGATGCGGCAAGATGGGCTCCGGGGCTCCGGGCGTGACTTCCTGCGATGCGGCAAGTTTTGCTGCAGCGTCGGATCTCAGGGTCTCGTTTCCATAGCCCCGCGCCCGCCCCCGGGAAGTCCCGACCCGTCCCCATATGGCCGGCGTTTCCCCCCGGGCCGTGTCTCTCGGGCGGCCCCGCGGCCTGGCGAGGGCTCCCACCAGGCCGACCAGGACGGAGGACCTCCGTCCTGTGGTCCCTTGGTCAGTGCGCGGCGTGCGTGGGGTTGCAGCACGGTGGCTGTGCCATCGGGGTGCTGCCGGCCCCCCCCCCCCGCTGCTCCGGTATTCGTCGAGGCGGGTTTTTTGTTCATCACCACCCCCACAACGGAGCCCTCAAGCCTCCAGAAAGGAGGCCCGCCATGCGTTTCGATGTTTCGGAGCCTCGTGTCTGTGGGCTGGACGACTTTTCGCCAATCGACGTGCGAGGATCAGGCCTGAGAAGTCAGGGTAATTAAGTCCAGGTGTAGATTGAAATCCAGGTATAGATCGAAGTAGACCTGGTTGCGTCAAAGCAGATCCATAGGGAGCAGATCATGCACGCCCCAGCGCGAGTCGAGGGACTGCAGAGGTCGATCAGCCCTGAACGACCTCTGTCGGGTCGCGGGAAAGGGTGCAGTGGGAACTCATGCCAAGAAACACCTTGGTTGCCTCCAGGGTGCCCTGGGTTTCTTGGGTCTCGATGGTTTTGCGATGGAAAGCGTGACGTTCCCACACCAGAAAGCAACGGTTTTCCTGGGGTCTCAGGGTGTTTTTTTGTGGAAGGTTTCTTGTGGTCGAGCACCTACTGCAGGATAGGGAAAGGGGGGGGGTACGAAATCTGATGCATGCAGCTAGCTTCCACCCGCCGCCGGGCGCATTCCTCGATACATGGGCGCCTCCCGGCGCCCAGAGGCGCCAGGAAAACCGGCCACATGAGCCGACTCTTTCTACCCCACCCTTTGCTATCCTACGGTGGGAGCCCATGCCAAGAAACACCCTGCTTGCCTCCCGGGTGTCCTGGGTTTGTCGGGTTTCGATGGTTCTGCTTCGGGAAGCGTGACGCTCCCACGCCAAAAATTAATGGAAGCCCTTCTGGTTGACCCAAAACGGGGTCCAGCGATTTGGTGCAGCAGATTCGCGGGGTTGCAATAGGCAATGCATGTGCAATACAATCCCCCGAACCCATTGCACCACCCCAAACCCTGAGAACCCCAGGACTCCTGGGGCCTCAGGATGGGGCTTCGTGTGGAAGGGTTCTCGTGGTCGAGTTCCCACTGTGGCCTTCTGCCTGCCCCGACTCTGGTCGCCGCCGTCCTCGCAGCCGCCGTCCCTCAGGGAGTAGCTGCGGGGAGCCACCCGCCCGCAGGGAGAACGCACACGCGAGCACGAGAGGCATCGAGAGGCTATCGGGGGAAGTGGGGGGGGGGGAGGCGAAGACCCAGAAAATGTGCAGGAAAATGCCGGAGGATTCCTGGGACTTGTGTAAGCCGGGCCTGTCCCCCTACAGGGGGATTTTCGACTAAAAATGAAAGATAGTCCAAAAATAATACAAACATAGTTTTGGGATTATGTTTTGAGCATTTGTTTGGGCCTTGTTGTAGCATTTGTGGGGGTATTTCTTATTCCCAACCCTCCTTGGTTGGGTATTCGTTTTGAATAGAGCAGGGTGGTCGCGTCACTCCTCCTGCCTCCCGCCTCCCTCTTGCCTCTTCCTGTCTTGCCTGCGGGGGGCTGCGATCTGCGAAACTGTCGCCACTTTCGAGGCCTGCTGGGGGGCCCAGCACAGTGAGGGCCACGGGCGGATTCAAATTAGACCTCGCCATCCCTGGGGGGCTGCGATCTGCGAAACTGTCGCCATTTTCGAGGCCTGCTGGGGGGCCCAGCACAGTGAGGGCCACGCGCGGATTCAAATTAGACCTCGCCATCCCTGGGGGGCTGCGATCTGTGAAACTGTCGCCATTTTCGAGGCCTGCTGGGGGGCCCAGCACAGTGAGGGCCACGCGCGGATTCAAATTAGACCTCGCCATCCCTGGGGGGCTGCGATCTGCGAAACTGTCGCCATTTTCGAGGCCTGCTGGGGGGCCCAGCACAGTGAGGGCCACGCGCGGATTCAAATTAGACCTCGCCATCCCTGGGGGGCTGCGATCTGCGAAACTGTCGCCATTTTCGAGGCCTGCTGGGGGGCCCAGCACAGTGAGGGCCACGCGCGGATTCAAATTAGACCTCGCCATCCCTGGGGGGCTGCGATCTGCGAAACTGTCGCCATTTTCGAGGCTTGCTGGGGGGCCCAGCACAGTGAGGGCCACGCGCGGATTCAAATTAGACCTCGCCATCCCTGGGGGGCTGCGATCTGCGAAACTGTCGCCATTTTCGAGGCCTGCTGGGGGGCCCAGCACAGTGAGGGCCACGCGCGGATTCAAATTAGACCTCGCCATCCCTGGGGGGCTGCGATCTGCGAAACTGTCGCCATTTTCGAGGCCTGCTGGGGGGCCCAGCACAGTGAGGGCCACGCGCGGATTCAAATTAGACCTCGCCATCCCTGGGGGGCTGCGATCTGCGAAACTGCCGCCATTTTCGAGGCCTGCTGGGGGGCCCAGCACAGTGAGGGCCACGGGCAGATTCAAATGAGACCTCGCCATCCCTGCGGGGCTGCGATCTGTGAACCTGTCGCCACTTTCGAGGCCTGCTGTGATCCCCGTTTTCGAAGTGGCTAGGAGTGCTCAGGAATTGTAAATCATCAGCTTTATCAAGCCCTTTTCCTGTAGCCAGTGTCCTGCGAGTCTCCCGAATTCCGTCTGCAGACATATGTAACCCTCGCTCCGTCATCGCCCCCTTATAAAGTATCCTAAACTATTTGCGCCCCGCTTTTGCGCAGGGGTTGGGTACGTCGCCAGGGTAATTTTTCGTCGAAAGTCCCCCTGTATAGGGAGGGGGACAGGCCCGACTTAAAAGTGACTTGTGTCCGCTCGTGGTGCGTGCGTGCCCCCGGGGGGCCCCACCCTGGCCGGGGCCGTTTGCCCGCCGCCAGGCCCGCGCTCTGCCCGTGGCGCGCAAGCTGCGTGCCGTGGGGGGGCCCTTCCCCGGGGCCCGCTTGACGGATCGGTTCGACCCCGGAGCGACCCCGAGGTTCGATGCAGGTTCGACCCCAGTTCGACTCAGGCTCGACTCGGGCTCGACTCAGGCTCGACTCGGGTTCGACTCCAGTTCGACTCGGGTTCGACTCGGGGTCGACTCAAGTCGACGGACGTGATCGACGCAGCTTCGACGCACGAGTGGAGCGAGTATCTCCAGGAAGGTCCCTAGAGCGAGAGCACCGAGCCGCGCGCAGCCGCGCTAGACAAACCAGTCCTGCACTTCTGGGAGCCGTCCCGAGATGCTCGCTACGGGGAGCCCTGGGCGGCGAGGAGGAGGGAGGAGAAGGGAGGGAGGAGGGAGCAGGAGAAGAAGGGAGGAGGGAGCAGGAGGAGGATGAGGATGGGGAGGAGGAGGAGGAGGAGAGGGAGGAGGGAGGAGGAGGAGGAGGGGAGGAGGAGGAGGAGCAGGAGGAGGAGGAGGAGGCGGAGGAGGAGGAGGAGGAGGAGGAGAGGGAGGAGGAGGAGGCGGAGAGGGAGGAGGAGGAAGGAGGAGGAGGAGGAGGAGGAGGAGATGAGGAGGAGGAAGAGGAAGAAGAAGAAGAAGAAGGAAGAAGAAGGAGGAGGAGGAGGAGGAGGAGAGGGGAGGAGGAGGAGGAGGGAGAAGGAGGAGGAGGAGGAAGGAGGAAGGAGGAGGAGGAGGAGGAGGAGGGAGGGGGGAGGGAGGGAGGGAGGGAGGGAGGGAGGGAGGGAGGGAGGGAGGGAGGAGGAGGAGGAGGAGGAGGAGGAGGAGGAGGAGGAGGAGGAGGAGGAGCCCCCAACCTGCGCGCCGCTGCCGCGCCGCGGGCCGACGCGGGCCGACGCGGAGGTCTCGCCGTCGGCCCCGGCTCGCCGTTGGACGAGCGCCGGGCCAGCGCCGGCTCGACGGAGGGCGGCGCCGCGGCGCACGCCGGGCGGCCGTCGGTGGACGCGACGGAGGGCGCAGGCCCGCACCCCTCCTCTGGGCCTCCCAGATGGTCGGGAACTGGAGCATGTGCATTACCAGTGGCGGGCTGTTTTTCAGTCCCCAGATTTTTGCAAGGTCTGGGGCGACATCGTGGTGGTGTGGTGTATAATTGTCCTCCGCTTTCCAAGGGAGACAACGCACAATGTATGCACCAGGATCCCGTATACACCAGGCGGAGGCCCGACGCGACGGAGGGCGCAGGCCCGCACCGATCCTTCGAGCCTCCTAGATGGGGTCGGAGTATCGGCTAGACGTAAGAGTGTGACCTTTCGCAGGAGTGACCTTAAGTGCGGGCCCATGTGGGTCCCCCGATCGCCGAGCGCGCTGCGATACCAGCGGCTTGCGTGCCTGGGTTTGGCTCCCCCGCACCCCCCTAATGCCGCGCACCAAAGGTCACTCTTACCCAGGGTCACTCTTGCGTATAGCCGAGACTAGATGGGGTCGGGGGCTCACGCTGCATCCTCGATGCATCGACGATGCGGTTCGATGTGAGCCCGTGTTTCCCCACGCCGACGTCGCCGATGCCTCGCCCTCGTCGGCGATGCGTCGCTGGTGCATCGCCGACACATCGGCGATGCATTGCCGATGCACCGGCGATGCATCGGCGATGCGGCGCGATCCTCCGACTCCATCTGCTCGGATCCCGTCTTGGAGGCCTCTATATCCCCCGCGCGCGACGGCAGAAGCCTTTCCAGATCAGCCTCCGGGCACAGTCGGACGGGACTAGGATTTTCAGTCGGGCATGTCCCTCTACAGGAGGAAGATGCTAGAATAGTATGGTTTTTTGTCTTGGGACTATGTCTCGTGTTTGTTGGCTATGTTTGAGCATGTTCTCGCTATTTTTATGTTTCTTGCAAAATCCGCCTGTAGGAGTACATGCCCGGCCTAAAGCTGGTCTTGGGGACCGTAGGGCCCCTCCCCCTCATCACGGGATATCTGGGAGTGACATGTGGGCGTCGTGGACAGGGCCAGGCTGTAGAATTTGATGCACCCCAGAGCTGAGCTTCTCGTCAGATCGTACGGAAGGTGCGCCGATGGCCCGCAGACCTGCGAACATCCTGCGCTATGGGTCCTGAAGACTCGTGGAGAAGAGACCGTAGTTGGGGCACATCGATTCTGCAGTGGATCTCCTCTCTCGACTCCGGGCGTCGTGGGCCGAGCCATGCGACGGGAGCGTTCTCCTCGCCTCGTGCCCCCGCCCTCGGGCCCCCGCTCGCGCGTCGGCCCCGCTCCGAGGACCCCCGCACGGAGAGGCTGCCGAGGGCCCCGGTCGCGGCAGCTTTCCCCACGCGTCCATGCGGGGGGGGGGGGGGACGCGTCCTGCAGGCAGACGGGTCCCGGGGCCCAGGACCCGTTTCCCTCGGGATCCGTGCCCCGCCGCCCGTGCTCAGGCCACGGCGTCTCGTCGCCGCTCGTGCGCACGACGTCGCGGGGGGCGCGAAGGTCACCCGCGGGGGCGCGAGGAGCGTCGCGCTTCGAGCGTCGCGGTCTGGGCCAGGGCGGCTGCGCTTCTCGAGCGGCGCGGGGCGCAAGGTCGGTTGACCTGGTGCGCCTGGGGTCCTCACCCCTCTCCACGCACCCCCGCCGCCATCGCGGGGCCGCAGCAGACTCCACGGTGGCCTGGTTCTTTTTATGAGTGCTGGAGTGTGCGAAGAGAGGGGGGAGGAGGAGGAGGAGGAGGAGGAGGAGGAGGAGGAGGAGGAGGAGGAGGAGGAGGAGGAGGAGGAGGAGGAGAAGGAGAAGGAGAGAAAAAGGAGGAGAAAAAGGAGGAGAAAAAGGAGGAGGAGGAGGTACGTAAAGTTATCGCAAGGTCCGCTCGACAGATCCCCCAGCTGCCACGAGTTCCACCGTGGTGCCCAACTCGATTTGGCGATACTCCTGTGGCAATGTGTGGAGCCAGCATCGCGACCGCAGCTAGCCGCGCAATGAAGACTGTCGGCGCCGCGATCCCAGGTGGGCGACCGACATTGCCGCGTAAGCTCCCCACGTAAGGTCGCGCGGAAGCACCTTCGTCTCCAATGTGGAGTGCAGCGCCGGCGGCCCGCGTGAGCCACCGCGTAAGGTCGTTGTGTCATCTCGCGCAAGACCCGTTATTGATCGTTGCTCAGTTGCCGTCAAGATGCCAGTCGGAAGCGATCGGATCGAGATGCCGAGACAAATGCTCAGCACTTTGCGAAGCCTGGCCCAATGACTGCCAAGAAGAGGATCCAACATGCACCATTGGCGAATGGCCTCAGTAAGCCGCACACGGTTGGTCTACACGTGGTTCATATAACCATGAAAAGAGCCGCCTGAATTAAGCAGATTCGCCTCTGGGCATCTGCACACATCCCTCAGCTCCTTGTAGTTTAAGCTTCGCTTCTGCGTGGAACTATTGTTCCATGTTGTCGTAGATGCCGTGCTTGAATCAGCTTGCTCCCCCTTTGTTGTTTTGGCAAGGATTTGTCGAGTGAGGGCGTTTATCTTTCGGCCCCATGCCTGGCGAACAGCGTAGCATAGTTAAACACCAGCAACCAGGCAGCAGTGCAGTATAAGCACCTTCGGCAAGTCCAGTTGTATTTTCCATCGATGCTAGTCTTGAGTAATTGTTGCGATTGCGGCATTCCTTCCTCTGGAGCGAAGTGGAGGAGGAGAAGGACGAGGCGGAGGAGGAGGTGGAGGAGGAGGACTTGGAGGCGGATAAGACCAGTCGCCTTTGTCAGATCTCAGTGTTTCCGCCATCTGTGCCTCCAGGAGGAGGAGGAGGAGGA
>CAUYUJ010021459.1:631983-666983 GCA_963575745.1 Prorocentrum cordatum
CTTTTCAGCGCGTTCCGGGAGCATCTTCCCGGAACGCGCTCGTGGCAGGGCGCCCACGTCCCAGGACGTTGGCATGGGAAACCGCAGCGCGTGATCGTTCCAGCGCGTTCCAGCGAAGACCGTCCGGAACGTGCTTGGGCAAGCGTTGGGTTTGGGGAAGGCGAGTGGGAACCGTTCAGGCAGTTTGGGATGCTCGGGGCAAGAGGCGGCAGCCATCCTCATACGACATGCAGTCTTCCTGGAATCCACCGGAACACCTGGAATGATCACGCGCTGCGGTTTCCCATGCCAACGTCCTCGGACATGGGCGCCCAGATATGGCCACATCTCGGGGACGCTCCCGGCACCGCTCCCCCAGCCTTTCTGGGCAGCCTTCACAGCGCTCCAGGAGGCCCAAGACGCCCCCCAGGAGCCCCCAGAATGCGCAAGGATGGCCCAAGACGCTCCCGAGCAGCCCAAGTCAGCCTTCCGACGGCTCTCGAGGCTCCCAGGTGGCCTCCAAGAGACCCCAAGAAGTCTGATAGGTATCACGGTAAGGCCCGAAGAGGCCAAAGTCGTATATGTTCAATGATTTTTCCAATGTTTTTGGCTTCTCGCGTTTTCGAGCTTCCAACGGTCCAAGAGCGCAGAAGAGCCTCCCAAGACCGCCCCAAGACCACCCAAGAGACCCTCAGGACGGCCCCAAGACGGGCCAAGAAGGCTCAGACCATTCGACATTGCAGTCGCCAGCGTCTGCGCTAGAACCTAAGCGCGCGCGCGAAGCGCGCGCATGGTTCTAGTATATATATATATATATCTTTAGCTCCTTCCCTATTTCTATAATTATTTGTTATGTTTCTCTCTCTCTCTCTCTCTCTGTTCTCTTTCTGCTGGCAACCGCATCCTCGTCATCTCACCGCTGCATCCGGCCCACCCGGCGGGTCTTTCTTGTCGTTGGCCGCGCGGGGCCAGGGGTCCCGCCGATCGCACACCCCTCCCCCCGATGTTCAGAGTTGGCGGTGCGTTTGATGAGTTGCACTTCGACCGCAGTCTCCCCCGCGCGTGCCAACTTTGAGTTCGGGGGAGCGGGGGAGTGTCCACTAATGGTCTCCCCCCACTGGATGGCCCTGCTCTTCCCTCGGGAGCCCCGTGGCGTGCCCCGTTTGCCGCTCCTCTCCGGCGGCCGCAGGTGCAGACGATCTACAGGGTGCTGCACCACGAGCCCCTCGCCATACAGTTCTTTCTGGACCACCACGCCGCCCGCCTAGAGTCTGGAGGGTCGAGATCGGGCGGGGCCCAGGGCGAGGACACGAATCCTATCCCCAGAACGTCCAGGGACGCTCTCAGGCCGTTGCCCGAGCGCTCTTGACAAGGCCGCGGCGCCCGAGGGCTCCGGAGCCGCCGGATCTTAGAGATGCTCGATGCATCTTCACCTTCAGCTATCCTCGTCCTGGCGCCTCATCTTGTGGAGGGTCGGGGAGGGTGCGGAAGACCGGTGGCGAAGGCCGGCAGCAGCTCCTGTCCCTTCTGGGCAGGGCTCGCCGTCGGCGTGGCCGCGTGCGCTGCCCGCTTTCGAGGCGGCAGACAGGCGCCTGCCCGACTGGCGACGTCGGCTTTGGACAGCACGGGAGGGTACCTTAACGTTCTTCGCGCTTGTTGGGCGTCCTTGTGCCCCTGGGGGAGGGCACCCTCGAATGTTCTTCAGTTTGGCGGGTGGAGGGTCTCGTGTTCTTGAAGGGCGGTCTTTTGTCCCAGGTCTGGCCGTACCAAGTGCGACCGCAGGTCTGTTGCCCTCTCTGTTGTGTTGTCCGTCGCTGCTGGCATTCGTCGCGCATCATTTCGATTCACGTGGCACTGTAGTCTTCGCATTGCTTTGTGAGATGCCTTATCAAAAACGTGACGGGGTTCCGCCAGCACGGGCGAGACGCCAGTTCGCACGCAGCAGAGTGTGCGAATTGACAGGCTTGGAGTCGCCTTGATTGAACGCAGTGACATCTCTGGTGCGGGGGAAAAATATTTGTCTTCGTATCCATGTCGAGCGTCCAAAGTAGAATCGGCCGGCGCACCCGCACCGACCAGTGAGCCATGGGCAGCACGGGCGCGGGATGGTGCCCAGACTTGCCGCGCCCCTGGCGGGTCGGCGTCACGGGGCGTCTCGTCATAGGGTCGCAGCCGGCGGGAGGAGGTTCAGCGAGGCAGGGGGGCGAAGAGTCGAAGAGGGAGGGCATCGGACGGGGCTAGGACGAGGGCACATCCGTTCCAGAGAAGGCCGCCGCGCCCGAGACATCCTCCAGAGCCGCTGGATCTCAGAGATCCTCGAGGTATCCTCGCCCGATTGTAGCCTAGTCCTGGCGCCTCGTCTGAGGGCACGGAGAGAGAGAACAAATGGGTGGGAGGGTGTAGTGCCGCGAGGGAGCTGGGCAGGTGTGTGGGCGTGGGGTTCGCGAAGACGGATCGTGTCCCAAAGCGGACGGCACACGCTCAAACTGCCCATCTCAGGCCGCCTGTGCAAGCGACGCTCTTGCGGCTTCCGCCATGTGAGCGCGCTCCCTCCCTCCCTCCGCCCCGCGGTCGCCTCTTCCATCTGTTCTCTCTCTCTCTCTCTCTTGCCGCTGGACAGTTTAGCGCCTGCAGTCTCCCGGCCCGCCCGAGCGCGCGTGCGGACTTCCTCTGCCGCGCTGCGACGTGAACAGTGCAAGCGTCCGAAGGTTTCTCAGGCCGCCGACGTCGTGGCAAACGGACGACAGATCTCGGGCTGCTTCTGATGAGCGATGTCGTGCACTTTTTCCAACGGCGGATGTCAGGGTGAGGGGGGAGGGCCCTCCGGAACGATCTGAAACCCCGTAGACTTGGACAAGTGGACCCACCCGAAAGAATGTGTAGTTTCCAGTCCAGACGTTCGAATGCGCTTGCCTCCCCGACTCAGATTAGAGGAGGGGTACAGTCAGGAGGAAAAGAAGCACACAGACACAATTAATCGTCGACTCCCCAGAAAAATATTGGAAAATATGGGAAGTGGGGGGGAAGACAAAAACCCAGAAAATACGGGGAATAGTTTTATTTGTGTGTATTTATGTGTGTGTCCTGGGGCCCCTTCATACAGGCTTAGAACAATGCTCGGCGCGCTGGCGCCACATCTGTCACCTTACTTCTCTCACCCATTCCTTTTTATCTTTGCGCCGAGTCCTCTTCCCTCCGCCGCGCGCATGTCCCGCGCGCTGGCGCCACATCTGTCATCTTACTTCTCTCACCCATTCCTTTCTATCTTTGCGCCGAGTCCTCTTCCCTCCGCCGCGCGCATGTCCCAGAACACCTTGATATCCGTAAATGGCAGTTGCAGGTGTTGACCACTCGTTGGCTGCACAACTGGCAGTGCGGGGCCTTTGATGCACTGGGGAAGGAGGAGGAGGAGAAGGGTAAGAAGCAGGAGCGAGGGGGGGGGCCGAGGAGGGGAAAGGAGGATGCCGATCGCGACGAGGCAGGAAGGAGGAGGAAGGAGGAGGAGGAGGAGGAGGAGCAAGAGGAGAAGGATGATGATGATGATGATGATGATGATGATGATGATGATGATGATGATGATGATGATGATGATGATGATGATGATGATGATGATGATGATGATGATGATGATGAGCAGGAGGAGGAGGGGGAGGAGGAGGAGGAGGAGGAGGAGGAGTAGGAGATAGGGTCTGGTCCCCTTCGGCTGCAACGCCGCTCCGAACGACTGGTGCGATGTGCCCGTCCCGAAGTTTGGTCAATGCTGCAGCGAGAGCACCGCTTTGGGGGACCGAAGGCGTTCCGACGGACAAAAATACTTGGAGGTCAATTTGTAATCGGTGCGCGGGAGGGGCGAGTGAATGACCGCACGCTGTCGGGGGAGAGAGGAAAATAGAACTCATGATGTGCTATCGTGGAGAGGGGATGTGAGGAGGTCTTGGCACTGGTTTGTGATCTGTGTCTGTATTTGTATTTGTGTGTTGGTGAGTTCTTTTCGGGGTGGAGGGGGGCAGTCCGGGTCTGGTTTGCCTGGCACTCACCGGTTTGCTGGTTTTTCCTTTCACGGCGTACGCTTGATGTTCTTTGCAAATGCTCGCCCAGCACAGCCACCACCACCCTTTTTTCGCATGCGACTTGCCCTGCCCTATTTGCCACGTGAGGTGGAATTGGCGCCAAGCGAGCGCCGCCTTTGCTCTCGCTGTAGTGACGTCACTCGGTGTGTGTGTGTGTGTATGTGTGTGTGTGTGTGTGTGTGTGTGTGTGTGTGTGTGTGTGTGTGTGTGTGTGTGTGTGTGTGTGTGTGTGTGTGTGTGTGTGTGTGTGTGGGGGGGCTCTCTCTGTACTCCTCCCCAGCCCGTAGTGCTGAATTTAGGCTCAACCCGCTATGCCACCAGGGGCACATTTGGAATAGGCAGAGCCCCTGAGTGCCACCAAAGACACGCCACAGGCCCGGGCCTAGCGCTCACAACGAAAGGCATCATCATCATCATCATCATCATCATCATCATCATCATCATCATCATCATCATCATCATCATCATCATCATCATCATCATCATCATCATCATCATCATCATCATCATCATCATCATCATCATCATCATCATCATCATCATCATCATCATCATCATCCGTAGCCATTTTGGCTCAAGCTGTTTCTCCGGACTTTCGCAGGCGCCCACGCGCAGCGGTCAGCGGCGCGCGACTGGGAGATGAGCAATGGCGACGGGGGGCTGCCCGCAGGCGCGATGGCGGGGCGGCCCACCAGGCGTGGCAGTGCGCTGCGCAGGAAGGAGGAGGTTGAGGTAGGCGCCTCGGCGGCCCGCCGTCGGGCGCGGGCGCGGCGCCTCCTCGCCGCCACGGCGGCAGTCGGCAAGGCGGCCAGCGGCGGCCCAGGTTCCTGGCAGGACCGGGAGGCTGCTGCGCGCCCCGCCTTGCGCCGAGCCGCCGCGGGATGCCGCGTCCCAGGCGCAATGCGGCGGCGGCGGAACGCCGCGTGGCACGCGCTGCTGGTCCCTGCGGGCGGATTCGCGCGCGCGTCCGCAGCGGGCCTTTCGCGGGCCGCCGCAGGCCCCCGCCTGGGCTGGCTGCCCTCGCTCCCGGAGGCGGCCGCGCTGCCCTTCGGCGACCACGGTGAGGCACCCGACGAGCACTGCCAGGCTCCTGGTGCCATGGACCGCCCAGTGCTGGGCGGCGCTGCCGCCACTGATGGATGGCGGCGCCCCCCCATCGTGAGCTTCGCGAACCAGGTCGTCGCCGTGGCAGTGGACGGCAGCGTCCAGACGGAGCTCCTGGGGGGCGAGGATCACCTCGATCGCCTGCGGCGGGTCAAGCGCCTGCGGCTCGAGGCGGCACAGCGGCCCGCGCTCAAGCCTGCCGCTGCCCTGTTGGCCCCGCTGCCCGAGGTGCTCCAGGTACGGATCGTTGGCATGCTATCCCTGCCCGACAGGCTGCGGTTGTGCCAGGCCTCAACTGGGTTCGCCTGGACCTTCGAAAGCAGCCCCTGTCGGCTCGCGGAGGCGCTGGAATCGAACCTGCGGGATGCGGCGCTCCTGCAGCAGCTGGAAGGCGCAAGGCAGCACAGGGACGCGAACGCCGACGTGGACCTGGGCCGCGGTTTCGGCTCCGACTACCAGCTGGACTTGCTGAGGGGGGAGTTGCACCATCCCGCGTCGGACCGCACCCAGTACAGGGCTCTGGTCGCGAAGCAGGCCCAGGACATCCGCTCCCTACGAGAAGGCTGGGCTGCTGCGGAGCATGCGCTGCGGGACCAGCTCGCTACGCTCAGGGAGCAGCTGCAGGCGTACATCGCGATGAGCTCGGATGCGCCAGCGGCCGCGGGCAAGCACAACGACGACGCATCCGATGGCTCGCTCTCGTCCCTCGTGGTGGAGGACGGCAGGGATCCCACTGACACGAGGCGCATCGCCGACGAGCTGATGTGGGCGGCTGCGACCCCCGTTCCCGACGAGCTCGAGGGCGACACGGTGGGTGTGGTTCCCGAGGGCGCCGCGGCGCCTGGAGTCCACGTGGATGAGATCGAGGTGGACGACCTGCAGGCGATCATACAGCAGCACTGCGCAGCGGGGGGGAGGCTCAGAGTCCCCCGAGGCGCTGGCCCAGCTGCTGCGGGCGACACCACTGCCCCTGCAGGAACTTACGGCGACGGGTTCGGCGACGTCGGCGGCCGATCCGTTCCCTACAGCGGCGATGGCATCGACACAGGCTTCTTGTCTGCAGGCGAGCTTCTGGAGGCGGCGGCCGCCTCGCGGTTGGCCCTCGCAGCGGCCAGCTTCCTCCTCGGGGTCCCACTCGAGGCGCCCCAGGCCTTAGACGCTCAGATGCCCGATGTGCCTTCGCGGGATATGCTCGCGTCGCAGGCGGGTCCAAGGATCACGAATGCCTGCGCCGAGCTGCTGCCTCTGGGGGGGGAGGGACCCCGTGGCGTAGGCTGTGCCCCGTGGGGCTCGGCACACGCCAGGGTTCACTCCCTCCCGCCCCTCTTGGGCAGCGTCTGCGCTTCTTGCGCCCCAGCTTGCCCTGCTCTGTGCCGCCAGCCAGCAAGCTGAGTTGCCGTGAATGCTCGGTGCCCTGCCTTCCGCTTGCCTCGGCCGAGGCGGATGGCGTGGCCTCTAGTTTTCAGGCGAGTCTGCGAGTGTGCCTTGGCACGGGTCAGGCCTTGCGTCCGCAGCGCCAGAGGGAAAGGCCATGGCTTCGGGAGGCTGTATCGAGCGGGGAGCTCCAGACCTTCTTGGATGCGTGGATCATCATCATCATCATCAGCATCATCATCATCATCATCACCATCATCATCAAAAACGCCATCATCACCACCATCATCACCAGC
This sequence comes from Prorocentrum cordatum, assembly GCA_963575745.1. NCBI lineage: Eukaryota > Dinophyceae > Prorocentrales > Prorocentraceae > Prorocentrum > Prorocentrum cordatum. Next base: position 638,807 of record CAUYUJ010021459.1, read on the forward strand.
AGCATCAGCATCAGCATCACCATCATCACCATCATCTTCATCAGCATCAGCATAAGCATCGTCATCATCACCATCACCGTCACCGTCACCACCATCACAATGACCATCACAGTTTCCATCAGCTCCACTACCACCACCACCATCCTCATGCTCATCCTCATCATCATCATAATCATCATCATCATCATCATCATCATCATCGTCATCGTCATCGTGATCGTCATCCTCATCATGTGTTCGTCCAAGTCCACCCCGCCGCGTCCCCTCTGCCGCCGTCCCACGCTCCACCCTTCCGGCCTGCGCCCCAGGCCCGCTCTCGCAGGCCCTCCCCCACTGACCAGCGTGTCGAAGCAGCGCGCGCTCGCCGAGGGAGCAGTGCGTGTGTGCGTGTGTGTGTGTGTGTGTGTCTGTGTGTCTGTGTGTCTGTGTGTCTGTGTGTCTGTGTGTCTGTGTGTCTGTGTGTGCGTGTGTGTGCGTGTGTGTGTGCGTGTGTGTGCGTGTGTGTGTGCGAGTGTGTGCGTGTGTGTGCGTGTGTGCGTGTGTGCGTGTGTGCGTGTGTGCGTGTGTGCGTGTGTGCGTGTGTGCGTGGGTGTGTGTGCGTGTGCGTGTGCGTGTGCGTGTTCGTGTGCGTGTGCGCGTTCGCGTGCGCGTGCGTGTGCGCGGTTGCGTGTGCGTCTTCGTGCGCGTGCGCGTGTGCGGGTGCGCGTGCGCGTGCGCGTGCGCGTGGACGAGAGAGGAGGGAGGAGGGAGAAAGGAGAGAGGAGGGAGGAGGGAGAAAGGAGAGAGGAGGGAGGAGGGAGGAGGTGTGTGTGTGTGTGCGCGCGTTTGCGTGTGACTCGCTTTCCTTCCCTGTCGGCGCGCTCGCACTGGCGGTGACGTTCGGACGGCCTGTGTGTTCGGCCTGGCCCGCGACGCTCAAAAGAGTGCGTGTGTGCGAATATGTGTGCGTGTGTGTGCGCGTGTGTGTGTGTGCGTGTGTGTGTGTGTGTGCGTATGTGCGTGCGCGCGCGTGTGTGTGTGTGTGTGTGTGTGTGTTTGGTGTTGGTGTGTGTGTGTGTGTGTTTGGGGGGGCACTGCGCTGCACATACTGCCGAGTCTGGCCCTCGTGGCCAGGTCTCCCCTCTCTCTGCTGCCGCTCTTCCTTCTGCTGCAACCGCCGCACCTCCTGCTGCGGCCGCCGCTGCTCCTTTCCCCCCCGCCCTCCTCTCGCATCATCGACTTCCTCTTTCACTTCTTCTCTCCTCTACATGCAGGGGAGGGCCCTCCCATGCAGGGGAGGACTCTCCCATGGACCCTCCCATGCAGGGGAGGAGGAGGAGGAGGAGGAGGAGGAGGAGGAGGAGGAGGAGGAGGACCCTCCCATGCAGAGGAGGACCCTCCCGTGGAGGGGAGGGCCCTCCCCTCCACGGGGAGCCAGCTCCTCAAGGCCCCTCTCGAGGCGGGGAGCGGGAGCGCAGAGGCACTGGGCCGCCGGAGACGGCACCCGCAGCGGTTGGCGCAAGGGGTGGCTTGCGAGGGCACGAGCGATGAGTTGGGAGGGGAAAAAACACACCGACACAATGAATCGTCGATTCCCCCGAAAAGATGGGAAACTATGGGAAGTGGGGGGGGAAGACGACAGTCCCAAAAATATTCAAAAAAAAGGGGAATCCTGTTATCTGTGTGCATTTGTTTGTGTGTCCTTGGGCCCCTTCAGAAGATGAGCGGTGCTGAATCCAGGCTGACTGGCTGCCTCTGCCAAGGTGCGTGGGCTTGCGAAGTGGGCAATACTTGCGTGCTTGCCCGCATCGCATCCCTCGGAGCGGGGTGCCCTCTCGACGTGCGAGCCCTGGCGCCCGGCGTTGCTGTTGCTCTTCCGGCGCTCTGGGCCGGCCTGGCCCTGCCCCAGATCCTCGGCGGCGTGATTGTTCGTGGCGCCAGCCCAGGGGGACTCTCGGCCTTAGTGGGCCCCGGAAACGGCAGGGCCGTTTTTTCACCGTTTCCAAAAAAGTGCCCCTCGAAAATGGAATCGGCAAAAAAACAGCGACCGGAAACAGCAAAACAACGGCTCCAGGATTGTAACCAGAGCCGAAACCGGTCAAAAAACGGCGACGGAACCGGTAACAAAAAATGGCGTCGGAACCGGCCAAAAAAAGGCAAAACGGAACCGGTAAAAAAACGGCCCTGTCGTTTCCAGGGCCCACTGAGCTCTCGACCGCAGTTGACCGCGGGCTGTATTTGGACATTCCCAGGGAGCCCGAGTACGACCCCGCCGAGAACGCCCAAGTTGTGGGAGCGGGTCGCTGCAGGGACCGTGTTCCTGGCGCAGCACAGACTGGGGTACCCACGGGCAAGCCCCGGGACAGAGCTCCCGGGCCGTCGGAGCCCCCCATCGGACTGTGCTCGAGCGAGCTGCAACGGCCGCGGCGCCCAGCACTCCCGCCAGCGCCGCCCGTTCCCAGAGATCCCCGAGGCATGTCTTCCCGATGTGTAGAAGGTCGACGTCGGTTCGGGGAGTGTGCACTCGTGTTCTTCGTGTTTTGTTGGATGTTTTTGTGCATCCTGGGGGCGGGAGCCCTCGAGTGTTCTCTTCGGTTTGGCCGGGTCCTCGTGTTCTTGGAGGATGTTCTTCTGTCCCAAGTTCGACCGTATCTTGCCTTCGTGCCGTCGCGGGCAGGTCTTCCTGCCCCACACGGGCACGCTGGACGTCCACGAGTTTCAGCTGACGGCCTGCGGCCAGGAGCTCGCAGGCCAGGGGCCAGAAGCAGCGGCAGCAGCGGCGGCAGCGGCAGCAGGGCCAGGTGGAGCAGGAGGAGCACTCGACGGTCCCGCAAGTTCTGTGGCTCCTCCAGCGCTGTTTCTTGTGGAGGTGGTCTCCTTCCTGCGGGGGGGGGGAGAAGGAGGAGGCGGGGGAGGAGGACGAGTATGATACTAGAGCGGAGGATGTTGAAGGGAACGTGGAAACGGATGTAAAGGATGGAGCAGTGGAGGAGGAGGCGGAGGAGGAGGAGGAGGAGGGGGACGATTGTGCTGGATTGTTACTTCGGTCAATGTTGCGATTGCGAACACGAAGCACGACTCCTCGCGCCATGCGAGTTTAGACTCACAATCGCGCTCCTGATGGTTGGCTGCTCTCCCATAGCGGATCAGTCTACCCTTGGCTGTTCTCGTTCGGGATGGTGTAAACCTCCTTCACAAGATCGCCCATTAACACTCAGAAGAGCTTCGCCTGGAAGGCCCCTTGCCGCACGCGCTGCCCCAGCCCGTGCCCCTTCCTGCATACATCGAAGAAAGTGCCATTCCTCCCTTTTTGCTGCTCGGCTGGCACGCTTGCGCCAAGCCAGCTCTGATGCCCCGATGCCAGCGCTGTAGCTGAACACGCCCAAACGCCTCGCACCTGGCTCGCACGCTAACGCCTGCCAGCTCTTATGCGCCGACACCAGCGCTGTAGCCCAACATACGCCTCGCGCTTAACCTGCCTCTGTGTCTGCCCCTCCACAGTGCCAGAAGCTGCCGCTGCACGCCTTCTCCAAGAGCGGACCCCTGCACTGCAGCGGGTGTCCCTCGCCCACTGTCACACTGCCCGCCGCGCCCGGTGCAGCCACTGGCGCGCCATCTCGCAATAAAATATACCAGCATTGTAGCTCATGGTCCTCCACTGAGTTCGCCCTGTCACAGTGCCGGAAGCTGCCACTGCGAACCTTGTCGCAAGAGCTCATACCTGCATTGCAGTTGGCGTCTCGCTCCCACCTCCACCCGTCTCGCAACGCAAGATGGAAGCACTGCGCACCCTCTCGCAAGAGCTGGCACCAACTTGATAACTGATGAACCGCCCCTGTTACTGTCCTTTCACAGTGCCTGAAGATATAACTGAGCGCCTGTTCGCAAGAGCGGATCCCTGCACTGTAGCTGGTGTCCCGCGCCCACCGTTGCCCTGCCTTGCCACAGTGCCACAATATGCCACTGCGTGCCTTCTCGCAAGATCCTACACCTGCATTGCAGCTGGTTTCCCGCTTTTGCTTTCGCCCATCGTGCCATGCCAGATGAGAGCACTGCGTATCTTCTCTCAAGAGCTGCTACCAACATTGTAACTGATGGCCCCGCTCCCACGTTCGCCCTTCTCGCAATGCCAGATGAGAGCACTGCGGACCTTCTCGCAAGAGCTGATACCAGCATTGTAGCTGATAACCCTCTCCTGTGTATGCCTTGCCTGCGTTGTAGCTGGTGTCCCGCGCTCACGGTCGCCTTGTTCGCAACGCCCGGTGCAGCCATCGCGCGCCTTCTCGCACCAAAACAATAACACATCGTAGCTGGTGGCCCTCCGCTGCGCACGCAGTGCCACAGTGCCCGAAGCTGCCACTGCGCGCCGTCTCATAAGAGCCTAACTGGCGTTCCGCTCCCACGTTCGCCCGCCTCCCAGTGCCAGATGAGAGCACCGCCCTCCTGTTCGGAAGAGCTGTTACTATCATTCTCGTTGATCCTCCGCCCGTGTGCAGGGCGGAGGGGGAGGCGGAGAAGAGGAGGAGGCGGCGGCGGAAGTCGTCCCTTCCCCCAGGGGGCCAGGCATCGCTCGACCCATGACGATGCCCGCGCGCCGCATGATGTTCTCTCCCCTGGTCGTCCGACTGCTTCTCACTGCGCCAGACCGCCAGGCACGACAAATCCTTGACCGAGCCACCCCGGCACCACGCATGGCAGCGAAGAGGGCAACAAGACGTCCGTCACCAGCGGGCATCCGACCAGCTGCATGAGGCGTTCCAGACGGGGCCTCGCTGAATCGAGGAGTCGAGAGGTGGGCATCTCTTTTCGGCGGAAGTCGGCGGAAGCAGAACGAGGGCGGCGTCACCGGCGGAGGCAAGCCAGAGGGCCTTCGGACGACGGTGGATGCAGGAGAAGATGCGCCCCCCCAAAGGATGACGGCAGTTTGAAACTCCAGGTCTTTTGGAGCTCACAGGGCATACATCCAACCACTTGAATGTTGCGACGGAAATTGGCTTCGGGAGTTCCAGAACGAGTTATAGGGCATCCTGTGGAGAGTTGCACGTGCACCGGAATTTCTCAGCTGGGAGCGCAGCGCGAGCGGCCGAAAGCACAGCCGTCACCAAGCAGACTTGTAAGGTGGGCCGGAGGGGAAGGGTTGAACCGATCTTGTTTTCTATCGAGTTCCGGAAGAGTTCCGGGAAAGTTCTGGGAGTGGAAAGCAGGCTCCCAGTCCTACCCCTCCAGGGGAACTGAACGCAGAAACGGTTTTGGCATCTGGATCACCGAGCGGTCCTGAGAGGCCCGGGGAGAGGACTTGAGACAGTATGGCTTCGGGGCGCAGGAACGCCGCTGGTGGGCCCAAGCTCCAGGTGCCACCGCCCTGCAGGGCACGGTGGCCCGACGGGACAGAGTGGCCAGGCAGCAGAGAATGGCCTGGCGCGAGCGGTGTCTGGCCATTGGCTGGCTTTCTGGACTCAGTGGCACATCTTTCAGGAGGGGAAAAAACACACAGACACAACGAATCGTCGATTCCCAGGAAAATATGCGAAAATATGGGAAGTGGGGGGAAGACAAAAATCCAGAACATACGGGGAAATATGGGGAATCCTTTGTCCAACAGTGCGGGCTGGCGATTCCCGGCCGCCCATCCCATGCGACGGAGGGAAGGGGGCGGGACAGTCACCCGTGACGATAGCTGCCCCGGAGTGGCGCTATGAGTAGGTAGGTGGGCCTGCATCGGAACAACTGCCCGATGTTCCGCCCTGGCGGACACGGAGGTCCTCATTCTCAGCCCGGAGAAAATACATCGCACCACGATGCAAGACGCAACGATATGGCGCGAATTTCGTAATGGTGAAACGGAAATGGTGTATGCTTACATTTTAACCAGACTTTTTGCTTCAAATTTGGGCGCGCCCTGGATTAGTAAATCCTCTGGTGTGTTTGCTCTGCGGTGCATCGTGGCACGACTGTAGATAGTGCTACCATGTACCATCAGCAGATGTCACGCATTCTAGGCGGGGAGCGCACAGACGACTGGGAAATGGAGGGGGGGACAGAGAAGGACGAGTGAGGGGCCCAACAGCAGACAGGGGCAGGGGGGAGAAGGGTTTGTCACGGTTTCCGCCGTCTCCGTGCCAGAATTACGTGTGCGTTCCAGCAGAGTGGCCTCCGTCTGTTCCCTCACACCATCGAGCGCGAGCGTGGGAGGGAATAGGAAAGACATGCAGTTCTGCGTCAGTGCTGGGGATGTAACTTGCAAATTGTCGTCTATACGCCGTTTCTCGGGCACTCTGCTGGGGCCAGTGGGTGCTTGAGCACAACGGCTGTCCAACGAAGGTGGCCGAGTCGCGGGGGACAGATCCTGCCCCCCCACGACCAAGTTTTGCGGCAGAATTGGGATGGTGAGGAAACGGAGGAGGAGGAGCAGGAGGAGGAGGAGGAGGAGGAGGAGGAGGAGGAGGAGGAGGAGGAGAGTAGAGCTGAATGGCGCAGTGTCCGAGGTGAGGAGGAGGATGAGGCGGAGGAGGAGGCTAATAATGCATTATGAAGGGGGCGACGGAAGGATGAGGACGAGGACGACTGGGGGGAAGGGGACGAGGGGGAGGGCATTGGAGCGACCTGGGGCACCACTGGGACTGCCGAGACACACCACGAGACCTGGCAATGATGCCGGCGTCAGTCCATCGTGGTTGGGACTTGGAGGTTCGCACCATCTCTTGCCCATCTCTTCTCCTCATCGGCTGCCCTTTCGGCCCAGGTGTTTACATCCCCCCGCCTCTTCTCGAGAGTGGAGAAAACCCAGACCCCCGACGCCGTGTTTTTTGCATTACGTCGACCCCCAGAGGTCTGGAACCCTTCCCCGGGACCGGTTTCTCATCCTCAGTTATTTTAACGGTCCCGAAGCCCAGAAAAGGGCCCCCGGAGACCGAAAATAGCGAAAGACCTCCCGTCGTGTTTTTTCCGCAACGCGAGGGGGTCTGGGAACGTCTATCGTCTCCATCCTGCGGATCTCGAGCAGCGTTGGCACTCTGACCCCTCCCTCCCTCGAGGCCTCCCAGATGGGGTCCGAGCAGATGGGGTCGGAGGGCCGCGCCGTATCGCCGATGCATCGCCGAGATGTCGGCGATGTGTCGGCGATGTATCGGCGACGTCGGCGACTAAGCGCCGCCGTCGGCGAGGCGAAAATCGGGCTCCGCATCGAGCCGCATCGCCGATGTATCCGCGATGCGGCGCGATCCTCCGACTCCATCTACTCGGTCCCGAGGACGAGGAGGACGAGGAGGACGAGGACGAGGAGGACGAGGAGGACGAGGAGGACGAGGAGGAGGAGGAGGAGGAGGATGAGGAGGAGGAGGAGGAGGAGGGGGAGGAGGAGGAGGAGGAGGAGGAGGAGGAGGAGGAGGAGAAGGAGGAGGAGGAGGAGGAGGAGGAGGAGGAGCATCTGGGAGGCCCAGGCTCCCTCACACGGCGGCGCGGCGTGTCGGGGTAATGTGTAGCGCCCCGAGCCTCAGCCGCGGGCGCCTAGGGGCGCGACACGTGGGCTGCCGGCCCTCGTGCTTCTGTTGTTCCCCCGCCGTCGCCCCCACGAGCGTTGCCGACGTCTCGAGGGAGAGCAAGCACAGCATGAGCACCTCGTGGCGCTCCCGCTTCGTTGGGGGCTCGCCGGGCGGATCTGTTCCACTCGGCTTCGACGCCAGCTCGGCTCCGCTTCGACTCGGACTCGACGCAGGGCGGCGCAGATTCGGCTCAGATTCGACGCAAGGCGACTCGAGTTCGACGCGAGGCTCGACTCCACTATTCGAAGGAGGAGAAAAGGAGCATAAACGGTCGACGGTCCGCGCGGATTTCTCGGACCCGCGCTGGGCCCCCTTGGCGGCGCCTCCGGCGCTGCGCTCCGCGCGCCAGGGGAGGGGGTCCAGCGCAGATCCAAGAAATCCGCGCAGACCGTCGTAGGTTTATTAATATGCCGTTTTTTTTCTTACGTCGACTCAGGCTCGACCGAAATTCGACGCAAGGCGACGGACGTTCGACGCAAGGAGGAGGAGGAGGAGGAGGAGGAGGAGGAGGAGCATGAGGAGGCGGAGGAGTCAACGAAACTGTTGCACCCTCTTAGTGCTGAATCTGTCCAAAACGCCATTTCTGTTACGCTTACCATGTGAATTCGTTAAAATCGTGCAACTTTCATAAAGGAATGCGCGCGGCGCTAAGGCGAGGGCCGCATCTTGAAAAGGAACCGACCTCAATCCGCGAAACCCTTTAATCTTTCACAAACGCATGTGCGCGGCGCTGAGGCGAGAGCCACATTTTGACAACGACCCGCCCTCCATCTGTGAAACTGTTGCCAATGTTTAAGCTTCAGGGTCATGAGTGGTGAGGGAGTCTCAGGCGGAACACCGGGCCCGCCCTTTCGACCGGCCTCGGGGTACAACAGGGACAAATTCTTTATGAGGAAAAGGACTGGAGAAGCAAGAATGGAGGATGAGGAGGAGGAGAAGGAGGAGGAGGAGGAGGAGGAGGAGGGGGAGGGGAGGGGGAGGGGGAGGACAGGGAATGATGGGGAGGGCGAGGGGGAGGACAGGGAGGAGGAGGGACGAGGGAGGAGGAAAGGGAGGGATACCACGCACTGAAATGGCAATAGCGAGGGCAGGGAGGAGCGGGGAAGAGACTTCACCGCTGCTTGGCAACGCGCACAGCGGTGACCTGCGGGTCCGCCGTCGAGCCAGTCGAGCCCGAACCCGTCGAATCGCATCGCCACTCGCAGCTGACGAGGATTGGCGACTGACCGGCAAACCTGGGCCGTCTACTGCGCATCTCACCGCCAGTTCGTGCGCCTTCTGCTGGGCGGCGACACCACAGGAGGAGGGGGGAGGTCGAGATCGTCGCGAGGAGGCGTCGGCGCGGCGGGTGCTCGTGGCGTGGCGCTCGCAGTTGCGGGCCTCGATACGCAGCATATCCTGGCGGGGGGGTGGTCCTCGCGCGCCTGTCCGGCCTGAAGCGCTCCCAAGCGTTCCCCGGCGCTCCCAGGCGCTCCTGGGCCCCGAAAGCCGAAAGGGGCCCCTTGGGACCCAGAAGGGGGCCTCTGGGGCCCGAAGGAGGGCACCTTTCTCCCCCCCCCATGTACACATTGTTCATGGCTAAGTATTCGAGAGCTCTTTAATTTTTTGGGGGTCCAAGATCCTTTCATTTCTAATTCTTCTATCCTGGGCCTCTTCCTGGCCACTATAGGGGGCCAGGAACAACTAGAACCGAGCACAATTAGAAACGAGCACGATCAGAAGTGAACGACGTGTGTCGCCCCTCCATGAACTCGCGGCCACAAGGCCAGGCGGCCCGTGCCCGGATCCCCCGAGGGCACTCCGAGAGCTCCCCGTCGGGCGACGCGCACTGTTCGGGGGCCCCCAAACGGTCGGAGTAGCGACCGCGCCTTGTGGCGAGTCAGTCGTCGGGGGTCCGGGGTCACTGCGCGGCTTTGAAGCTCGGATCGTTCTCCGAGGACGCCTCGGGCGACTGGGGCCTCCGAGGTCCCAAAGCCGTGGGGTGACGGACCCTGCGGTGAGGTCTTTGCGGATTTCGAGGTCGCCGCCGGGTCTGTCGCCACACAGTCTTGGGACCCCCAATTTGTATGATGCACGTGCGCCGATCCTGGCCAGGTCCATCCTGGCCATCATCGGTGTGTGTGTACGTGTGTGTGTGTGTGTCTGTGTGTGTGTGTCTGTGTGTGTGTGTGTGTGAATGTTTGAGCGGGCCTGGCTTCCGTGTCCCTCCCGCCCGCGCCGGTCCTCCCCCCTCTTCCTCACATGCACCGCGGCTTAATTAGCAATTGTATACCCTACAGTTGCCCTATCCGCCAGCGCAGTCACTCTGCCTAGCCGCCGACGCAAAAAGTGTGTGTGTGTGTTTGTGTGTGTGTGTGTCTCTCTGTGTGTACGTGTGTGTACGGTTCTCGAGTCGCGAAACATCGCAGCCCGAGCCCGAGACACCATCCTTCTGCAGTATTTTCCGAGCCGGATCGGCCTGCGATGGTTCTGGGGCCCGCCGGCAGGCGAAAGCGCCCGGCGTGAGACATCTGCAGCGCTCGGGCCTCAGGGCCTGGATCCTTTTGGGGGCGCTTCGAGAATCTCTGGTCGCAGGCGACTGTTCTCTCCCAAGCCACGGGGTCTGCCCGAACAATTGGGCCGCTCAGATAGGGTGGAGCTTAAGGCTACACCCCCAGGGGGCTGGTCGGGCCCACCCCACATCGACGATGGGCTCCCCTCCATCGTATGTATCCCAGCGTTTGGACCGTCAGATTGGTGGTCCAGTCAAGAGGCCGGGGATTGGGGTTGCCAGACCCCCGTTGCCTTCACCGAGCGCGTTCCACTACTCGCAAAGTCCCCACTCGCAAACGTCCGAAAAAACAGACACACACACACACACACGTCTACTTCGATGTAATTTCTAGCAGATCCCCCCCGGCGGATGCATGCCATTTGCGAGTAGTCACTCTGCGAGTCGTGGAGCGCGCTCGCCTATGCCCGTGGGCGCCCAGGCAAGCAGCTGGGCGGCATGTGCCTCGGCTTCAGCGGCACGCCGAACGACCTGCTGCCGCGCTCCATGGGCGAGTGCGTCTACACCGCCGGCGTGGACGCGCAGGCTCCTTTTCTCGGGTGATGCCAGGAGTTCGGGAGGGAAAGAAACACACAGACACAATGAATCGTCGATTCCCCCGAAAATATGGTAAAGTATGGGCAGTGGGGGGGAAGACAAAAACCCAGAAGATATGGGAAACTATGGGGCGTCTTTTTCTTTTCTGTGTATTTATTCGTGTGTCCCAGGGCCCCTTCAGAAGTGCCCCGCCCCAAGGTGCCCCGAGGATGCCCATAGCCACCCTGGCCTCTGCCTCCAGAGCGCCCCTCACGAGGCCCAGGGGGGCCCCAGGGGCTTCAGACCTGAGCGAAAAAGCTGGGGGCACCTTGGGCCAGGGACACGTTTGTCAGGAGGGGAAAAACACACAGACAAAATGATGGGAAAGTGTGGGAAGTGGGGGGGAAGACGACAATCCAGAAAATCTTGAAAAATATAGGGAAATCCTTGGATTCGTGTGTATGTTTATATGTGCGTGTCCTTGGGCCCCACTACTTTAGCAGCCCCCGTTCCCGGGCCTCTCTGGGCGCGCCTCGGCCGGGCGACGGGTCCCTCGCGTCGGGCCGTCCGCCCTCCACACAGCTCGCCCCCCCTGAGCGGCAACACAAAAGGAGCCCGCCTGCTTCTCTAGAATTATGATGCTCCAACCTACTTTAGCCTTGATCACCCGAAAGAATTTCGAGCGCCAAGAACAATACCGAAACCCAATGGTTTTCACGTGTCGGGCCCTGGGAGACACTCGCCCGACACTGTTTCGACACTCTTTTGACACTTTTCTGGGTGCTCGAAATTATTTCTGGGATGCGGTCCTTAAGTAGGATGGGAACAACATAACTCTAGAAAGCCATTATATGCCGAATCTGAGTCGGTTCGATGTCTGTTGATGGGAGCCTCGGGAGGCGACACTGAAATCCGTTTTTCCTGCATCTGGACCGCACTTGGCCCTGTCTCCTGCTCCTCCTCGCCCCCCCTGCTTCTCTGGCCCCTCCTTCTTCTTTTCGTCTTCCTCGTGAGCGGGCGAGTCCGGTCCAGATCCGGTCCCAGATGTGCCCCAAATCTAGCCCAAATCCAACCCAAATCGGGCAACGCCGGGGGCCACGCAGTCCCGTGGAACAGACGCCAAGGATTCGGGTCGCCAGAAGGTCTGACAATCTGATTCTCACCGCCCACCAAACCACCCCAACCCAACCCGAAGGCAACGATTTGCCCTCCATTTCCAGTGGGGGGGGTCGGGGGACATCGAAAAAACACGTGGAACCCGTACCCCCCCCAACCGGAAATTCGGGTCAAATTCGGGTCTTCGGGTTGGGTTGGGGTGGTTTGGGTAGGTGGTCAGACTTGTTCCATCTGGGCAGCTCCTCCGAGACTTCGGCTTCCGGGGGCCGCACCCGGGCACCCGGAGGCCGTCGTCGGGCCTCGGGGCCATCCCAAAGTCATCCAGGGCGAGAGACTACTCTTAGCTCGGGCATCTCCCCCCGCAGGCGGGCTTTTCGGGAGAGAAAATAAAAAGTGGTCAGAAAATGCCAAGTGGTCAAACATAGTCCAAACATCATCCCCTGGCTGTGCCGAATGCCATTCTCACTTCCTGGCCACATGTAACCCAGAGAACAACAACAACCTGATCCCAAGAGCACGGTCAAGACGTGGCCTCGCTCAAGGCACCATCTTCGCATGATGAGGGATGAGAAGTCTGCTCTGATACATCTGCAGACAAGCCCCCCAATTCCAGATGTATTTGGCCCTCCTAACGTACGTCCCCTCCCCAAGGGTCAGGGTCCTTTCGTTGCAAATCAACCAGCGTCTCTGGGCACATGGGGTGTCGCTACGTCGCATGCTAAGACGCATTCGGGATGGATGCGGCTAAAGACAACGCGGCCGCTGCGCCTGGCGCAGGGCAAGGTCGGGGAAAGGGTAGATCGGTCTGCGGCATGCTCCCGTTCTCCAGCGCTCTGCCTCCCTCCGTCCTCTTCTCTCCCCCTCTATTCCTCCTCCTCCTTCTCCTCATCCTCCTCCTCCGCCTCCTCCGCCTCCTCCGCCTCCTCCGCCTCCTCCGCCTCCTCCTCCTCCTCCTCCTCCTCCTCTCCTCCTCCGCCTCCTCCGCCTCCTCCGCCTCCTCCGCCTCCTCCGCCTCCTCCTCCTCCTCCTCCTCTACATCAACATGAACTTCGGCGCTCCGCGCAGATTTCTTAGATCTGCGCTGGACCCCCCCGGCCCCCCGGCGTCGCCTCCGGCGCCGCCCCTGGCACGCGCCGCGCGCCAGGGAGGGGAGTGAAAGCGCAGAGCCAAGGAATTGGCGCGGACCTCCGAAAGTTTATACGCAGTAGGTTCGCGTCGTGCCGACCGGCGGCGACCCCGCCGCGGGCGTTCAAGGTTGAGCGCCGCCAGCGGCCCAGAATCGGCCCGCATCGAACGATCGGGCGATCGAAAAGCCGCCGATCGTTCCAGGTTGAACGGTCCGCGCGGTGTCAGGAACCAACGCCGGGGTCGTCACGACACGAACCTGCCGTATGTTGATGCAGATGCTTCTACCTCTAACCTTCTCCCCCTCCTGCGAGGGTCATGGCGCCAACATCGCAGAGCGGATTCTGTCCCAGAGTGTTCTGGAGAATTTAGTGGTTTTGCAGAGAACCTCCGACCTTCTGAGGAGCCCTCCATGGTTTCGGAGCCGGCCCGGAGAGCTTCTCGGAAGGCCAGAGGGTCGAAGACAGACAAATTCTGCACAAACGTTGACTCTCGGACCGCGAGGATTTTTCCGGTCGGCGCTGGGCCCCCCTGGCGGCAATTCTGGCGCCGACCCCAGAGATCGATTCGGATCGCCAGACGTTGCTGCTCATGCCGCTCCTGGCTCGTCCAGAGGAGGAGGGCGACGACGAGAGCTGGCGGCCGCACCGCAGGCCCAGCCAATCAGCACGGAGGAGGAGGAGGAGGAGGATGAGGAGGAGGAGGAGGAGGAGGAGTAGAAAGAGGAGGAGGAGGAGGAGGAGGAGGAATGCCGTCAGCCCAGGTCGGACTCCGACGGGGTGCCGTCTGATGGGCGAGCGGTAGAGCGAGGGAGGGTCCGCACGTGGCGACGGACCGTCTATCCGCAGGAGGAGGACCAAGGGGGAGGGATCCCGAGGTGCAGCCAAGATTCGGGGGCGCGGTCCGCTTTGGCTCCGAGCGCTGTTCGAGATTCTGCGGCGAGAGAGGGGGGGAAATGAGAAGGAGCATGCCTTCTCCGAAGGCGGCGGGACTTCTGAGGAGCTCTCGCGCCTTCGGAGATGCTTTTTGTCTTCGGGGGAGGCTTAGAGCACTTCTTAGAAGGCTGGCGGACTTCCGAGCCTTCTGAGAAGGCCCGCACCTTCTCGCTTCCGCTACTCTCTCGCCGCCGAGAGAAGCATCAGGGTTTCGGATCTAGCGTGGGCTTCTATGCGTCAGGCTGCGTTAGGGACTAGGGTAGAACATAAGTTTTCCCCCGTGGCGTTCCTCGTTCGTCCATGCGCGGTCGAGACCTGAGAGGGCCTTCGTCCTTTGACCCGTTCCTGTTGTCAAGCTTTTGGCAGCATTCTGCAGTTTCTTTTGGTGCTCGTCGCCAGTGCCAGGAGGTGTCTGAAAAGGGAGGGGAGAGAATGACGGGGAGGAGCAGGATTACGCAGATTATGAGAAGGAGCATTCTTCAATGTTGGGCCGATTGGCCGCAGAAGTCGGCTTCTGATGGCGCAGGAGCGCCTTGGCGGATTTGTTATTACGCAGACGACGGCAAAACATATAGGTGCGCACTTGCTGCACACAACGGTCAGGAGACCTTGGAACCCGCATCCAATGTTCAGTAGTTCGGGGAAGCGCTCTGGGCAGCCTGCAAGCTGTGCCACTGCACGTATTTTCATTGATTGCGTTTGGCCTTCCGTCGGGGAAACGTAAGACTCAAGTTCGCCGGAGTTCGGGTTTACCGACGCTTTCGGACGGGGGTCCGTTTTGAACCGTCGCGGTCCAATTTTCGTTGGATGTTTGCAGCGGGAGTTCGCGCCATATTTCACATTGATCTCGTCATGATTGTTCACGGCTCCGTCAGGCCAGCTCGAGTCTTATTTCTTTCCGATTTTGATCTTTCCACGACGATTGGAGATCTCTGAAGGGGCCCAGGGACACAGACATAGACATAGAAAGACACAACCCCCAGGACCCCCCTTTTTGTTATTGATATCATCTCGATGTTCGTATACCCTCCACTTCCAACATTTTCCGATATGTTCCGTGAATCGAGGTTTACTAGTGTCTGCGATTTTGTTCCTCCTGGATCTTACTGACCTCCTCCCATTGCTCCTTTGTTCCTCCTGGATCTTATTGACCTCCTCCCAGTGCTCCTCCCTTCTGAGGGAGCTTCTGAAGAGAAGCAGGCGACCACGACCGACTGATTTTGATGCTGCCCGTCGAAGAGGTTTCCTACAACATGATAGCGTTGATTGAACAAGCCTCCTCCTCCTCCTCGTCCCCCTTCCAACTCCCCCGTTCCCCTCCCCCTCCTCCTCCCCCTCCCCCTCCTCCTCCTCCTCCTCCTCCTCATCATCATCCTCCGCCTCTCCCTCCTCCTTCTCCGCTGCAGGTGCTGGGCTGCCTTAGCAGTCCCGACGTGGTCTCCGTGTGCACCATGAGCTCCTGGACGCCCACAGGACCGTAGTTGATGGGGCGGGCAGCGAGAATCCGTAGAGATCGGGCCTCATGAAAAGATGCGACGACATCGAAATCGACCGCCGGAGCTCACGCCCCCATAGTGAAGCGATATTTCTGTACCCTCCCGTGTGGAATTGGGTCCTCGTTTTGAATCCGCCGCGCCGCGCGTCTCCTTCCGTCTCCTCACATCCCTCTGCTCCCTCTTCCTTGTTCTATTCAACGTTTTCCAAACCTTCTGCGGAAGTTGGGCTTTCGTTCTGAATCCGCATTGAGCGCCCCACCTCACTCCTCTCGTTCCTCTCCGCAGGTTTATTTCGGCAGGCACCTCATACGGATCGTGCCCCCGTAGGGAGCTCCGCCTACGGCCCCAGCGGGCAAGTTCGCGTGCGGCCCCCAGCCAATTTTGGCAGACCCTTCACTCGGATCTTGCCCTACCGGATGATTCGAATCACGCTCTTAGTGTGCAAGTTCGCGCGAGCCCCCCCGGCCCAACTCGGCACACCATCTCACGCTGATCGTGCTCCCAGTGGGAGCTCCACCTACTGCCCCAGTGGGGAAGTTCACACGCGGCCCCCCCGCCTGTTTTGGCAGACCCCACGCTCGGATCGTGCCGCGCAGGTAACTACGCCGATCGGCCAAATGAGAAAGCCTGCATGCGGTCCCTCCCTCCATGTTGGCACATCTCTCACACGGACCGTGCCTCCATGGAGAGCTCCAGCGGAGGCCCCAGAGAGCACCCGCCCAGTTCGGCACACCCCACACGTTCGGTGGCCTCATAGGGAAGTCCACCGAAGGCCCCAGGCGCAAAGTCTGCATGGCGCCCCCCACCCCTCCCCCTGCCCAGGTCGGCACATTCCTCACACGCTTCGTTGCCCCGCAGGGAACTCCACCGAAGGCTCCAGTTGCAGAGCCCGCATGGCGCCCCCCCACAGACTCCGGCACACCACTCGCGCGTTTCGCGCCCCGGAGCTCCGCATGCACCTGCGCGCTTACCGCGTTGCCTCTCATCCACACCTGTCCTGCGTGGCGCAGCATGGGACGAGAGGGCCACGACATGCGCGACGCCCATCTACACAGGGCTGGGCCCACAGAAAAAAACACAAAAAAAAGAAAAAACAAAATACAGGGCTGGGTCCACCGGCAGGCTGAATTCTGACTCAGGTCCACCTGAGAGGGCCCAGGTCACCCAGCGGGGTCGGTTGCCCCGTTGTCGGCGCGCAAGCTGCCCGCGAAAGGACGCGCGAAAGTTGTGTGCTGCGCCGATGGCCCGGGTGAGCCACCGCGCAAGGTCGCTGCGTCAGCTCGCGCAATCCCCGCTTCTGATTGCCCCAAACAGAGATAACATGCCCGTCGTGACGTCGCCAATCGCGCCGAGAGGCCGGGGTCTTGCGGCAGGCGCCGTCGTCCTCTCTGGGCCTCCGTGGTTGCTGCAGCGGCGGGCCAAGGGTGGCGGGGTTCGGCTCTCCCGGAGAGGTGCGGACCGCCACCTCTCGGTACGGGCGGCCTGGGCCATTGGGAACCCAATGTGTTTCGGCCATGCGCAGAGGGGGGCATGGGCCAGGGGGGAAGGCTTCTTACACGGGGGCCGCTTCTTAGGGCCTTCTCCATAGACTCTTACCTCGTGTCTTTGTGCGCTCGCCCTCCCCCCCTCGCGTATTCCTGCAGCTTTTCGGGGCCAAGCAGGTGCCTCGAGTCCCCCGCGCGCGCGCTGCCGCGTGCGCCGCGCGGGCCATCGAGGATCTCGCCCGCGGGCGGAGGGCCGAAGGCCTGCCCCGCGGGGGGGGGGAACGCGGCGGCCCCGCGCCCGAGGAGGAGCGAGCGCGGAGGGCAGGAGCCTCGTCGGGGATGCCGCCTGAGGTGCGTGCGCGCCCTGCCGCCGCGCCGCGCGGCCGAGAGAGCCGTGGCCGCGGCGGCCGCGGGCGCGGCCGAGGACGATGGGCTCGCGCTGCCAGCCCGTCGCGGTGACGCAGCCGCCGCGGTCGCTTGAGGGGTGCTGGCCGCGGAGCAGGCGGCCGCAGGCTCGAGCCCACAGCCAAGCGCATGCCTCAACGTGATTCTGGCGCTGGCGGTGGCGGGCGCGCAGCCCCTCGGCCCGCGCGGCACGCGACCACGCCTCCGCGGCGGAGCGAGGCGGTCGCGCGGGCCGCCCCAGGGCGCGACGGCGATGGCCCATCCCCGTGGTACCATGGGTGCTACCCAGTGGTGCTGGGGGGGCGAAGGCAGCATGCCTGAGGTCGTTGAGGTCGAGGTGGCCCACGGCAGCGCGGCCTTCAAGGTGCACCGCCTGGCCCAGTATCCTTCGGGTGGCATGTCGAACGGCGAGGGCGGCCGCCATTTCGTGCCGTGCTTCGAGGTGGAGTGGCTCGACGCCCGCAGCGCGGCCGACGCGGCGGAGGTCAGGCAGGCGTTTCGCAGCCCGAACGAGCCGCCGCCATTCTGCATTTCTGTCTGAGGGGTGTGAGCCCCAAGGACTGCGAGGGTGGTCGCGGTCTCTTCGAGCGTGCGATCCTGCGCATTGGCAAGCGGCGCTGCGCGAAGTTGCCCTGGCTGTCCTGCGCCGTGACGCCAGAGGAGGACGATGCCCCCGGGGCAGCTACGAGCCGAGCGGGCAAGCCTCGTCGCGACGAGGCCGTGCTCGTTGCCGACGACGGGGCTGGCAACAGGAACCGCTCGCCTCGGTTGGGGAGGCGCCGAGCGCGCTAGGTCTGCAGGTTCGCGCGCGAGCGGAGGCCGTGCGTCGGCTGGACCAGGGGGCGGAGCCAGCGCTTGCCGTGCGATCTTCTGTCAGTCCGACAGGCGCCTCTGGCGCCCCCCCTGGGCATGCTCCGCGCCGCAGGGGGGGCGAGAAATCTGCGCGGACCTTCTCTTTAGACTTCAAGGTCTGCCACCGTGGGTGTAAGAAATTAGCGCGGAACCAGATCAGAACGTTGGGATTCCGCCGTTTACAGAGAATGAATGCAGTCTGGGCCATGACAATGGGGGCTCAAAAAGCTGCACTTACGGTTCGCGTGTGCTTTTCAGTGCGGGGCCCTCGCAGATCGGTCCGGCTCGACAAAATGACGCGGGGAGGTGTGGCCTGGGGTTTGGGTCGCGATTTTCTGCCGCGTTGCAATTTTTTCGCAGCGTCGGATCTCAGGGAAAGGGCGAGGCCAAGAGCTCCGGGGCCGCCTCCGCGCCCTCCGCAAGAGCCCGCGCCGCGCAGCGCGTGTTTTCGGGCGCGGAGAGGGGGGGGGAGGGGGTCGCGGCTGCAGTCGCGGGGGGGGGGGGGGCAGCGCCCGCTAGCTGAGCGAAGTCGAATGCTGGAGAGGAAGCGCGCCGCGGAATATATATATATATATAAACAGATGTCCAACTGATGTTTCGAGGATGTTATATATATATACAACAGACACGTTTTGAAACACTACTAGAACACGTTTGTACACATGTAAAACACGCGTTTTACAACGCTAGAAGGCGGAGACCGAGGGGGCCGCGCAGGAAGAGATTGTCGAGGACAGCTCTTCACCGACGCTTCGCAAGAGTAAGCTTGGAGGAGGCGGCCGCCATCGCCGCCGTTCTTCGGGGGGGGCCCGGGCGAAGCTGGCCGCGCGAGCCCCGCTGTTTGAAGACGGGCGGGCCGGCGAGAAGCCCCCGCGGCGCACTCGGTCCGCGAGGTCAAGGAAGAAGGACAGAAAGAGGAGCAGCAAAAATTGTGCGAGCTCGTCGTCAGGTTGTTCGCCAGGTGGCCGCTCGTGTTTTGGCGCCGCCCGACTCTCCGCGCGCGACCGTGCCGAGCGCCGGCTGGAGAAAAAGCCGGGCGATATCGCCGAGCGCGCTCTCCGCAAGATGGCCACGCACGCGGGGGGCGCGGGGTCGGGCGCGGCGGCGACTCGCAGCCCATCGCGCGCGCGTGATGACCGTCGGGTTCGCCCCGGGCGCGAAGGGGGCCCTCTCGCCGTGGAACGTTCAAGAGATGAGAGCGCCGGCGTCCGCGGTCGACCTGGTCCTAGCCGGCAATGCGACTCGCGCGGTCGACGCGATGACCCAGTTTTGCAGCGCTGTCGCTCGAGCAGTCCCACAACGATGGCGGCTGGAAGGCGGCGCACCATTGAGCGCGGCCCCATGCGGCTGGGACTCGGCCACGGAGGGCCGCGAGCGCAGCGAGCTGCATCGGGACTAGATGACCGAGATGCGGGCCATGACGATCGAGCAGCAGGTGGCGAAGGGGGGGCCCGGCGAACGCCTTCGGCGGCTGCTGGGCCCCCAGAGCGGCCGCCGAGGTCAGCGCCGACGGGCGTTGCGAGGATGGGCCCAGCCGACCGCGGCCCTGGATCGCGAGCAAACGGCCTGGCCAGTCTTTGCGGAGCTCGCGATGTCGAAGCAGCCAGTCCAAAGAGCCCTACGTGGCGCGGCCCATCGGCGAGTGCCCGCTTCGCCGACGAGGACACGCGTGGCTCTCGCCCTGGCGCCCCCGCGGAAGCACCGCGGGGGGGGCGCGGGGGCGCCTTCGCCGGGAGACGGCCGCGGGCGGGAGCGGGAGCGAAGCCCCTCGGTCCGCGAATCAGACCGCCCTCGGAGCCCGAGCCACCCTCCGCCAGGATTCGAGGAGGCCTCCAAGGGCATGAACGGCAAGGGCGAGGGCGACGACCGCGGCGCAGGCAAGGGCAGAGGCATGGACTCGAGTGGCAAGGGCGTCGCCCCAAGCAGCAACCTCGGGCGCTTCTGGGAGGCCCGCCGCGACAGGCGGAAAGGGCGAGCATCAGGGCGGGGAGCGACGAGAACCCCTGCGCCCAGGGGGGGTCCAGACCAGGGGGGGGGACCGGCTGGGCCAGAGGGCGCGCGGTGGCTCCGTTCAGCCGGCCTGCCCTGGACGTGCGCTGGCACCGCGGGATCTTACACTTAGCCGCCGAGGCGCGCGGGCGCTCGGGCCACGGCCCGCCCTGCCTCGGGCCCAGCGCGGACTCGGTCAAGCCCCTCACCCCCGATGATCTCGGCCGCGTTCTCCACGGGCCCTCGCGCGTAGCACCGCCAAGTGCGCGCGTTTCGTCAGCCGCGGCGCTTTATTGGGGGCGGGAGTTCGAGGTCGGCCAGGCGCGGATGGGCCCCCCGGAGCCAGGGCCCACTGCGGCCCGGCAGCGCGACCCCCCATTTCCCCATCGCCCGAGAGGCATCGCGGCGCAGCGCGCGCCGGGGCACTCACCACTACAAGAACTGACCGCCAAGGGCGACGCAGCTGAGCGCTTTCGCGCAAAAGAATGCCCGACTGGTGGCTCGCGGCCATAGCGCTTTGCCTCGAAGCCCTGCGGGTCATTGGCAGGGTCGCTGCATCCGCGGCCCGCTGCTTAGGTCGAGGTCAGGGGGTAGGGGAGGGCCCCAGGGCCAGCAGTCAGCGCCGACCGCCCGCTAGGTCGAGGCCTCTTGGCTGATGCAGCGCTTGGCGGATGCCTTCCTAGTCTCGGCGCCCGCGTCTCTCCCCGCCCTTGGCGCGCTGGAGCCCTTGGAAACGAGGTCCACGGGCTTCGAGGTGGCGCGACGGGGCGCTCACCCGGTCGAGCCCGCGCTCCCGCCGCGGGATCGGCGCGCGCCCCTAGACATCGCTGATCTGGGGGGCGAGCGGGCCTGGCTCACGGGCCCGACGGCGACTCTGGCCCCGCTCGAGGGCATCGAAACTTGCTTTCGAGCGGGACGAGCTTCGTGCGAGCCCGACTCTCTCCTGCCCCTTGTCCGCGGGTTGCTCGAGAGGGGGCCGGCGGTGCCGCTGCGACGCAGGGGTCTTCGAGGTGACTGGGAAGCCGCCGCTAAACCTCTCGTTCGGCGTCGGCGCGGGCGTCGTTGCCGAGGGCGACCCTCGGCGGCGCGGCGCGACGCTAAAACTCGTCATGCGCCTCGCGGCAACTAACAGCTTGAGCCTCGACTACGCTGGCGACATAGGCGCCCTGCCGTACTTCGCTCAGTGGATGTCTACCCTGTTGTAGAGTCCAAGCTGGCGTGGAGTTCCGACGGCCTCAAGGGCGCTTTCTATTCTTCAGGCCACCAATGTCAAGGGCGCTTTCTTTCGGGTGACAGGCGGCCGTCGGCCAACTCGCCATCGGGCTCGACGATGCCCGGAAGGGCGGGGTAGTGCATCTTGGGGCGGTAACCGCTGCCCATGCGGCACAAGAGCGCGACGGGGGTCATCCAGCACACTCACCGCCGGGCGCTCGTCCAGGGCGGTCTTCCAGCGCGACGCCTTCCCCGAGAACGCGAGATCTGCGAGGATCGGGCGGTCCTCCCGCGGCAGGTCTACTGCGACGACGCGGACTACAGTGAGCTGGTTGGCCTCGGAGCCGAGCTGGAGGGCGCGCCGCCCTTCGCCTCGCAGGCTCGGCAGGTGCGCGGCGAGCTCCAGACGCCCCTGGGCTCCAAGAGCGGTGCCCGGCAGAGTTCCTGTCGGAGGATCGGGGCGCTTCTCGATGGGGGGCGCGGCCGAATCCGCCTGCCCTCGGAGCGAGCGGCGCTCACGGCGCAGCTGAGCGCTCACTGCCTCTCGCGAGACATTTCGCACAAGGAGTTCCAGGCTGTGCTTGGCCGCTGGAGCCACGTCGCCTCGTTCCGCCGCGAGCGCGCAGTGGTTTTCAACGCCGCGCTGCAAGCGTTGCAGGCGCGGCCTGGCCACGGCATGCAGCGGCATTCGAAGACTCTGCCACGAGCTGGTGCGCGCCATGGCCATCCGCGAGTTCGACCGGAGGGCGCCCGCGTCCAAGGTGCTCACCTCCAGCAACGCATCAGAGACTGGAGGAGGAGCTTCCTGTGCGACCAGCCACAACAGCTGTGCCGCGGGCGCGCGGCGAGCTCGCGCGGGGCTTCGGCGTCGGGCGCGACAGGGCAGGCCTCGGGAGCTCTGCAGCGGCATCGGCGGCGCGCGCATGGCCTCGAGCAGCTCGGCGTCGACTTGGCTTTCTACGTAGCTCCGGATATGGGCAAGGTCAGCATGCGCGCTGTTCGCTCGCGCTGGCCCGGAGTCGTGGAACTGGGCGACGCGGCTCACATCCCCCTGGTAGACGGTGAAGGACCTCTTGGCTTCAGCCCCGCATCTGCAGGTTGTTTCTGTGGGAGGTGGCTCGCCTTGCCAAGGCGTCGCCCGCGTCGAGGTCCGCGCCGCTGGCTGGGCCGACGACCGCCCGCAGCGTGCGAGGCGCGTCCTGCGGGTGTCCGCGCAAGTCCACGCGGCGGCGCCGTCGCCGCAGATGCCCCAGGTCGTCAGGAACGTGGCTTGCACGAGCGACGCGCCCCAAGAGAGCTTCAGCTCGCTTCTGCGCTCTGTTCCGGCAGAGCCATGCGCCTCCGGGCGCGGCCAGGTCGTTGCGCAAGACGTCCGAGCTTACTTGTTCGATCCATCCTGGGACGGTAGAAGCCGCGTTTCAGGGGCGATGGCCAGCGCGGCCCGCGGGGGCGGCTGCGCCCCTGGCCACGTCAACATTTATGCGCCCGATCCCTCGGGCAAGGCCGCTGCCGAGCCCAGCTGGCTCAGCAGCGACGCCGAGCGCTGCTTGCGCCGCTGGAGGGTAGACGATTGTCGCCACCCGCCGCACCAGTACAATAACAGGAACCTGGTCGAACTCAAGGACAGCAGCCTGCGCACCCTAACGATCAATGAGAGGCGCGCCTGCTCGGGCATCGGGCGGGGCCACTGCCGCGCGGCCGCTGCCCGCGCGGAGGGCCTCGACAAGGGGATCGCGGAGCAGATGCGCTGTGGGTTGCGCGGCAACAGCTTCTCGGTGCCAATGATCGCCGCGATCGTGGGCATAGGGCTCGCGTGCGTAGCCATCTTCAAGCAGCCCCCCACGGTCGCCGAGTACTGGGGCGGCTTTGGGGCGCAGGCCAAAGAATGCATCGGGGCCTTGGCAGGCGCGGGCGCAGACTTGCTGAGCCCCGAGGAGATGCGCAACCTGTGCTGCGAGCAGTTCGGGCGCGGCGCCGCCTTCCAGGGCGCCGACGCGAGGCCGGCTTCCGGCGTCCTTCTTGATTTCCCGGTCTGGCCGAGGACGGGCGTCGAGGCGCCGCGCTGGCGCTGGCGGGTGCGCCTCAGTTCCCGCGGCGTTTCCTGCGCCGCATCGATGTCCTGGAGTTGGAGGCCTTACTGGCTACCTTCAGGTGGCGGAGCCGAGGGGTCGAGCTGCTGGGCAGTCGCGCGATCCACGTCTGCGATCCCAAGTCTGCATCGCCGCGGACTGCGCGGGCAGGTCAACATTGTTCATGCTGCACCGCCTGATCATGCGCCTCAACGTCCTGCTGCTCGCCGCCTCGTGCCACCCGTACTTTGCGCCCTCCGGGTCGGAGCTCAATCCGGCTGGTGTTCCGAGCAGATGGCGCTGAAGTGGCCGATATTCGATGGAGCGGGGGCGCAGAGGCGAGCGCGCGGGAGGCAGGCAGGCACGTTGCTTTCATGGCAGCTTTAACCGGCCACCGTCAAGCGGTGCAGGGTGGCTTCTCTTTGTCTCCAAGTCGCTGGGCGACAACAACGGGCCGTCGCCGCCCGCCGGCGTGGCCGCAGACGAGCTCCTCGGTGAATTCATCCAGGATTGCTGGGCTCAGGGTGAGGCCCGCTCACTCATCGGCGACGTCTTGTCAGGCGCGCAGCATTTCGCACCATCGCTGCGGAAGGCCCTCAGCGATGCGCGGCGACTCTTTGGCACGTGGACATGGGGCGAGGTGCCCTTCAGAGCGCGCCCGCGGCTACCTCGATAGGTCTCGGCGATGGCGGGCTGCGCTCTGGAGAAGGGTGATGCGGCGAGGGCCGCAGGCCTTCTGGTTGCTTTCAACGGCCCCCTCCGCCCACGAGAGACGGTCCTCGCGCGCGGCCAGCGCGCCTTCGACGTCAACGTCGGCGCGATCCACGTCGTCCCAGGTTTTACTCAGAGCGGCAAGAGAGCCGCAGTGCGGGAGCAAGTCATCACAGACGAGCCGGAGGCTGTCCTGTTCCTCGCGCGCGCCCTCGAGGGCCTTCAGAGTGGCGACGTCTTCTCTCCCGCGGTCGCGGTCGGCTTCCGCCAGGCTTTCAAGCCCCTCCTCGGGCGAGTCGGCGCCGACCCGCAGCGCCACGAACCCCGCGGCCTGCGGAAGGATGGAGCAACCCACTGCCGGCGTGTTCTTGCCAACCTCGGACTCGCCATAATCCGAGGTAGGTGGAGGCATCAGCCGTCCTGTCCAGGACGGCGTCGCGATGCTGGAGAATTGGCAGCAGGCGCGATCGGGGCTGCAGAAGATCAGGCACGGCATATCGCTAGCGCGACGGGCGCGTTAATGCGCGCCCTGCCCAGCCCTCTGCGCGGCCAACTCAAGGGCGCATGGCTGCGCGCCAGCGCGGCGCGGCGTCGGGCCAGCATCAAGGCACGATGGCGCCCGCCTCTCCTGAGGAGCTGCCCGCGGCATCGGCTGCGAGGGGGGGGGCGGAGGCGCGCGGGCTGGCGCGCTGCCGTCGCTCGCCTTCTACTGCGGCGAGCTGTCGAGTTGGCGGGCGGCGGCAGCATGCTGGGCCCTCCTGCCAGCGCGCAGGCGCCCGCCGCGGCGCCGCGAAAGAACTCGCGCGCTGCGGCCAGAGATGAAGGAAGGGGGGGGAACGTAGCGCGTAGCACTAGATGTAAGGATGACGCCTCTTAAGGGGCAGCCTCCTCCTAAGAAGCCCCCCCTCCCCCTCACCTACTGATGCGCGCCGCCAAGTATTGCTTCCTTTCCCTACATGATTCCGGTACGCATTCGCCAGCAGCGAACTAGAGCGCCGCAGTGAAGTGCACGAATCATGTCGGGTGCACGCCCCTTTCAGAGATTCCCGATATTGTGTCATTGAGCCGTTCGAGAAAGAGTTGGTTCATCTTTTCCCGCAAGACTGTTACGGGCCATGCTCGAGCGTTGGCAAGAACCCCAAAGGGCCTTGATGGACTTGGTGCCGCAGCACATCCTCCTCGTAACTATTTCATTCAACTGCAGGCGTGTAGGCACATGTCACAGACTTTTCCATTGAGGTTCAGCCACACGACGGACGATGTGTGCATTTCGAATTTGGCGAAACGCGGTGGCGAAGCACGGCAGATATGCGACCAGCGTGCATCTAGGCAACACCCTGTGTGCGAGCATGTTCGCGTGTCAGTATTGACATTCACTTGTACAGCCTACCCGATGAATAGCCATTTGTGCACCCTGGTTGCGCCCAGGCTGCCTCATCGTGGCCATCCGTTGTCCGCAATTGGAGCCGAGTGATTTGCAGCCACTTGGGAGATGAACGCGAACACTAGGAGAACACGGAGGATAACGAAGTGAATGAGGAAGGAAAAAAGGGGAATCAAGGAGGATGAGGTTGAGGGGGAGGATGCAACGGCGAAGAGAGAGGGGTGCTTCTCAGAGACCTTGTCTGGAATCATTGCTCACGTCTGGGTTGCCTGGCGGCGCCATGCAGGAGCAGGGAAGTTACCATGTTTCGCTTCTGGGGCTAGGATAGTGAAGATGTAAATTTCTGATTTGGTCCGGGGAGCGATTCATTCCGTTCCAGCTGGTCCAGTGGGTTTGCCGCGGTGTGGGTTGCCGGCGCAGTCGACAGTGCTAGCGGCAGGACAGGGCATCGATTGGGGCGAGCGCCGCCACGGTGGTGACAACTTGACGTCGTGGATTCGCTGTGTTGTAGAGCGCCGTCGTCCACAGGCATCTTGGATTACATCGCGCAGGCCAGGGCAGACAACGGTCGCAGCCCGAAGTACCACGCCCTTATCGACGTGGGAGCGCTGATCACAGGCGCGGGTGTATTGACGAGGGGGGTGATATATCGGATCGCCGCAACGACAGGGGACAGGGTGACAGGAGTTGGCGTCTCTGCACTTGCGCACAGGCACGCCATAATTTGCCATTGAACATCAAATTCGACATGGGCAGACCAAGTCGGGCGTATTTCCGATCCGTGATCCCATGCTTGTGCGTACGATTTCTCAGATTCGGCATGTTCTCGAGAGGCCTCCCGGTGTACATGCATCTTTCTCGTTTGAGAAGCATTAGACGTCCTGCCATGAGGCTAGAGATTTGACCATGCCAAGGTGCCCTGCTCAGTCTGACACACCAAGAGAACGCACCAGCCCAATATACAGTGGCCTTCGTCCCATCCCGCCACCGTGCCTGGGTCGTGGACAAGACGCCTCTCAGAAGCCTCCTGGGGGCTCTTGGCGGTCTCTTGGGGGCCCCTTGCGGGGATATTGGGGGCCTCCTGCTGGCCTCTTGGAGGTCTAGTTGGGGCCTCCTGGGGGTATGTGAATGCCTCCTGGGAGCTTCTGGAGGGCCTCTTGGGGGTCGCCTGGCTGTCCTGCGGACCATCTTGGAGGACCCGGCTCCAGCTGTGAGGTTTGTGTTCCCCCTCTTGGGGGCGTCTTGGGAGCCTCTTGGGCCCGCTTGGTGACCTCGGGGGTGGTCTTGGGGCGGTTATCGGGGGCTTCTTGGGACGTCCTGGACGCTCCTTCCACAGAAAACGCGCGCATGCGAAAATAGTTAATAGAGCACGAAGGGACCTGAGCACACCCCACTCAGTGCCTACGGCACGATGGCGGATTGCCGTACGCATCGCCGGACGAAAACAGCGCTGTTGCGCAACCATACGCGCTCTGCCCTGCTCATGTGCGTTGTGGTTATATCCGTAGTGGAAGGAGGCGCACGGCAAATATGGTACAGACTTAACGTCATAGCGCAGATGCGGTTAAGTCGATACGTGTGTGCAGGCAGTGAGTCGTTCGCAGCTCTCATTTGTCGAGCGATCTTTGACCAAGAGTTGCTGCGTACGTTTTGTGCGCGTATCCTCAGAGTCGGTTTCTAGTGTTTGCTCGACGGGCTGTCTATTGCTGCTCGTATGCTACGTGTGCATGTACATTGCTTAGTATGCATGCGTCGCGTATGGTCGATACTCGATTCCTCGTTGAGCTTCGCGTCTCCCTTCCATCTTCGCCTCTCCTGCTTCCTCCCTATATTCCTCCAGTGTCTTCTCGTGCTTGCTTTTGATGGCTTGCCATGGGTGCTCCGAAGATGTGATTCGCAGGGCCAGGCGCGCTGATGTCTGTGGCCGCCTTGGCTGTGGCCTGGGGGATCCGTGTGTGTATGTGTTGTGCTCTTTGCGGGCCGCTGGCGTCGTTGCATGTGTTTTTTTCTTCTGCACGCGCAACCCTTCTTCGGTCAGCCCCCCATCGACACACGCTCGGTGGCAACCAGCTTCCCGCAACCCGTCGTTGAGTTGGACCAACCGGCCGCGAGTAAACACGTGTGTTGAGCCAGGCAGACACCACCACAAGACATCGCACCCCCCCCATTCGCCGTCGCCGCCCGTCGGGCATCGGCGTCTGGCGCAGCCAGCGGTTAGCGAGCATTTGGCGCGTCGTCTGCTTGGTCGTCGAGTAATTATCTTGCTCCCGGATTGGCAGACAATGAGGCGTAACAAACTTAGCCTGACGAGGGACCCAACTATATGCAGTTGTGGCTACCGTCGTTTTATGCACCGCATTTGGTGGGGCTGCCTATGGGGTTACGAAGTGTGTGAGGTGTGTACCAAAATGGGTGCGGTGGGCGCATGCGAGCTCTGGCATTTGGGCATTCGGTGGAGCTCCCTATGGGCCGCAGAACGTGTGAGAGGAATGCCAAAAATTGGCGCGGTGGGCGCGTGCGAGCGCTGGCATCTGGGCCTCCGGTGGAGCTCCCTCTGGGGCCACGAAGCGTGTGAGGACTGTGCCAAAGTGGGCGCGGTGGGCGCATGCGAGCGCTGGCATCTGGGCCTTCGGTGCAGCCCCCTATGGGGCCATGAAGCGTGTGAGGGGTGTCCACAAAGGGGTGCGGTGGGCGCATGCGAGCTCTGGCATCTGGGCCTTCGGTGGAGCCCCCCATGGTGCCATGAAACGTGTGAGGGGTGTCCCAAAATGGGGTGCGGTGGGCGCATGCGAGCGCTGGCATCTGGACCTTC
>CAUYUJ010021459.1:671983-679483 GCA_963575745.1 Prorocentrum cordatum
CTGGGAAACATTATGATCATACGCGTCAACGAGATGTTCAGTGATATCCCCTCTTCGAACACTGACCGCGCCCATCCGTGTGCTTCTTGCGCCAGTGTAAACTTGTGTGTGGTCGTGAGCTTCGGGGAAGTTCCAAGCGAGCACCCCATTCAGAAACATAACCGCCCTCGTGCCTTGAAGTGCTACCTACGTCGAGTCGTCGGGACTTCAAAGTTAAGGACGCCTCAAACGAGATCCCCACTTTGAAAAACACTGTCATTCCTCATGCACGGCGTTGCATGTCCTTAACGCGAATGCGCGCGGTGATATGACAAAAGCCACAGTCTGGGGCCGACCCCTGCTTTTTCCCTGTAGCTGATTCAAGGACTTAGAGCGACTGTGCCCGGCGCTAAAGCGAGAGCTCCATTTTGAAGCGGAACCGCCATCCATCCGTCGAATTGCTGCAACATGGGAAGGTGAATGTGCGCGGTGATGAAGCGTGAGCTCTTGCACATTCCATCCTTGAAACTGCTGCACACTTTCATGACGATTCGGTGCGGTGCTGGAGCGAGAGTCCCACGTTGAAAAACAACCAACCACCCCATCCTGGAAACTTTTGTGCACTTGTTAGTCGATTGTGGCCGACGTTTGGACGAGGGCATCATTTTGAAATTGCCCCCCTCCAACCCCGAAACTGTCGCAAGCATTGGAACATAATGTGCGCGGCGCTGGTGCGAGAGCCACATTTGAAAAGGAGCAGCCATCCATCCGTCTAAATGCTGCGAGCGCTCTGGCGGACCGTCCTACATCCTTCAAGCTGCTGCAAGCTTTTCAGAGGAGTGCGCGCAGCGCTAAGGCGCGAGTCCCGTTTTGATAACAAACCGTCCTCCATCCTTGAAGTTGTTGCAAGTTTTTCCAGGCGAACGCGCGCAACGTTAAGGCAAGAGTGCCCCGCTTTGCGAGTGATTTCCAGATCCATCTTTGAAGCTGTTGCAAACTTCAAGTTGATGGATCAGAAGTAGTAAGTCAGGCGAAACGCCCAGCCTGCCCTATCGACACGTCGATGAGTGCGACAGGGAGGAGGTGCTTATATGGAAAAGGGATAGAGAAGGAATGGGAGGAGGAGGAGGAGGAGGAGGAGGAGGAGGAGGAGGAGGAGGAGGAGGAGGAGGAGGAGGAGAGGAGGAGGAGGAGGAGGAGGAGGAGGAGGAGGAGGAGAGAGAGAACCAGGCAGGTGTAGGATGAGTACAGAGTCGCTCCAGTGCGTTCCAGAACGCTCTGAATCGGCCGCGGTGCCAGATATCGTCCTCTAGACCTGCCAGCTTTCAAAGATTCCTGATTTATTTCCATCCGAACTCATCTTCATCCCACCTTCGCTTCCGAGAAGGTCGAGGAGGAGTGAGGAAGGAGGAGGAGGAGGAGAAGGATGAGAAGGGACGCGCGAGGAGGGAGGAGTAAGGAGGAGAAGGGACGATTAATACGAGGAGGAGGAGGAGGAGGAGGACAAGGAGGAGGAGGAGGAGGAGGAGAAGGAGGAGCAGGAGGAGAGACGAGGATTATGGAAAAGGGCGAGGATAAGGGAAGAGTATGCGGAGGACGAGGAGGAGGAGGAGGTGGAGGAAGGAGGAGGAGTAGTAGTAGTAGTAGTAGTAGTAGTAGTAGTAGTAGTAGTAGTAGTAGTAGTAGTAGTAGTAGTAGTAGTAGAAGAAGGAGGAGGAGGAGGAGAGAAGAGGGGAAGGACGCTGCTCCCTCTTCCTCTCTCTACCCTGTTTCTGGTTTTCCTCCTCCGGGGCCCCGCTGTTCATTTGCACCGGTCCTGACCAGGTACGTCCTGGGCCCAGCACCAGTCGGTTTGCTCGCCTGCCGGGTTTAAGCTAGGAGTCGGCACGAACGGAGTTGGGCGGAAAGAACGGGTAAGATGCCCAACAGCAGTTCTTGTTCATTTTGGAAAGGACTCGCTGTCCGCTGCATGCGGACGTTGTCCTTTTGACACAGAAAGGCGGCTGCTCAACAGCGGCCGCTGTTGGTTTTGGACAACAGTTGTTCATGGGCATCGTACCCCTTTTTTCCGTACCCATTGCGGGCGTGCCAATAGGAGGGCGTGCGCAGACATCGGCAGGGGTTACAAAGCGATGCGGCAACGCTTCCTGCTCCTCCGCCTCATGCCCCTCTTCTCCTAGGCGGACGGCGTATGCGGCCGTTGACCCCATCACCCTCCTTCTCTTGTCCTCAGCACTCGCTGCATTTGGTGTGTGTCATCCTATCGGCATCCGCTCCTCTGGCTTCTTATTCTTTTCAGAGCAGGAGCTTTGGCTTGGCGTGTCGCTCCGCCGGTTCTGGCCCACCGCGCTCCGGCGCGACACGCTGTCCACGTCCCAGTCCCCAAGCGTCAACGGCCCGAGCTTTCCCCGGCCGCCTGCCCCTCGGAGCGGAGCGACATGCTGTCCGCCTGCCAGACTAGGGGGACGAACCATGACTTAAACCTACAAGCTTGGAGACCCGCGCGGATTTCTCGGATCCGCGCTGGGAGCCCCCTGGCGGCGCCTCCGGATCCGCCCCTGGCGCGCTCCGCGCGCTAGGGAGGGGGGTCCAGCGCCGATGCGAGAAATCCGCGCGGACCTCCGATTTTTCTATTTGTCAGTCTTCGCCCCCTAGAGACATGGCATGTTGTGCGGGCCGCTGCCGCGACACACGCTGAGCCAAAAAGCTCCCGACCGCACGGAGGTGGTCGCCAGCCTGCTTTCGTGCCAACTCGTCGGTCGGTTCGTCCGTCTGCCTGAGTGCCTGCCCGCTCGCTGACCTCGACGGCTCCCCTGTGCCTGGTCAGGTCACGTGCTTCCTTTTCCTCCTCCTCCTCCTCCTCCTCCTCCTCCTCCTCCTCCTCCTCCTCCTCCTCCTCCTCCTCCTCCTCCTCCCCCCCCTTCTCCTCCTCCTCCTTCTCCTCCTCCTCCTCCTCCTCCTCCTCCTCCTCCTCCTTCTCCAGGCGGCTCCCCAGCGAGGCCCCGCGCAGCCGTCTTGCCCCTCGGGCGGCCGCGGACGGGCCCGCGACCATGGGAGCCCCCAGCGCCGAGGGCGCGACGCACCGGTGAAGGCAGCCTGCCTGCTGGCGCCGCCGGCCGTGGCTCTATGTGGTGTGCGCCCCCGACGGAAGTGAGGCGCCCCGCGGCGAGCAAAAGCCAGCGGCGCGCATGGAGGAGGCTGCTCCTGGCGACCAGCCGCCAGGCCGCCCTGGACCACGGGCTGGTCGAGCTGGATTTCGGCGCCTGGCCAGCCACGCCCTTCGACTACGGCTTCGTCGAGGGCTGGCTGCAGGAACCCGCGCGCGAGAAGTGCGAGAAGTGGGAGGCGACGGTGGTGTCCAACACGATCAGCTACAGCGTTGAGACCTGCCCCGCAAGCCTCGAGCCTGGGACCAGCGACTACGCGACGTGGGAGGCGAAGATGGGGCCCGACACGATCAGCTACAGCGCTGGGACCATGCCATGCGAGAAGGGGGAGGCGAAGTTGGAGCCCACCGTAACCAGCCGCAGAGACACGGCGGGATGCGAGAAGCTGGAGGCGAAGACGGAGGTCGAGCCCAACGTGACCAGCTACAGTGCAGAGAGCCCATGGGCGGAGAGGGAGGCGAAGACAGAACCGAACTTGATCAACTACAGTGCCGAGGCGCGCGAGAAGGAGCGAGAGACGTACGAGCGAGACGGGCGAGCAGTGGCTGCTAAGTTGGCGAAGCTGGAGCCCAATATCGTTTGCTACTCCTCGTCGAGCCTCGTCGCCACGGCTGGTTCAGAGAAGACGGTTTGTGAGCAGTGCGTGAAAACTGTTTGCGAGAAGTGTGAGAGCGAGCAGAGCGAGAAGGGGGAGGCGAAGATAGAGCCCGACATCACCCGCTACAGTGCTGGGATCAGGGCGTGCGAGAGGCGGATCGAAGCTGGGGCCCGACATCATTAGCCACAGTCCTGGGATCAGCGCGTGCGAGAAGTGGGAGGCAACCAGTGAGCCCAACATCAGCCTCAGCGTTGAGACCAGGGCGTGCGGGAAGGGTGAGGCGAAGATGGAGCCAGCTATCGTCGTTAGCCACAGCACTGGGAACAGCGCGTGCGAGACGCGGGAGGCGCTGATTCAGCCCGTCACCGTCGGCTACAGCGCTGGGACCAGGGCGTGCGAGAAGGAGAAGGCGAACCTGGAGCCATTTCCCGAACCCGACAGCGCTGGCCACAGTACTGAGAACAGCGCATGCGAGAAGGGGGAGGCGAATACAGAGCCCGACACCATCAGCTGCAGCGCTGGGATCAGGGCTTGCGAAAAGGGGGAGGCGAAGCTGGAGCCCGACCTCGTCAGCTACAGCGCGGGGACCTGCGCGTGCGAGAAGGGGAAGGCGAAGCTGAGCAGCTACAGCGTCAGCCGGGCCACGTGGTACGCGCGCTCCCAAATCGCCAGCACATGGCTAGAAGGCGGCGAAGCGATAGAGCCCAACGCCATCAGCTACAGTGTTGGAATCCAATGGGAAGCGGAGGACATACATGGAGTGTGGGGGCCCCTTCCGAGGTCTGACCAGAAAAAAAGGTGGAGAAGCGTTATCAAAGATATCTCCACGGTGAGGAAAGCGGCAAGTTCACGATCACAGGGTCGAACGGGAGGCCCACGTGGCCCCTCAGAGCAGATTTCGACAACATGCTGCTCCTGAGGGCCACAAGGGCGAAGGCCTCGATCAAAAGCGTCAGGATCAGGATGCGCAGAATGTAATTGCGCTGTGTGAGACAGGAGTTTACATGCTGTTTGAGTGAATTGCAGTATGGTTGTGAGAAGTGAGAGAAATGCAGAAGCTGTGAGGAGGACCAGCACCGCCTCGGGGGGCGGAACCAGGGAGGAGACTGGAGCGCCCTGCAGGCGCGCCCAGCCGCGGGCTGCGGCGCCGAGGGGCCGACGCCGCCCCATACCCAGCGAGGGAGCCCCTTGAGAATGGGGGCATACCCTGGGGAGGGGCGAAGGCGTCGGGGTAGAGGGGGGCAGTGGCCAGACGGTCGCGCGGCCTCCCGCGGCGCCCGAGCGCGGCCGCCCCATACCCCGAGAGGGGGCCCCCTGAGAATGGGGGCGCACCCGGGGGAGGGGCACAAGCGCCGGGGGCGTCGCGAAGCTTCTCGACCAAGTCGTCAGGGAAACAGTCTGGAAACATCCTCCTCCTCCACCTCCCCCTCCTCCTCCTCCGTCTCCTCCTCCTCCTCCTCCTCCTCCTCCTGCTCCTCCTCCTCCTCCTCCTCCCCCATCGTAACAGCCAGTGCAAAGGAAATCCATGCCAATAATAACGCTGCTTGCCTCCAGGGTGCCCTGGGTTTCTTGGGTTTCAATGGTTTCGCTAAGTGGAGCGTGACGTTCCCACACCCTGAATCAATGGACGCCCTGGGGTCTCAGGGCTGGATTTCTTGTGGAAGGCTTCTTGTGGTCGAGCTCCAGGTGTAGCAGCTGAGCTGCAGCAGCCATGCCCTTCTCAACCTCCTTGCACGTACGTCTTGCTCTCTGTTTACTCTGCGGCCCCCTCCCGTCTCCGCCCACCCCTCGGGCACCCTGCTCCATGCCGCTCTCGGCCTCCGCCCGCGCCTCCGTCCTGCTGTCCTTCGCGGCGCGACGGTACCGCCTGCCCGCCCCTCGCGTCTTCTCTGTCCTCGCCTGCTCGAGGAGCCCCTTCGGCGTCCAGTTTCCCTTCTGTGCCCGCGTCGGTCTGCATGGGGCGTTCCAGAAATGGCCCTGCCCTCGAGGGTCGAAGGGATTGTCATCTCTTCCGTGGCGGAAGGCCGCGGAAGGGCGGCGGAAGGTCGGCGGAAGTAAGACGAGGCCGCCTCCGCCGGCGGAAGGCGGCGGAAGTAAAACATCCGCCCCCAAGAGATGGACACATTGTTTGGTTTAGAGTTTCCGAAATCGCCCACATAGCATTGCCTCTCTCTCTCTCTCTCTCTCTCTCTTTTTCTCCATCTATCTCTTCTCGCCGACGTCGCGCCCCTGTCCTCCTCCGCGCCGCAAGCCTCTCGCAGGGGCTCGAGGGGGTGGTCTTCCTCAACAGCGCTGGCGAGCGCATGGTGCTTGTGAGAGACGGGTTCAAGGCCACCGATGGGGTCGGTAGAAAATCGTGGGAGCCTGCCTCTTAGTTCCGTCTTTAGCGTCGACTAGCGTCGATTAGCGTCTGGAGTCGATGAGATAGCGCCGATGTAGCGTCGATTAGCGTCGATTAGCGTCGATGCAGCGTCGATGAGCGTCGATTGAGCGTCGATTGGCGTCGATTCGCAAGAGCCGACAAGATGGTACGGGAGACTCCCATGAGTTGCCACCGAACATTGACGGGCAAACCCAGGCGGGCTGTCCAGGCGGCGGGCCGGCAAGCGAGGGGGTCCAGCGCAGATGCAAGAAATCCGCGCGGAGCGCCAAAAGTTGATGTTTATGGCGGTTTCTCTTCTTGTATGGATGTTCTCGTGCATCCCGGGGGAGGGCACCCTCGAATGCTCTGCAGCTTGGGCCGGCGGAGGGTCTCATGTTCTTGAAGTGTGTTCTGCTATCCGATGTCCGACTGTACTGGGAGCAGGAGGGGGAAGGAGGACAGCTGGATTTGGGAATCTTGTGGCCCATGACGTCCTCTCCCCTGCCAGGCCGGAGCTGTGTGAGGGCCTCGAGGGCCCGAGTCAAGCCGTCGGGCTCCCCTCATTTCGGGACAGCGGCGTCCCTCCTCCTTCTCCTCCTCCTTCTCCTCCTCGTCATACTCCTTCTCCTCCTCCTCCTCCTCCTCCTCCTCCTCCTCCTCCTCCTCCTCCTCCTCCTCCGGGCATCGCTTTGCCTCGTCAGAGGTACGGTCGGACCGAGGTATTCGAAGAAGAAAAGAACGGCAGAAACATAACTTGTTGGCGCTCCGCGCGGATTTCTTGGATCTGCGCTGGGACCCCCCTAGCGGCGCCCCCAGCGCCGCCCCTGGCGCGCTCCGCGCGCCTGGGGGGGTCTAGCGCAGATCTATGAAATTCGCGCGGAGCGCCAAAAGTTTGTTCCCAACCATCCTGTGGTGTTGGGTCCTCGTTTTGAAGAGACGGTGCCCCGCGTCTCCTCTCCTCTCCTTCCTTCCTTCCTCCTCCTCCGCCTCCTCCCCCCTCCCCCTCCGCGTCAGCCACACCCATTCCGGCACACCCCTCACACGTTTCGTGGCCCCATAGGGAGCTCCACCGAGGGCCCCAGTGGCTGCGTTCGCATGGCGGCACCGCACCCATTTCGGCACACCCCTCACACGTTTCGTGGCCCCATAGGGAGCTCCACCGAGGGCCCCCGTGGCTGCGTTCGCACGGCGGCACCGCGCCCATTTCGGCACACCCCTCACACCGTGGCCCCATAGGGAGCTCCACCAGGCCCCAGTGGCTGCGTTCGCATGGCGGCACCGCACCCATTTCGGCACACCCCTCACACGTTTCGTGGCCCCATAGGGAGCTCCACCGAGGGCCCCAGTGGCTGCGTTCGCACGGCGGCACCGCACCCATTTCGGCACCCCTCACA
>CAUYUJ010021459.1:684483-686983 GCA_963575745.1 Prorocentrum cordatum
TTCTCGTCGTTCTGTCTCTTCCTCCTGCCTCGAAGTCGTCTTCGTCCTCCTTATCCCCCCTCCTCCTCCCACACACGCGGGTAACGATGGCAAGCAGTCTTCCCCGGGAGCCATCTCGAGAAGTCCCAGCAGAGCGAATTCAATGTGTAGGTAGCCTTGGTTTGATATGGACTCCCTGCCCCCCATGCGTCTGTTAGATTCATCGTTCGGTTGTGCTTGTTGCTGGCGCTAGCATGCCTCAAGTAATCCTCATACTACATGTGGCCGCATTTTCGCGTTCCGGTCTTTGGGGCCTTCATCGAGCGATGCAGCCTGGAATCATCCGATGTACAAGTGAACTCGGGGGTCCTTGCGTGAGCAAGTCTTGTGTCAGGTGCGTGATTTGTGCAAGCGGTTGGCGGACGGAAGACGTTCCTGACGGCACGGCGAAGGGACAGCTAATCGCGCAGAGACGGGAGCGGAACTTGGGGAATTTCTTGCGCGGCGCTGCAGCGGGAACGCAATTCAGACTTACCTCGGATGGCCAAAATGTCCGATCAGCGCGGCGAGCACGAAGCATACGACGCGCTGAATCAGCACTGCCGTGCTTCTTACACGTGCACACGAACTGCGCGGTGCTCAGGCGAGGATAGCATCTCGCCCGCTCTCGCGTGGCTCCGCTGCCGCTGCCGTTAGCATGCGATCCGGCCAACGAAACATGCGCCGCGCCCGCGCGGGAACGTCGCTTCCAAGCAACATGTACGCGTAGCCTGGGCGAGAGTGACAAGTCGCCCTGTCTCCTGGGTGGGCCGAAAATCTGGCCAGTGGAAAACGTGCGACGCGCTGTGGCGGGCGCGCCACTTTCAGGCGAAATCTGCGCGGCGCTGAGGCGAGAGCGGCATCTTCGTCCGCTCACGAGTCGACGAAGTGGCGTGCGAAGCATGCGTGCGGCGCCCAAGCGGAAGCCCAACTCCCCAAAAAAATACACGCGGCGCCGAGGGGAGAGAGCGTCGTTTGGTCCGCTCGCTCGAAGTATGCGCCCCGACCCGCTCTGGTCACGCATGTTGCAGCGTCGACGCCAGATAGTCCATATTGAAAGGGGAATCGTTGACAGTGTATAGTTTGAGCAGGAAAGATGGGACCACATGGACTGTATAATACCATAGGCCGGCCAGGTGGCAAAGCGGAAGGAACAAGAGCAACGAGCATGGAGAAGGAGCAAAGTATGGGGGGGAAGGGAGAAGGAGAGGGGAGGATGAGGATGATGGGCAGTGACGGAGATGGGGGGGCAGGGATTGATTACGGTGGTGTCTGTCCTCCCCCTCTCTTTCCCCCATCCTCCCTTTTCCTGTGCACTTCCCCTTGCTCGGCTTGTCTAACCCGCACATGAGCTGCCCGTCTCTCCGAGAGAACAAGGCAGTAATACAACTTGATTTCGTTTCCCATCCCCCTTTCCGTTCGTGTCCTTGGTCGCAGCCTCGACCCCACATCCTCCCGCGATTGATCTGCTTCCGGAACGCATGACTTGATTCATTTTCGACCACCAGCGTTGAACAGGAATGTTGTGTAGTGATGTGAGATTTCCCATTACGTTATGTTCGTCTCTTCGGCTTTGCCCCTCTAATGACTACTCTTTCCCAAACGTGTCCTTTGGCAAGGGATGGACATTAAGCAGCCGCTCGCGTGCACGGCGTGCTTGACCTTCAGCAAGGATACTTCTTTGCGGGACTACTCGCAGGGTGCCTACCGCATGCGCGGCATCGGAAGGGGGCAGCGCATCGAGTTGCTGCTGATCCCTGAGGAGACCCCGCCTCAACCAGTTTGTTATGTTTGCTGCTTTCTTTGTTTGTCCAGCCAGCTGCCTCTGCACGCTTGTTCTTTGGCGCAAGCCACACAGCGGTACGACGTCAGTGGCGGCGCGGCAGTTGCGGTGGCACATGTGCAGCAGCAGCGAAACGCTCAGCAGCAACAGCGACAGCAGCATAGCAGCACCGAGTACGAATGGAGCAATAGGCCTGTAGGAACAGCCAACGGGGGGAACACACAGTAAGAACAGGGTGCTCTCGTACTCTCACACCTGCATGCTTCGACACAAGCTTCGACACAGTCTGCGAGAGACTTTCTTCAGATCTTCTTGAGGGCACCGCTGAGGCTTCCTAGGCCGCCCGCTGCCGACATCGCCTCATTGGCTCAGTCCGCGATGTTCGTCCTTAGGTTCTGGTGGCTGCGGCGGGCATCGGCCCTTGTTTCTGCCTCCCCTGCGTGCTTCTTTGCGCCAGATGTTCACCGAGTGCGGCCAGCCACACCGCTTATCGTATCGCCACTTGCGTGCCCGTCTGCGTGTGAAGTCGTATGCTCCAGTCTGGTGAGGGGTCGTATGTTCTGATCGGGTGCGGTTGTGGCAGCTCTGAGGTGGTGTCCTTGATGCACAAGGCGCTCGGGAGCGCCGAGGGCGTCGCGCCGTCCGACCGAGCGGCGCAGGCGACTTGGAGGGGACGCTGGAGGGGTGCTTCTGGGGACG
>CAUYUJ010021459.1:691983-714325 GCA_963575745.1 Prorocentrum cordatum
TTGCCTCCTCTCCTCCTCCTCCTCCGCTATCCTACTCCTCCTCTCTCCTCCTCCTCCCTCTCTTCCTCCTCCCCTCCTCCTCCTCCTCCTCCTCCTCTCTCCTCCTCCTCCCCTCTCTCCTCCCCTCCTTCCTCCTCCTCCCTCCTCCTCACCTCCCCCCTCTCCTCCTCCTCCTCCTCCTCCTCCTCCTCCTCCTCCTCCCTCCTCCTCCTCCTCCTCCTCCTCCTCCCTCCTCCCAGCGGTGGTGGAGCATGGGCCCATCAGAAGCGCTCCTTTGAGGAGGAGTGCGGGGCCCCGGGCCCATCGTTGCGGGCGCCCCCCCCCCCCCCGCGCCTGGAAGAGCCGGGCCGCTGGGGGCCCGACGCTCACGAGTCGGATGAGGAAGCATGATTCAAGCAGTGGCGAAGCGTCTTGGCTCGCCTATAGCCCTACCAAACAATGTTCTAAGAACCTTTTGTGGTTTCCACGAACAACATCGAGTTTATGTTCTAAGCACATTGTTTTTGTTCTTAGAACATGTTTGGATTCTAAGAACATATCGTGGTAGGACTGTAGGAAGAATGCCGGGACGGTCGGTCCCTGCTCAAATGATGGCCATGACCAAGATGTCGCGGGGCTTTGTCGACGACGCCGGTCTCGGGCATGGCCCATTCTGGCCGTCGCCAGTGTCGCGAGGATGGCCGACGCATGGACAGTGGCCAGGGCTGGCGAGGACCGAGTTCGGCACTGCTGTCTCCGCGTCTGGGCTTGGGCATGGCCATCGTTTGTTGTCCCTCTGCACGCGCGGCACCTCCCTCGTGCTACGATCTCATCGTGCGGCTGCAGGCCAGACGCGCCTCTATCAACTCGCCGCCCCGGTCGCCGGGGTTGACGAGACGGCGAGGAGGAGGAGGAGGAGGAGGAGGAGGAGGAGGAGGAAGAGAGCTAGAGGAAGAAGAGGGGCACAAGGAGGAGGATGGGTCAGCGGGAAAGGTGGGAGTAAGGAGGCACGAGGGAGGCAAACCGCATCCCTCCGACCTCCTCCTTTGCTGCCTCATCTCCCCGCTTCCTCAGCGATAGTGCTGGGCTTTCGTTTCTTCGTTTAAGCCCGTGCGGTTTGGACATTCGGCGCGACGGCAAGCATCGGCCTGGGCGGGCCATGAGTATCCTCAAGCATGGCAGTTTTGTGACCCACGCAGCAGCCCCTCGACCGCAGAATTCCGCAAACGATCAGTAACTTTGGCTTAGCGTGTAGCGCCGCCGGTTCTGGCTCACCGCGCTTCGGCGCGACACGTGAATCACTTTCCCAGTTTCAAGCGCCGGCATCCCGTGCTTTTCCCCGTCTCCCGCCCCGCGCACCGGAGCGACACGCCATCAGCTCGCAGGGGATAGCGTGTCGCTGGGGCCGCTGCCGCGACACGTTGTGCAAAAGTTCCTGACCATAGGCCGTTGTCCTCTCCGCCTCCCCCTCCCTCCGCCTCCCTCCGCCTCTGTGCATGCGGCTATGCTGCGATACGAGTGCTGCGTTACCAACATATTTTCCATTTGCCTGGGTGAGGGGCGCTCGCCCGCAGAGCGCACAGACCAACGCTCGACGACGACGACCTCCCCCCCCTCCTCATCGTTCTCCTCCTCCTCCTCCTCCTCCGCCTCCTCCTCCGCCTCCTCCTCCTCCTCCTACTCCCCCTCCCCCTCCTCCTCTCCTCATCCCTCCTCCTCCTCCTCCTCCTCCTCCTCCTCCTCCTCCCCTCCTCTCCTCCTCTTCTCCACCCCCCTTCTCCTCCGCCTCCTCCTCCGCCTCTCCTCCTCCTATTCCCCCTCCCCCTCCCCTCTCCTCCTCCTCCTCCTCCTCCTCCTCTCCCTCCTCCTCCTCCTCCTCCCCTCCCCTCCTCCTCCTTCTCACCTCCTCCTCCTCCTCCTCCTCCTCCTCCTCCTCCTCCTCCTCCTCCTCCCCTTCTCCTCCTCCTCCTCCCCCTCCTCCTCCTCTCCTCCTCCTCCTCCTCCCCTCCTCCTCCTCCTCCTCCTCCTCCTCCTCCTCTCCTCCTCCCCCTCCTCCTTCCTCCTCCTCCACCCCTCCTCCTCTCTCCTCCTCCTATCCCCCCTCCCTCCTCCTCCTCCCTCCTCTCCCCTCCTC
This sequence comes from Prorocentrum cordatum, assembly GCA_963575745.1. Classification (NCBI taxonomy): domain Eukaryota; class Dinophyceae; order Prorocentrales; family Prorocentraceae; genus Prorocentrum; species Prorocentrum cordatum. The sequence goes on from CAUYUJ010021459.1 coordinate 694,097, forward strand.
CTCCTCTCCTCCTCCTCCTCCTCCTCCTCCTCCTCCTCCTCCATGAAGCCCTCCGCGAGCCGCTCGAGCACCTCCTGCACCAGCCCAGCGCCGCGCGCGCGCCAGGTGGAGGCCCTGCGCGCGGGCGACGACCCGCAGCCCCGCGGCTGGGCGCTCCGCGGCCGCCGTCATCCTCGTCGTCGTCTTTGTCGTCGTCGGCGTCGTCGTCGTCGTCGTCGTCGTCGTTTTCTTCGTCTTCGTCTTCAGCGTCGTCGGCGTCGTTGGCGTCGCCCGTCATCATCGTCGTCGTCGTCGTCGTCGTCGTCGTCGCCTGGAGTCGCCGTTGGCGGCCGCCGTCATCCTCGTCGTCGTCATCGTCGTCGTCGTCGTCGTCTTCGTCTTCAGCGCCGTCGGCGTCGTTGGCGTCGCCCGTCATTATCGTCGTCGTCGTCGTCGTCGTCGTCGTCGTCGTCGTCGTCGTCGTCGTCGTCGGCTAGAGTCGCCGTTGGCGGCCAGCCGCCGGCTGCCCGCTGACCGCCTCCATGCGCTGGCACCGCTGGCCGCCAGCCGCCGCCGTGCACCGCAGGCCGCCTGCCGCCACGCACCGCTGGGCGCGGCCGCCATACCGCTGGGGCGGAGGAGGAGGAGGAGGAGGAGGAGGAGGAGGAGGAGGAGGAGGAGGAGGAGGACCAGGAGGAGGAGGAGGAGGAGGAGGAGGAGGAGGACCAGGAGGAGGAGGAAGATTCCCCCCCCTGGGCTCTTGGAGGCCTCTTAGGCTGTCTTGGAGGCCCCCTTGGGCGGTCTGCGCTCCTCCCGCGGCCGCGGGCCGCCGCCCGACGCCGCGCGCGCAACGCGCGGCCGCGGGCGCCCCGCGGCCCGATACGATAGCCAGACTCGGACGGGGCTGGGGCGAGGGCAGATGCGATTCCGAGCGTTCCGGAGCGGTCTCAGAGCGCCTGGGAGCGCTCCGGGGAGGCCGCGGCGCCCGAGGCGTCCTCCATAGTCAAGGGAGGAAAAACCACGCGGGCCGGACAAGTGGCGTTTACGAAACGGCCGTGGGCGTTTACTAAACAGCCTTGCCCTGCTTGATTCCTTCTTTGGGCGCGTTTACTAAACGACTTCGCGTGTCGGGGTGGTTATTTAATCGCTTCGCTCATTCCGCCGGCCCGTATTGTGCCATCGCAGGCGTTTGCTTGCGCGTTCGTGGCCTCTTGGAGCCTCGTTGGGGCCGTTTGGGGCCTCTTGGCGCCTCTTTTTAGGCCTCTTGGAGAACTCGGGAGGCCTCCAGGGGGCCTCCTGAGCTCTCGTGACGGTCTCTTGGGGGGCTTTCGGCGGGCTCTTGGCGGTATTTGTTGGTCCTCTTGGGGCCTGGGGCCTGACGTTGTTGGTCCTCTTGGGGCCTCACGGGAGCTTATTGGGGCGTCTTGGGGGTGTCTTGGAGAGTCTCTTGGGGCCTCTTTCGGGGTCCTGGGCGCCTTCTGGGGCGGAGGGCTCGATTTTTCAGTTCTCGGTTCCCTTCTTGAGCCCCTCTTGGGCCCGTCTTGGGGCCTCTTGGTCCGCCTTGGGCGGCACTTGGGCCGTGTGGGGGGCGCTTTTGGGCCGCTCCGGGGCCGTCTTGGGAGCCTCTTGGAGCAGTCTTGAAGGCCTCTTGGGCCCTCTTGGAGCGTCCGGAAGCGAAAAGGCCAGAACGCAAAAAAAACATCGAAAAAACACATAAAAATCAGCGATTTTGGCAACTTGGGGCCCTCTTCGGAGGCCTCTTGGAAGGCCCTTGGAGCGTCTTGGAGGCCTCTTGGGCTGTCTTGGGGCCATCTGGGGCGTCTTCGGGCGCGTTTACTAAACGACGTCGCGTGTCGGGGTGGTTATTATGGGGGTGGATTTTTGGACCTCTACATAGGGCTGCTGGATCCCAGGGGCTCTCGACTTAGGACCTCCTCTGATGCTGTCCTCGTCCTGGCCTCTTCGTCTTAGAAGGGCACCGTCGCCCGCCTGGCGATGCGCCGCGCGGGTCTCTCAGACCAGGGTGGGCCGCGCTCGGGCTCAGAGTGCCCCAGCTCTGCGTTCCCTCCTGTTTTCGGTAACAAATCATGAGAGCCTGGTGTACTCTCTGAATTCCATCTTTAGCGTCGACTAGCGTCGATTAGCCTCTGGGAGTCGATGGGATAGCCCGACGTAGTGTCGACTAGCGTCGATTAGCGTCGATTCAGCGTCGATTATGGCGTCGAATCGCAAGAGCCGACAAGATGGTATGGGAGGCTCCCACGAGTTGCCACCGAGCTTCTGGAGCCCCCTTCGCAAGCCCTCCTGGGCCTCGCGAGGGGTGATCTGGAGGCCACGGGGGCCTCCCTGGGCCCTCAGATCCAGCGCTGCAAACCTGCTGCGACATCGCAGCCCATCGCCACCGCAGCCCTGGACCCCAGCTTTCCGCGTCATGCTTCGAGCCGGATGGGTCGTTTTCAAAATGTGGTTCTCGCCTCAGCGCCGCGCACATTCTTTGCAAGAGTTTCACGGATTGAGGGCGGGTCGTTTTCAAAATGTTGTTTTCGCCTCAGCGCCGCGCACATTCGTTTTCAAGCTTTGCAAGAGCTTCACGGATTGAGAGCGGGTCGTTTTCAAAATGTGGCTCTCGCCTAGCGCCGCGCACATTCGTTTTCAAATTTCGCAGGAGCTTCACGGATTGAGGGCGGCTGCTTTTCAAAATGTGGCTCTCGCCTCAGCGCCGCGCACATTCGTTTTCAAATGTTGCAAGAGCTTCACGGATTGAGGGCGGTTGCTTTTCAAAATGTGGCTCTCGCCCAGCGCCGCGCACATTCGTTTTCAACATTTGCCGGGGTTTGACGGGTTGCCATGATCAGCGTACCAGAAATGGTGTTTTGGACGGATTCAAGATTATGCGGGCGCAACAGTTATGTTGATTCGCGGTGCTGAAGTCCCAAAAACGGCGCTCTGGCACGATTCCAGATCGTCAAGACGCATCAGTCAGGTTGATACGTGACGTTGAAATCAGCAGAACAGTGTTTTGGCATGCTTCAGGATCTGCAAACGGTGGTCTTCCAGCGAGGCAGTTGCCTCAATGGAAATGAACCCTTGTGTGGGCCTGTGGAGAGGGAGCTTGGAGGGAGGATTAGTTCCATCATCGTTGATGGCTCTTTGTTTTAAACTGCTCCTCCTCCTCCTCCTCGTCCTCCTCCTCCTCCTCCTTCTCCTACCCATGGTGCTGATGGTGGAAAATCGGCCCATCAGGAGGGGGGCGCCTCCCCCCCGCCCCTCCCTTTCCCAGAGCGAGGTGCTGCGGGTGCTCGTCGACGTCGTCGCCTGGGTGCAGCTGAACGGCATGAGGATGGAGGCCCACAGGGATCGAGCAGGGTATCGGCAGCCGAATTGATTTGCCTTCGAGTTAGTTCTCTCGTCGGATCGACAGAGAAGTACATCGCATTCCCAATCGATGCGCGAGCATGCTATGGATTTGTCGCAGAGGGGGGTGGAGGAGCGAGTGGCGGGGGAGGCAGGAGCAGAGGGGAGTAGAGGACGGGGGGGATAATCGGATGAGGAGGAGGAGGAGGAGGAGGAGGGATGGGGCGAATGGAGAGACGGAGGAGAAGAGAAAGAGAGAGAGCGTGTGTGTGTGTGTGTGTGCATGTGTGTGTGAGTTTGCGTGCGTGCGTGCGTGCGTGCGTGCGCGTGCGCATGTCTGTGTGTGTGTGCTTATGTGTGTGTGTGTGTTTTTTTTTGTGTGTGTGTGTGTGTGCGCGCACGTGTGTGCGTGTGTGTGTGTGATAAACACACGGGCAGGAAGGGTGATGAAGACGATGACGAGGATGATTAGGATAATGATGAGGATGATGCGGATGAGGACAAGGATGGGGATGATGATGATGATGGTGATAATGAGGATGATGGTGATGATGATGATGCTGCTGATGCTGATGCTGATGCTGGTGGTAGTGATGATGATGCTGATGATGACGATGCTGATGCTAGTGATGATGTTGATGATGCTGATGATGATGACAGTGATGTGTGTGGATGTGGATGGGGATGAGGATTATCTTGATGACGATGATGATTGTGATGCTGATCCTGATGATGATGCCGCTGTTGATGATGATGATGATGATGATGCTGTGGACGATGCTGATGATGATGGTACGGTTGATGATGGTACGACTGATGATGTTGATGGTGTTTGTGGTGATGATGATGGTGTTGATGATGTTAACGGTGATGGTGGTGATGATGTTAGTGCTGGTGTTGTTGATATTAATGATACTGGTGATGATGACGACGACGATCATAATGATGATGCTGCTGATGAGCATGGTGATGGTGACGTTCATGGCGATGGTGGTGATGATGTTCTGATTGTGATGGTGATGATGAGGATGCTGCTGCTGAGCATGCTGTGGCGGATGATGGAGATGAGGATGATGATTATGATGAGGACGATGTTGTCAATTATGCTGCTGATGGTTGTGATGATGTTGCTGATGAAGATGATGGCGATGGTGATGGTGATGATGATGCTGCTGCTGCTGATGATGATGCTGGTAAGGATAGTCACGGCGTCGTGGTGGTGGTGGTAGTCATGGTAATGGTGGCTGTGCTGGTGATGTGGTGGTAGTGCTGATGATGATGGTGATGGTACAGATATTTAAGAGGGTGATGTTGAAAGCGAGTGGAAGGATTATACTGGTCCGGTTGTTGGTACTGCTGACGATGTTGATGTTGTTGGCAATGATGGTGATGCAGATGATGATGATGATCATGATGATGATGATGGTGATGGTGATGGTGATTGTGATGGTGATGACCATGATGATGATGATGATGATGATGATGATGATGATGATGATGATGATGATGATGATGATGATGATGATGGTGATGGTGGTGGTGGTGGTGTTGGTAGTGATGCGGGTGCACAAGTCAACGGTGAGATATTTAGGTAGAGAGAGAGAGAGAGATGAAGAGAAATAATGAACGAAAGAAAGAGAGAGAGAGAGAGAGAGAGCGAGCGGCGAGGCGAGCGGAAAGAGAGTGAGATCGGGGATGCGATCTCATCCGAATGGATAGCATATGGGAGGAGAAGCGGGTAGCCTCATAGGTGCTCAGGCGTAAGCGGGCATTGGGAGTCTCCTCGTGATCGTGCGGATTGAAACGGTAGGGTTCAGGCGAAGCGGCACGTGCTGCTGTGCCAGCAGAACTTGCGCAACCTCTGGCGATCCTCTGCCAGCGACTGGCTGGAGGCCCGACTGAGGGGCTGGCACCCACGGGGGAGAGGGAGGAGGAAGGGGGCAGGAGGAGAGAGGAGTAGGAGGAGGGAGGAGCAGGAGGAGGGCAAGGAGGATGAGTAGAAGGAGGATAAGAAGGCGGAGGAGGAGGAGAAGCAGGAGGGCAGAACAAAGGGTCGAAGATGAGGATGGGGCAGGAGTCGGGGGTGAGTACACATAGTCATAATGATGTGATGCCCTTAGGACCGCAATAGGTTTAAGATAGCCAGTCGGCAAAGTTGATCGAACTCGTTTCATGTTCAACTTCGATGGGCACCTTCGACATTCATCCTGCTTGATCCGACCAAAAGATTGGAATGTCGGTGACCGCTCGGTGAATGAAGGTCGATGTTTCCCGATTCCAGGTCGATGTTTTCTCCTCTGAGCCGGTCCCGCCCTAGCGTTCTCCATGAGTCCAGAGCTCCAACAGCGCAGAAGCCGTCGTCACGAAGGAAGGGGTGTCCTCATGGAAACGGGTCCTGGAGGCTATTCCCCCCAATGTCGAGGGGCCCCCCCGGGGTTACGGGGTCGTCGATAAAAATGATTCGGGATGCAGCGCTGGCCGTTGAGGAGCGCAGAACACATCACGGGCACACGTGTTCTCGTCCCCCCAGAGATCCTGCTTCCCAGAGGCGCCAGCGGGCCCCGGAGAATCCACACGAGAGTTTCAGATGGTGTTTCCAGAGCTCTTGGGCCCACGGCGAGAGCAACGGCGAGGCGTGGGAGGCCTGCAACTGTCAAGGCCCTGCGCGCAGACTCGCCCACTGCAGGCTGGGCTTCGGGTGCTGGCGGGCTAGCTTGGTGCAGCGTGCGGGCACAGCTTTTGAGCAGCTGGTGTGGCCTCCAGCGGGCCAGGGAGGGGCGCCAGAGAGGGCAGGGCCGGGCCTCGGCGCACTCCGGATGAGGAAAGCGGAGGCGAAGGGGAAGCGTGGATGTCGGCAGGGCTCAGCAAAAAAGCCGTGCATGTACCGGGGCATCGGCTTCCCAGCATCCCCCCAGACGTTCAGACGTCCGCCCGGGGCCCCCTGGAAGTCACCGCCTCCCCTTGTCTGCACCCTCACCTGCGGGCGTCGAACACCATGGAGGGGAAATGAGTTGATGAGGGATCCAGGGGGGATCAAGGGCAACGTTAGGGAGGCGGATAAGCTCAGGTGGGGATGCATCGGCCCCCGATCGCCTATTGATCGCCAATGTGGGGCCCGATAGCCCGCCCAGCCCAGAAGCGTTTGGTTCTGCCATCGGGGGCCCGTCGCCGATCTTTCGGCGATGGATTCCCGATTCCAGGCCGATGTTTCCTCCCCTAAGCTGGCCCCTCCCAACGTTCTCCCTCAGCCCAGAACTCCAACAGCGCAAGCTTCGTTGCCATCAAAGAAAGGGGGTACCGAGATAAACTGTTCCTGGATGTCTTTCCCTTTTTGGAGGGACCCTGGAGGAACAACACGGGGGAGAGGGGAAGGACGAAAAGGGGAGGAGGAGGAGGAGGAGGAGGAGGAGGAGGAGGAGGAGGAGAAGGAAGAAGAGGAGGCGGAGGAGGAGGACGAGGAGAAGGAGGAGGAGGACGAGGAGACGGAGAAGGAGGAGGGGTAGGAGGAGGGGAGAGGGAGGAGTCGGCCCTGTGATCCTGGAGCTGACAAGGCGCGAGCGCTGCGGGCATCAGGAAGCAGTGAGCACGCGCGCCAGCGTGCAGGGTTGCGGCACCACTTCGAACGAAACAACGAAACGTGGAGGAGGAGGAGGAGGAGAAGGAGAAAGAGAAGGAGGAGAAGGAGGAGAAAGAGGAAGGAGGAGGAGGAGGAGGAGGAGAGGAGGAGGAGGAGGAGGAGGAGGAGGAGGAGGAGGAGGAGGGGGATGAGATGGAGGAGGGAGAGGGGACGGAGGAGGACGAGTTGGAAAAGTTGCTGGGAGACGAGGAGGACGAGGAGGGACGAGGCCGAGGTCGAGGACGAGGACGAGGAGGACGAGGAGGACGAGGAGGAGGAGGAGCAGGAGGAGGAGGGAGGAGGGAGGAGGAGGAGGGGGAGGGGAGGGAGGGAGGAGGGAGGAGGGAGGAGGGAGGAAGGAGGGAGGAGGGAGGAGGGAGGAGGAGGAGGAGGAGGAGGAGGAGGAGGAGGAGGAGGAAAAGGAGGAGGAGGAGGAGGAGGGGACGGCCAAGCCCAGCGGCAGAGTGCGCGCGGCTCGCTTGCCGCGGAGGACGCGCCCGCGGACGAGGCCGAGTTCCGCTGCTGGCTGGCGGACGAGTCCACGGGCGCTCCCCCGCCCGCCCCTGCACAATGCAACACGTGGGGCGTTCCAGAATGGGCCTTGCTTTCGAGGATCGAGTGAGTTGCCATGTTTGTTCCTCGGCGGAAAGGCCAGCGGAAGCTGGCGGAACCAGGCGCCCTTGCCCAATTCAACAAGTGACGATCCCAAGCCCCGAGGACGCCGGTGGAGCAGCGGAGCCGCGGAGCCGTCGGAGGGTCTGAGGTGGCCCAGCAGCCCAGCACTGGTTCTGGCCAGCGAGAAGGACGGGCAGGCTCGAGGTTCTGGGTCGGGAAGGCTTTTTGCATTTTTCTGTCACTGGGGGCCGCGTTTTCGGGCCCCAGGGCCGTCAGAAACAGATCCAGTCTGACAAACTGCGCCAGATGGACCCCGCGAAAGGTACGGGGACTAACGTTGACTGGTTTTGGCCTCATCCCCGCTTTCCTGTCCGATTGTCTTGGGTCCTACTACCAGTTCAGACCTCGCGGCCACCTCCAAATCTCAAGCCTGTGATGGGGATAGCTCCTTTCTTGATCGGGCGCTCTGGGTGAGCTCTCAGCGGCCACGTCGCCTCCTCAGGCTGGCCCGTGCGAGCATGGCTGTGGCCCTCCCTGCTGCCAGCACGCGCGCGCGGGAACGACACAGGGAGGGGGAAGACGTTCTGCCTGACTGCGCCGCTCCACTTCCAGGAGCCGGCGTCGGACACGAGAGGGGCCGGGACCGACACATTTTGCTCGGTCACGGCCAGGACGCTGAGCTGGAGGGGCTGTTCGGGCGCGGGAGGGGCTCTGGTCTGCAGCCTGCTCTTAAGTCGGGCGTGTCCCTCTACTGGAGGAAATTTGAAGAGTAGTAAATACTACGTCTCATGTCTGAAGTTACGCCGCCTTGTGCGAGTAGACTGCGCGAATCTGCGGACATGGATGTCTGCGAGACCAGCAGGAGTCATATCCACTTGGGAAGAGCCTTGCCAGTCGGTCGCAAGGGGGCATCCGAACATTTAACTCACGTATGATGTACGTGGCATGGCCTTAATTGACCAGTTGCGCTGCCTCGAACGTCGCTGTAGGGCAGTCAGCTTTAGGTACAGGACCTCCCGCATTTCATGTGCGCGCCGCCGGCAAACGCACTGCCAGCCAGGACGGTCTGCCGCAAGCTCATTGGGCGCCGCGAAGTGCAGATTATCCCGCGGATGCGCAGGGTTCTCGCCATGACAGTGACGCAGCCAGGTGTCCCGAGAGCACCAGACGCGCCCGGTGCGCTGCAGCCCATTGGCGCCTTATTGTTCACGAATCGTCCATATCGCCCGTCCAGTCGGATTCCATGTTTCATGCATCGCTCGTATCGCTCGTTCGAGAAAGAGAATCATTAATAAGAGCGCTTTTTTTTCTACGAGCGATATGAGCGATGCGTTAAACATATGGTCCGATGGCGCAAGCGACACGAGCGATACATGAAAAATAAAGTGGGGCACGATAGGGGCCACCCCAGCAGGGCCAGCGCTGCTGGCACACAAGAATCCGCAGCCGCTGCGGCCCCGCCAGCCCCGGCGCCCGAACGACTGAACCCTCGCCCCGACTGGCCCGCAGAGCGCCCGCGGCATGTCCTTCGCCACCGACCGCGGGCGAAGCTGAAGCACCGAGAGCGGGTTTCTAATTGGAGACCCACCCCGAGGCGTGCCAACATCTCATGTCTTAGGTCATGCCGCCATGTGCGAGTAGACTGCGCGAGCCTGCGGGCACGGATTTCTGCGAGACCAGCAGGAGTCGAATCCACTTGGGAGGAGCCCTGCCAGGCAGTCGCAAGGGGGCATCCGAACATATAACTCCCGTGTGATGTACGTGGCATGGCCTTAAGTGACCACTTGCGTCGCTTCGCTCGTCGCTGCAGGCCATCCTGCTTCAGGTGCAGGACCTCCCGCATTTCTTGTGCGCGCCGCCGGCAAACGCACTGCCAGAAAAGACGGTCTGCCGCAAGCCCATTGGGCGCCGCGAAGTGCAGATTATCCCGCGGATGCGCAGGGTTCTCGCCATGACAGTGACGCAGCCAGGTGTCCCGAGAGCACCAGACGCGCCCGGTGCGCCGCAGCCCAGTGGTGCCCTACCGTTAACGAGTCGCTCATATCGCTCGCCCCATTGGATTCCATTTTTCATGTATCGAACGTGTCGCTAGTTCGAGAAAGAGGATCATTCATAAGAACGCGTTTTCTTTCTACGAGCGATATGAGCGATGCGTTAAACATATGGTCCGATGGCGCGAGCGACGCGAGCGATACATGAAAAATGAAGTGGGGCACGATAGGGGCCACCCCAGCAGGGCCAGCGCTGCTTGCACACAAGAATCCGCAGCCGCTGCGGCCCCGCCAGCCACGGCGCCCGAGCGACGAAGCCTAGCCCCGACTGGCCCGCAGAGCGCCCGCGGCATGGTTTTCGGCATAGCATCCCAGCGCCACCGACTGCGGGCCAAACAGAACCACCTAGAGCGGGCTCGAATTGATGCCCACCCCGAGGCATGCCCTCAGGCCTCGGAAGAAAATAGAGAGCATTCGTGCTGCAGTCATACGTCGGTGCCCCTCCAGTGATCAACGTTGGCGGCGGGTTGAATGAGCCGCACTTTGGCCGCAGTCATCAGTGCGCGTGCCAGCTTTGAGTTTGTGGGAGCGGGGGAGTGTTCAGTCATTTGTTCCTTCTGCCGTAGTCTGGTGACGATTTGCCGTGCTCTTTTGACTCTGTTGGTTGATTGTTGCTTATTTTTTCCTCTTGAAGCCGCCTGTAGGAGGAAATGCTCGACCTGGGGCTGGTCCTCAGACCTGGGCGGGGGAGCCCGTCCGTGGCCGAGGCGCGCCGTGGCCAGAGAGGCCCCCTCTCGTTCCTCACTCGGCGCCCCGCCGAGTGGCAACGTGGCGGCCACGTCCGCGAGGGCGAGCCCGGCTGGCGCCGTCGCAGGGAGGCGTCTGAGAGAAGCAGGGGTCGTTCTCCTCCTCCTCCTCCTCCTCCTCCTCCTCCTCCTCCTCTTCCTCCTTCCCCTCCTCCTCTTCCTCCTTCTCCTCCTCCTCAGGGAGGCGTTTCAGAGAACCCGAATGGCAGAGGCGTGGGGTCGTCCACCCTGCTGCTGGAGTGGCGCCACTGGGTGCCGGGAACAGCACTGGCGGCCACAATGCTGCGCTGCTGCCGCAGCCACACTGCTGCGCTGCTGCCGCAGCCACACTGCTGCTCAGCTGCCGGGCGGAATGCCGGAGTTCATATCTTTATGGTTGCACGATGCCGCGCTAGCATGGTTTCTCGGTGCGTCCTCGGGTGGACGCCTCCTCTGGGCCCCCGTTTACCTGGCTCTGCGTTGTCCTTCTCCGTTTTCTACATTTTGCCGGACTGTAGCAAGCAACGGTGCTCGCAGCTCGTCCTTGTCCTCCTCCTCCTCCTCCTCCTCCTCCTCCTCCTCCTCCTCCTCCTCCTCCTCTTCCTCGTTGTCCTCCAATGTTACGTTCTCTCCGCTGCGCATTGCGGTGATAAGTTCAGGGGATGCAGGCGTGCCCCAGGTAAGATACGAACAGTGCTCTTAATAGGGATTCCGCCAAGGGGGGATTGCAGAACGATCTCAGGCAAGCGGGGGGATGTTATCGATTGTGTGAAGGCTTTGCGCCCAGTGCTGCCGAACCTCCCGAGGCGTGTGGGAGGCCAGGAGTCAAAGATGAAAGCTTCTCCCAGGGAAGGGTGCTCTCCCACGGGGGGGCGGGGGTGAGGCACAACCCTTGGGACCCCCCACCTGGCGACCCTCCGCCCCTCCCGCGACCCCCCCCCCCCCTTGGCGGGGAAGGGATCGAAGGGAAAGGGCTTCCTTTCGACTCGATTGCGACGTTGCTCGGCTTCTTTTTGGTTGGGACGTTTGACGAGGAGGGCCCACGGACAGAGACAGGAGGGAGCGGTGACGGCGACGACGACGACAACGACAACGACGACGACGACAATGACGACGACGACGACGACGACGACGACGACGACGACGACGACCACGACGACGACGACGACGACGACTTAACGGAACAGCCTCTCATACACGCCGACGGGATCGACGGATTTTGTGGTTTCGAAGCTGTCGGAGGCGATTTGTGCTGGAGCTCTGCCTGCCCCCCCTCTGTTCGTCGTTTTAGTACTGGCACCCCCCCGCTGCATCACAGGGAGCCAAAACGCCGATACGACTTGGATACAAAAGTCAGGCTCTGCGCACAGTACAGTCAACCCGCAGAATAAGGATGGGCAACTTTCCCAAGGGTACCCTTGCATCCTTGCCCCCTCGGCCCATCCTTGGCCACTTTCGCCGGCCAACCTCGTTCGAACAATGACATGGGGTTGGAGGCCCTTGCATCTTTACCGCGCATCCTTCTGATACTGGTTGACAGTACACGTCCACCGTGACGTGCACTGCTTGGGCTCCAGAGCGCCGGGCCGGCCTCCGCGCGAAGAGCGGCCGTCCGGGGCAACCATCGGGGGGGGTCGGCATAGGGCGGGATGTATCGACCCCCAATCGCCCGTTGATCGCCGATAGGGGCCCGATAGCCCCAACCTGCACAGGGAGGCGCGGATTCACGATCGGGGCTCTATCGCCGACCTATCGGCGATGCATCGCCGATTCCAGGTCGATGCATCCCCCCTGTGCCAGTGCCCCCCTATCGTTGCCCCCAGGCCAGGCCGGAACCATGCCGGGCACCGCTCCCGCGCAAACCGCCGCGGCGCCGCCGCCGGGCTGGTGCGGCACCCGCTCCTCCAGCCGCACGGCGCCGCACCGCGCCGTGGCGCGCGGCGCGGCGCGCAGCGCCGCGCGGGCCTGGCGCGAGCGCGGCGGCGCCGGCGGGGCGCAGGATCGGGCGGGTCTGGGGCGAGGATCGACGAAGGAAGCACGGCATGAACATGAACTTGTGGCGCTCCGCGCGGATTCCTTGGATCCGCGCTGGGCCCCCTCCCGCGGCGCCTCCGGCGCCGCCCCTGGCGCGCTCCGCGCGCCAGGGAGGGAGCGCCAGCACAGATCTAAGAAATCCGCGTGGAGGGCCAAAAGTTTTTGTTTATGCCGCGTTCTTTTCTGCCAGAGGGAGGATAAGTCTATTACAAAGCGTTCCGGCACGCTCTCAGAGCGTTGCGGAAGGCTTCGAGAAGGCCGCGGCGCCCGAGACAGCCTTTGGAGCCGCCAGATCTCTCAGAGGTTTCCGACCCATTCTCGTTTCGGCTTTCTCCTCGTCCTGGCCTGGGCCATGTCGCAGGCCCAGAGGTTCGCACCAACACCAATATCGGCCGCGTGCCTCCACCGAGGGAAGATGATCCCCCGATCTCGGTGATGGTGATCATGTTTAGGCTTCTTGGGTGGCCGAAGCATTACCACCAACGCCAGAATCTGGCATCCTCCCTCTGGTGCTGGTGCTCAGTTCCAAGCATCTCGAAGAAGAAGAAGAAACGCCATACACATAAACTTTTGGCGCTCTGCGCGGGTTTCTCGGATTCGCGCTGGACCCCCCTCCCTGGCTCGCGGAGCACGCCAGGGGCGGCGCCGGAGGCGCCACCGGGGGGCGGGGGCCCAGCGCGGCTCCGAGACGTCCGCGCGGAGCGACACAAGTTTATGCTCATTGCGTCTTTTCTTCGTTTAGCATCCATCCACAGTCAAGCAGTGGCGAAGCGTCCTGGCGTGCCTATAGCCCTACCAAACAATGTTCTAAGAACCTTGTGTGGTTCCCACGAAATGTTCTTAGAACATTTCTGGTTGGGACTGTCTTGTTTTAACACGTCGGGTCTATGTTCTGAGAACCCTGCTGTTGTTCTGAGAACACTTCGTGGTAGGACTATAGGAATGCCGGGACGGTCGGTCCCTGCTCAACGCAGGAGCGGGTGGCGTCGGGCAGCGCCGCGGGGTACGCGAGGCTCATCAAGGAGGCGCACGGCCGCCCCGTCTCGCGCGGCGGGCTGGTGGCGGACAGCCGCGTCCCCTGGGCGGGGGGCGCGGCGCCTCCGCGCGCCGCCTCGGCGCGGGGGGCGCGGCGGCGGCAGCCCGAGGGCGAGCATCCAGTCGGGCATGTCCTCCTAGAGGAGGAGTGCTCAAAAGTGGTCTGGGGACGACGTTTGCTTATAATTGTTGCTATCTTTGAGTATGTTTCACACAGTTTTTTCGTCGAAAGTTCGCGAGGAGGACATGCCCGACCTAAGGCGAGCAGTGGGAGGCCCGGAGGGCGAAGAACGGCCGTCCCCAGACCCTAAAACCCTAAAACCCTAAACCCTAATAACTAAACCCTAAACCCTAAACCCTAAACGGCGGGAGGTGTTGTCGCTGTGTTCGGGCTCCGGAGGGCCCTTCCCGGGCCTCGGGACATGCAAAAACGCTCCAGGACGAAAAGCCGGTCCCAGGGAAGGGGTCCACGTTGTGACAGAGATCACGGCGGGAGGTGTTGTCGCTGTGTTCGGGCTCCAGAGGGGCCTTCCCCGGCCTCGGGACAGGTAAAAACGCTTCGGGACGAAAAGCCGGTCCCGGGGAAGGGGTTCAGACCTCTTAGGGTCGACGTTGCGAGAAGATCGCGGCGTCGGGTGTCTGGGTCACTACCATAGGTAGGACGGGGGAGATGGAAGGATGGGGAGGTCCTCCTTTCCTCCTCCTCCTCCTCCTCCTAGCGTTTCTAGCGTTTCAGCCAACGGGAACGATGTTCGCAGGCGGCACATGAATTTCGAGCACCGGATTAGACCAATCGAGCGATCGGGGGGGCAGCGCGCGGCAGGGGCCCGCCTCCTGGTAGAGGAAGTCCTGACCTGCCTGGAAGGGCGGCCGTTTCCTATCCCACCCAATCCAATGCCCGACCCACCAGCACGGCTGAGCCATATCCGACGAAATCTCGACCGATTTCACCCCATCTGTGTGCAGCACTGTAGACATCTAGCGGGGTAAAGAAGCCAGCGACGTTTTCCTCTACGTCCTTAGGCCAACCGTAAGGATCAATAGAGGCCCCTGCTCCTAGACAGAATTGGTATACATGCGAAGCAAGGAATGCACACAGCCTGACTGGATACTGCTTGGCAGGGGTGGTCATAAACGTGCCGCCTGTGGCACGGCCGATCAACACGCTGTGACTGCCAGGAGGATGCGTGCATGTGCCGTGCCTGGGAAGCTGATGCAGCTGAGCCTTCACGGACGGCATATTCACAACCAACAGGCAAGTGGGCTTAACTGACTCAGCCCCGAACTCACACTGATCCACCCAAACGATGTCTTTATCTACTCCTGGGTGCTGCATGCTAATCCGATGATTCAGATGAGCAGTCTCCTCCACGTACCAGGAGGATGGTAGAAGCTGGTCAGAGGGAGGAGCAGGGTGCTCAATCAATGCTCCTGCACCAGTGGCGGCAGCAACATATGCAAACAGGAGTGAAGCACGATAAAGATCAGTTGCACTTTCCAGCTGGGCCCATTACTTTCCTTTGAGCTGTGGTATGCCCCACAGCGAGCAAAGGGAACACAGCTGTCGCGGCCCGCCGTCGCCTCCATTCAAGCGGTTCGCTCGGGCGGAGCTCCACGTCTCGCATGGGGGGCCCGCGATCACAGCCAGCACTCTGGCAGCATAGCGGAGGTAGACTGGCTTGTCAACGGCAGCGGTATTTCTCAGATCCCCAAGAGCCCCGTCGTGAACGACGTCGACCGACAACATCCAAACCGCTGCCTGTGATTGAAGTTGACATTGTTCAAAATGGCTCTGCAAGTCTCCTCGGCGTCGCTTGCCAATGACGAGATGCAGCACTTACTTGGTTCTATAAGTTGAAACAGGCAGGGGTGTCGGAGTGACACCAAAAAACCGCGAGGCTTGCACAGCTACTGGTTCAGGCGACTGCTCGGGCACTGCATGCTGCGCAATTAGCTCTGGTGTGGGCGGAGGGAAAGCTGGCCCATAGACTGGTTAAACTGGCACCTCGGCTTTGGCGCAGTAAAAACTTCTGGCCTTGAGACGCTGGGTCTGAGCCTGCTCCGCACTGATTTCTTTTTCTCTCTCGTCGACTTCCATCGGCAACGTCTGTGAGAACCTCCTCCTCCTCCACCTCCTCCCCCCTAGCCCATCTGTATACATACAAACTTTTCCGCCTTCGTGTGTGCCTGCCCCCCCACCCCTCTCCCGGCGGCGGAAAGTTAATACCCCCGCGTGGCACCGCATGGGTCTAAACTTCCAGCCGCCCCGGGGGGCAGGCGCCCGCGACGGCGGAAGGGTCTGCTTGTATGCTCCGCTCTTCGCCCGCCAAGAGGCGGACGTCCCCACGGGCCACGTCAGCCGCCACCGCTGGGCGCTCGGGTCGCTGGACCGGGAGCCACGGGGCCCCAAACCCGAGGAGCCCGGCACGGCACGAGCACGACTCCTCGAGGGCCCGAGGGGTCATTTCCCGAAGGGGTCCTATAGCGGAGGTTGAAGGATTTGGCGAAAATTCCCGCCGAGTTTGGTAGCAGGCTGGGTTCCCAGGTTCCTGGTCATTGGCCTTGGTTCCGGACCGATTTCGTTGGGTTCTGGGTTCCCGGGCTCCCGGGTTCCCGGTCGATCTCCTCAGCGAAAACCATCCTTTGATTGGGGTTTTCTTGTGGTGTAATGTTTATATGCAGTCTTTCTGCTCCTCTATGCGAGGGTGTGCGCCACCACCGCCTCCCTCGCCCCCCTCCCTCTCCCAGGAGAGGGGAGAGGAAGCACAGAGGAGGAGGCTGGAGGAGGGGAGGGGGGGGCGAAGGTGGTGGTGGTGGTGCACACGGTCCTGGGCGCCCCCATGAGGAGTGGGCCGCCGACGGGCCGGAGCCGCACGCGCCCAGCCTGCTGGAGACGCCGTGCGCGCTGGCGTGGTGCCCCGGCCTCGGCGCCGAGGACTACCCCGGCGCCTCCGCCGAGGAGTGCCCCGCGCACCAGCCAGACCTGTGCGACAGCCGCACGCTGCTGGGGAAGGTTCGGCGGCGAGCGACGGGGGATCGAGGATCGAGGAGGATCGAGGATCGAGCGGGATCGTGGATCGAGGAGGATCGAGGGTCCAGGAATCAGGACGGGACGTCTCTCATCGTTTCCGGCCTCTCGCGGGGCCCTCACTGGGCCCCAGGACCGTCAACGACGGTTCAGGCACTCTCGCGTCGAGGAGCATCGAGGATCGAGGATCGAGGAGGATCGAGGATCGATCGGCGGCGAGTGAGGGGGGGAAGTGAGCAGACGAAGGCCTTCTCAGAGAAGGCGGCGGGACTTCCCAGACAGAAGCCCTCGCGCCTCCGAGAAGTATGCTCTGCGTCTGCGGGGATGGCTTGGACAGCCGCCTCCTCGCTCGCCGCCGGCAGGTGCTCCAGCAGGACCCCTACCTCGTCGACCGCCTGAGGGACCGGCGCACCAGCCGCGGCGTGGGCCTCGCCAGGTGCATCAAGCCCGGCCTGGACCACCGGGCCTCTGCGATCGCCGGCGCCGTGGCCGGGGACGCGGAGTGCTACAGGACCTTCAGGGAGCTGTTCGACCCCCTGGTCGACCTTATTTGCCTCGATGCGCCCGTTTTGAAACGCAACATGTCCCGTGTTTCCGTGTCAATACGTTGCGTGTTGACATTGGCTCCACGTATCGGACCACGTTTTGGCGAGCGCATCGCGTCGGACTGTACGTTTTCAGGCTAATTACGTGTTGGGCTCCGTATCAATACGATACGTGTTGCGTGTTGCGTATCGGGGCAGCGAAGTACAGGACCTTCAGGGAGCTCTTCGACCCCCTGGTCGGCATGTGCCACCCCGCCGCTGCCGCCGCTGCGGCGCCAGAGGCCGAGGCGCCGGCTCCCGCGGACCACATCTTCAGGCTGCCCATCGACCCGCGCGGCTCCCACGCGCTGTCCGTGCGGGTGGAGGCCAGCCGCAACCTGGAGCACTTCCGCTTCCCGACCGCCTGCGACCGCGCGGAGCGGATCGAGGTGGAGCGCATCTTGGTGAGGGCGCTGTCGCACCTGTCCGACGCGGACCTGAGGGGCCAGTACTACCCCCTCCGGGGGTCCGGCTCCCACGCGCCGTCGCCGGGCGGCATGTCGCCGGAGGACGAGAGCAGCTTGGCCGAGCGGGGCCTCCTTTTCAAGGCTTAAGCCGGGTCTGTCCCTCTGCAGAACATTCGAAAACAGTCAAAAAATAGTCAGGGGACGATTCTTCTGTTATTGTTGGAGATTTTGAGATATAGTTTGACACTTTCTTATTTTTCGTCCAAGACGCCCCTGTAGGAGGACCTGCCCGACCTAATTCAAGGCTCCCGAGAGCCCGGAGCGCCTCTCGAGCGGCGTGGGGCGCCATTGGCCCGAGGCGCGCGGGGCCTTCGTGGCGGACTCCGGGCAGTTGGTGGCGTGGTGCACGGAGGATCAAGCAGTGGCGGAGTGTCTCGGCTAGGCCTGATAGTAGCCCACGAAGGAGTTCTATAGGCCTCCTAGAGATGGAGTCGGAGCAGATGGGGTCGGAGGCTCGCGCCGCATCCCCGATGCACCGCCGATGCGGCTCGATGTGGAGCCCCATTTGCTTCACGTCGACGTCGCCGATGCATCGCCGACATCGACGATGTGTCGCCGGTGCATCGCCGATGCATCGGCGATCTGGCGCGATCCTCCGACCCCATCTAGTTACTCGGACCCCATCTAGGAGGCCTCTAAATGAGGAATGGCGACGTGTCCTCGCTGGCCTACAGGCCCACGAAAGAAAGTTCGAATAATCTTTTGTGGTCTGCACGAGATATTATTAGAACATTTCTGGCCGAGACCGTCTTGTTTTACAACATCGGCCTTATGTTATAAGAACACGGTTGTTGTTATTCGAGCGTTTCCGGGTTCTAAGGACATATGTCGTGGTAGGCTTAGAATTAGGAATGCCTGGACAGTCGGTCCCTGCTCAAGGTGCAACGAGGAGGACCACCTGAAGGTGGTGTCTCTCCAGCAAGGCGGCGACCTCCGCGCGGCCTACGGCCGCTTCGCCTGCGCCGTGGGCCACCTGGACGGGCAGTGGAAGTCGGGGTACAGGTTCGCCAGGAGCGCCAAGTTCGGGTACCTCACGGCCTGCCCGTGCAGCCTGGGCGTGCGCGGGTCCGTCGTGCTGCGGCTGCCCCTGCTGGCCTCGCGCCCGGGGTTCGGAGAGCTGTGCGCGCGGGTGGCGCTGCAGGCGCGCTGGGGGCAGGGGCCGTATGGCGTGGTCGAGCTCTCCAGCCCCAACCAGCTGGCGCCGGACATCGACAACATGAACTCGCTGATCGTGGGGTGCTCCCGGCTGGTGCGGCTGGAGGAGGCTCTGGAGTCCGGCGCCGATGCGCCCAGGGCCCCCCTCGTGTACGCCATGCTGCCCGGCCTGGGCCTCGCGGAGCCCCCCGGCTTTCCCACTGGGCAGGCTCCCGAGGCCATGCCGGACCTCTCGGAGAACGCCACGATGGTGGCCAGCGTCTTGACGAAGGCCCCGGGTCTGTGGAGCAAGCTGAAGGGCCTCCGCACTGGCCGGGGCATGACATTCGCGAAGTGCATCAAGCCCGGCATGGACTGCCCGCAGCTGAAGATCATGGGCGTCTGCGCCGGCGACGAGGAGTCGTACGACACCTTCGCGGACATCATCGGGAAGGTCATGGAGCTGCGCCATGCGGCGTTCACTCTCGGCCGCGCCCAGCCCAGCAGGGTGCTCCACTCCAGGGTGTCCGACGCCCAGGTGGACCCCGGGGGCGGGCACGCCGTCTCCGTGCGGGTGCAGGTGTCCCGCAACCTGAGCTGGTTCCGCTTCCCCACGTTGTGCAGCGCGGTCGAGCGCCACGAGGTGGAGCGGCTGCTGGTCCAAGCGCTGGGGCGCCTTCAGGACTTCGAGGCGCGCGGCGAGTACTTTCCACTGCCGCACAGCCACACGCAGCACACCCGGCCTGACGGCATGAGCGCCGAGGAGGCCCAGGAGCTCCGCTCCTGCGCCGTGCTCCTCGCGGCGCCCAGTGCCCCGCACGTGCTGGCCGCGGGCAGCGGGCGCCAGTGGCCCGAGGCCCGTGGGGTGTTCGCGGCGGCCTCCCGCCGCCTGG
Source organism: Prorocentrum cordatum (assembly GCA_963575745.1). Lineage (NCBI taxonomy): Eukaryota > Dinophyceae > Prorocentrales > Prorocentraceae > Prorocentrum > Prorocentrum cordatum. The sequence goes on from CAUYUJ010021459.1 coordinate 713,612, forward strand.
CCGCATGGGTGAACGGCGAGGACTGGTGGGCCTGTTTTCCACCACCACCGCCATAAGAATGGAGCATGAGGAGGAGAAGAACGAGGAGGAGGAGGAGGAGGAGGAGGAGGAGGAGGAGGAGGAGGAGGAGAAGGAGGAGGAGGAGGAGGAGGAGGAGGAGGAGGAGGAGGAGGAGGTGGAGGCGGAGGAGGAGGAGTAGGCGGAGCAGGAGAAGGAGAAGAAGGAGGAGGAGGAGGAGGAGGAGAAGGACGAGGAAGAGGAGGAGGAGGAGGCGGAGGAGGAGGAGGCGGAGGCGGAGGAGGAGGAGGAGGAGGAGGAGGAGGAGGACCACCTCCCCCTCCTTACTTGTGGTGGTGGCGGTGGAAAACAAGCCCGCAAAGGACCACCTGCTGCTGACCTCGCTGCAGCCCGGGGGCGACCTCCGGCAGGCCTTCGGGCGGCTCTGCGCCGCGCTGGCCGACGTCGAGGCGGCGCTGCGCTGCGAGCACCACAGGTTCGCGTTCCACAAGGACTTCGGACACCTGACGTCCGACCCCTCGAATCTCGGCGTCACCGCCTGCGTCGCGCTGCGGCTGCCGCGCCTGTCTAGCGAGCCCGGCTTCAAGCGCATGTGCCAGGAGCTTGGCCTACAGGCGCGCCCGTTGGTCGGCACCCAGGAGAAGTCGCTGGGAGTCTGGGAGGTGGAGAACCGCGACAAGATCGGGCCGCCCGAGC
>CAUYUJ010021460.1:5000-12500 GCA_963575745.1 Prorocentrum cordatum
ATGCGCTGCCCTACCGCGTGCCAGCGTGTCTTCATGCGAAAACAACTAGAGGTCTACGCTCGTATAAGCAGCTCAGTGGTGATGAGGCGCGGACGAGATAGGAGATGGCTAACTCACCGAAGACTGTTCATGCAAGAGCGCGCGCCTTGGAAGAAGTCCCTGAACATCGGTTTCAGTGCACCTGTGGACCTCCGAAGGCCCCAGCTTTCTGGACAAAGGTGGATGCGAGCCAGTTGTTAAACGATGCTCGTGCCAGGCGAGGCATCATTCGACGCGGTGCTCAAGTCGATCGCGTCCGAAAACGCATTAGATGACACGCGATTACCGATCGACGTTCGCCCCGACCCACGGGCGCCCCTGTTGCGCAGGACAACGTGCGCCCCGTTGGATCATATGCATTTTCCTTTCAGGGCCGTCGACGCGCCGCGCGATGCACGGCCCAGGACGCCCACTTCTTCTTGGGGCAAGAAATTTCCTCGCGCGCCAACGGCTGGCCGATGGGGGGTGAGACGTCTGGGCCAGCGACCCCATCTGGTCTGGGCGGTGATACTCATAGTCTCTATGCATGCATCCCCGCCCCGAGCTTTTAATACTGGCTTGCATTTTCGTGACCTGCTACCGTCTCAACTTCTGCAGGTTCTGCTGATGTGGGCGACCCCTCCTCTGCTCGCGCGTTTGCTGTTCTTCCTGCTGCTGAGCCCTCGTCCAGCGCCGGTGGCCGCAGGATGTCGGAATCGCTGAAGACGGGCGCTCGCTTTCCATGGATTCTCTGCATGTCCGATATCTGGAGATTGAAGGACACATTGAGGACCCCCTCTTTTTGCATGACGAGGCGTCTACCAGAGGCCTGGATGCCGACCCCCACTGCTCCGAGCTCCCAGTCTGGAGTTCTGCCCCTGCTATGGCGTTTTTGTATGTCTGGTTCGTCAGATCCTCAAATGCGATCGGCCCGCCCCCCTACTGAGCCTCTACAGAACATCCCAAGAAGGCGGGCATCTATATTTATTCTCATTGTACGTCTCTTTGGGGAATGGTTGGGATTCAATGATTCGGCGCTCGGAGGGCTTCCCGAAGATACGTCTTGTTGGCAAGTTCCCATTCCAATTTTTGGTCCAGCAGATACGATTGGATGGCATATAAAGATGGCGCCCATGATGACATGATTTTGCCGGTGGGCCCGCGGGAACTCCTTGGTGAACTCGTTCCGTATCCGTGGCCGTGATTCAAGTCTTATATGGCTTCGCACGCTTCCGCAAGCGGCGCAAACGCCGGCGCCCCGTAGCGCTGGCACTTCGAGGCCGCGGCGCGTCGGCGGGGCCGCCCGCGGAAGGGCGGATCCGGAGGCTCTGGCGCGCGGCACGTCGCATCGCGCGGGGGGAAAGGGGGAGGCGCGAGCTATGGTAACCGCGCGCCCGCGTGCGTGATGAACGCTGCGGAGGCAGCTACTGCAGTCGCAATGAAGCACTTCTTCGCCGCGAACATACCAAACCCGCCGCAGCCGAAACTATGGCACTCTTGAAGAAGATGAGGCCTGCAGCCCTGGGAGCAGTGTCATCAATTATGAGAGGTGGCGGTGCTCCCGTGCCCTAGCGTTTCAAGCTTCTGAAGGTGACCGATCACAAGCTCACGGCCCAAGGAAGTGACGCAACAGTTGCTCGCAGTTCCGCGTCAAGCTTAGTTTCGAGCCACTCGAGCAGTTCCAGCGGCAACATCGAGCTCATGCGCACCGCATAAGCAGCTGCAACGACGAGGAAAGCGAATAACTTTTTGAGGAGACAAGGATTTCGTCGAAGCCCGACGTGGACGCCACGCGTAATCAGCTAGCCGACATGCAGCAGACCAGGATTGACATTGCCGCGACCAAGCATGAGCCCGCTGAGCCCGCCACACCGGCGGTGAAAAGGAAGCCGGCAGCTTTAGATGTCGCATTCAGCCGCGCTTGAAGATGCCAGGGAGGCAGGCAGAAGGCCATGCAGGATATGATGCAAGCTGTGGCCCCATCTGAAGATGTCAACTCCTACCCGAAGTCCTGCGAAGTGTTCTGCACGGCCGTGGACAGCCTGGTAATTGCAAGGCAGTCTGACTGGAACAATGCCCTGAAGGCTAACAACTTATCCGAGACCACGGGCACGAGCAAACATGTAAAGTCAGAGAAGTTGTTTGCGCACTTGGCTGCGAATCATGGTGATGAGAGATGCTGCCATGTCGCGTGATGCTCATGGTTAGGGCTGACTCCTCCGTGATGCTCCCCGCGTGCTGGGCCCCGTTTGCCATCGCCTCGGACGTTGTGCAGGTTGCCCTGGAGGCCGCGACGCCATCGCGGGCGGTGCGCAGTGATTTCGCTGCACTCTTTTTTCTGACATATGTTGATTGTTTGCATTGCTGCTGCTGCTGGGAGGGTGCAGCGGCAGCAGCGGCGCCGGTAGTCTCGTCGGTGCTTTCAGAGATTTACCAGCCCGTCTCCTGCGTTTTTTTTTTTTGGGGGGGGGGCTGTTTCTGTTTTCCCCCTCTCTCTCTCTCTCTCTCTCCCATTTTTTTTTTTCTCTCTCTCTCTTCTCTCTCTCTCTCTCTGTCTGTCTGTTGTTTTGTTTTTTTGTTCTCTCTCTCTCTCTCTCTCTCTCTTTCTTTATCTTTCTCTTTCTCTTGCAATTTTGAATCCTACAGTTTGCAGTGCCCAATGTAACCTTGTTTTGAGTTTCGTAGCACGCGCGCTGCCCCACCTCGCACTCCTGGCTGCCCTTGGGAAAATCCTCGCGCTAGGCCTCAGCAGTCGCTCCTGGGCCACAGGTGCCCTCGTCGCTTTCAGCATCACCCTAATAACTTGTTCGGTAGACGACGATGATGTTAGAGACTTTTTTTTTTTTCTTTCCTCCTCTCTCTCTCTCTCTCTCCCTCTCTCTCTTTCTCTCTTTCTCTCTGTCTATCTTTCTCTCTCTTTCTCTTTATTTCTCCCTCTCTCTCTCTCTCTCTTTTTTTCTCTCTCTCTCTCTATCTCTCTCTTTTCTCTCTCTCTGTCTCTTTCTCTTCCTCTTTAAGTTTTTTGTTTTTTCTCTCTCTCTCTCTCTCTCTCTCTCCTTTCGTTTTTTCCTTCCTCTCTCTCTCGCTCTCTCTCACTCTCTCTGTTCTCCTTCTCTCTCTCATTCTTTTTTGTTCTCTCTCACTTTCTCATTATGATTTGTTTTCTCTCGCTCTCTCTCGCTCTCTCCCTCTCTCTCTCTCTTGTGTTGTTCCTCTCTCTCTCTCTCTCTCTTTCTTTCTTTCTTTGTGTCTCTCACTCTCTCTCTCTCTCTGTTTGTACTCATGTGGTGTTGCTCTCTCTCAATCTCTCTCTCTCTCTCTCTCTTTCTCTCTCTCTCTCTCTCCCTCTCTCTCTCTTTCTTTCTTCTTTCTCTCTCTCTCTCTCTTTCTCTCTCTCTCTCTCTCTCTCCCTCTCCCTCTCTTTGTTTGTACTCATGTGTTTTTGCTCTCTCTCTCTCTCTTTCTCCCTCTATTTTTCTCTCGCTCTCTCTCTCTCTCTCTCTCTCTCGTCTCTCCTTTTCTTTCTCTATCTCTTTCTTGCATCTTTTCGCTCTCGCTCTCTCTCTCTCTCTCTCTCTCTCTCTCTTTTCTCTCTCTCTCATCTCTCTCTGTCTCTCTTTCTCTCTCTCTCTCTCTCTCTCTCTCTCTCTCTCTCTCTCTCTCTCTCTCTCTCTGTCTCTCGCTCGCATTTTCATATGAACCTCGTGGTCGGCGGCGTCTCATCTAACCTTGCGTTGGATTTCGCGGTGCGCGCGTTGTCTCCCCCGGCACTCCTGGCTGCCACTGGAAGAATCCCCGCGCTAGGCCCCTGCAGTTGCCTATGGGCCGTAGAAATCCTCGCCGCTTTTAGCGTCGTTCTAACAACTTGTCCGGTCGACGACGGATGCGCGATCGCTGTTGTGGCCAGGCGATCAGGGGTGGCGCGACTTGCCCTCGTCGGTTCCAAAGGCCGACCCCTTGGCTTCGCACCGAACCTCGCTCGGGCGACGCCTTCGCTCGACCAGGCAGCCCATCGCGTTCTTTCCTGGGAGCTTCGGCGCCTGAATTCCGCTGAGCGCGTCGACGGCTACAAGAAATGCTGCGCGGGTTTCTGGGCCCGCACGCGCGCCTGGCAGTTCCCCCCCCCCCCCCGGATTTGCGACGGATATCGCTACATCGCGTATCCAAGCTGTTTTCCCTGATGCACTCCTGCCTTATCTTTGACGCGCGCTGCGCGCGCTATCAGAGACGCATTTGCTGGAACATATCATTGGCTTCCTGGAGCTCCCGCGCGATGACTGCGCCCAAGATCATGGGCCTGCCATTGCTGCGCATGCTGCAGCATGTATGCTTCGACGAGATGATCGCGGCCGACGCCTGCAACTATGGGCTTCAGTACGCTTTGCGCTTGCGCGCTGGGGCCCGGCTGACGAGCCCGCCCACGCTCTGCGGGCGCTTTATGCGCATCTCTCAGCGCTGCGTGGACTTAGCTTTGTTCGGTGATTTCATAGTAGAAAGCATTGGGTTCGATTTCGCCGACGTGCCAGCAAGCTTATGCTACAAGGTGCAGTGCTACAAGATCACGCAGCTTCGGATCGATGGCGTGTATTCTTTGTTTCATCGTTCGACAGTGCTGTCGCGCGCGCGATTTCAAATCCGATGGTGGTGTTTTGTGCCGCTTTATCCTCGGAGTCTTCAGCGTGGCAGACTGGCAGAACCACGGGCGCCCGCGCCGCTAACCGACGCCATGCCTTTGGACATGAATTTCGATTCTGCGAGCACTTTCGACCGCCCGAGACATTGAACCTGGCGAAATTATTCGACTCGGGGCCTCGCGTTGTTCCTCTTTGCCTGGGGCGGCTCAAGTGCGATTGCTGCCGCTGGGCCCCCTGCGATCAGCACCCTGCGACCGCCAACGCAAACAGGCGCGGGATCGCACTTAGTTGATCAGATATGTCGGCTTCGACCATATCGCCACCAACGCCCGATGGCGAAAACCGGTGGCGATCCCAATCCCAACCTTAATTTGTATGTCAAGCACGCTCAAACTTCGCGACATAGGTTGCATACGAACCACCGCCAAGTGCCTTTGCTCCTTACTGTTTGTATTGGCGCGTTTTGGATTCAACCGCAGCGTGGTGGAGCGCTACGTGCATGTCAGAGGCCATTCTCTTTGGCGGGCAACATATCTCGGCGAGCGATCGATGAAACTTGACTTCAAGCGACAACGGCGACATGGCAATGCGGGTCCTTTCGCGCTCGACGCGTGAGATGCGCGTAAGCTATTCCCATGCAGCGCTAAAGTTCGCGCGCGACGGAAGCTGGAATCTTTCCCGCAGGCAGGCGACCTCTCCGCGCGAGCATTTCGGCTACCAGTTGCGTGTCCATCTGAACCAATGCATGTTCGATGCTCAGATCTTTTTCAATAGATCTATCACAGGTTACACGTACTTCACCAGGGCCGCATTTGCTTCTCAAGGCCAAGCTGCAGGTAAACGCGTGTAAGTTACCAGCGATTTCGCATTCGATTTCTCAGCAACATGCAGCTACTGCGCATTTCTGTGTAGCTCTATAGACACTTGCGAGATGGTGACGATGCACACCTTTCAAAACAATGGCTTGAGCACGCCAGTGCTTGGATATGCCCGCGCCATTCTCTACCGCGACATTGGTGCGACAACTCGGAGCTGACTTCCGTCTAATTCTGCCCGGTATGAAGTACGTGGGACATTCGTTAGCCTGGCGAAGTCCGTGCACCCGAAGTTGCTGAAGGATGTGGACCTGGAGAAGCTGGCGAATGCATGCCTCGTGACATCACCCACCACCCTGCGCGCCGAGGGTTCCGGGATTTTGTCGGGTGTCCGTCGACGAAGACGCGCGCCGCCGAGCTGCGTTTTCGTGGCCACGCGGCGTGTGGAAGCTTGGCCAGCGTTTCTTGGATCACCCTGTGCGCGACCATCGTCTTCCGAATTGGAGCGCGAAGATGGATCGGTCGGCCCGCAAATGCATGCCCGATCGCTGGCGCGCCCCCCGAAGATGCGAAGTTGCGAACACTGCGGAGCCCACCTCGCCGTCAAGGCTGAATTTGTTGACGACAGCTCTGGCGAGCTATGCTGCGCTAAGTTGGATGCCCATCACCGTGAGATATGCGCTGCCCTACCGCGTGCCAGCGTGTCTTCATGCGAAAACAACTAGAGGTCTACGCTCGTAGAAGCAGCTCAGTGGTGATGAGGCGCGGACGAGATAGGAGATGGCTAACTCACCGAAGACTGTTCATGCAAGAGCGCGCGCCTTGGAAGAAGTCCCTGAACATCGGTTTCAGTGCCCCTGTGGACCTCCGAAGGCCCCAGCTTTCTGGACAAAGGTGGGTGCGAGCCAGTTGTTAAACGATGCTCGTGCCAGGCGAGGCATCATTCGACGCGGTGCTCAAGTCGATCGCGTCCGAAAACGCATTAGATGACACGCGATTGCCGATCGACGTTCGCCCCGACCCACGGGCGCCCCTGTTGCGCAGGACAACGTGCGCCCCGTTGGATAATATGCATTTTCCTTCCAGGGCCGTCGACGCGCCGCGCGATGCACGGCCCAGGACGCCCACTTCTTCTTGGGGCAAGAAATTTCCTCGCGCGCCAACGGCTGGCCGATGGGAGGTGAGACGTCTGGGCCAGCGACCCCATCTGGTCTGGGCGGTGATACTCATAGTCTCTATGCATGCATCCCCGCCCCGAGCTTTTAATACTGGCTTGCATTTTCGTGACCTGCTACCGTCTCAACTTCTGCAGGTTCTGCTGATGTGGGCGACCCCTCCTCTGCTCGCGCGTTTGCTGTTCTTCCTGCTGCTGAGCCCTCGTCCAGCGCTGGTGGCCGCAGGATGTCGGAATCGCTGAAGACGGGCGCTCGCTTTCCATGGATTCTCTGCATGTCCGATATCTGGAGATTGAAGGACACATTGAGGACCCCCTCTTTTTGCATGACGAGGCGTCTACCAGAGGCCTGGATGCCGACCCCCACTGCTCCGAGCTCCCAGTCTGGAGTTCTGCCCCTGCTATGGCGTTTTTGTATGTCTGGTTCGTCAGATCCTCAAATGCGATCGGCCCGCCCCCCTACTGAGCCTCTACAGAACATCCCAAGAAGGCGGGCATCTATATTTATTCTCATTGTACGTCTCTTTGGGGAATGGTTGGGATTCAATGATTCGGCGCTCGGAGGGCTTCCCGAAGATACGTCTTGTTGGCAAGTTCCCATTCCAATTTTTGGTCCAGCAGATACGATTGGATGGCATATAAAGATGGCGCCCATGATGACATGATTTTGCCGGTGGGCCCGCGGGAACTCCTTGGTGAACTCGTTCCGTATCCGTGGCCGTGATTCAAGTCTTATATGGCTTCGCACGCTTCCGCAAGCGGCGCAAACGCCGGCGCCCCGTAGCGCTGGCACTTCGAGGCCGCGGCGCGTCGGCGGGGCCGCCCGCGGAAGGGCGGATCCGGAGGCTCTGGCGCGCGG
>CAUYUJ010021460.1:22500-137500 GCA_963575745.1 Prorocentrum cordatum
CGAGCATTTCGGCTACCAGTTGCGTGTCCATCTGAACCAATGCATGTTCGATGCTCAGATCTTTTTCAATAGATCTATCACAGGTTACACGTACTTCACCAGGGCCGCATTTGCTTCTCAAGGCCAAGCTGCAGGTAAACGCGTGTAAGTTACCAGCGATTTCGCATTCGATTTCTCAGCAACATGCAGCTACTGCGCATTTCTGTGTAGCTCTATAGACACTTGCGAGATGGTGACGATGCACACCTTTCAAAACAATGGCTTGAGCACGCCAGTGCTTGGATATGCCCGCGCCATTCTCTACCGCGACATTGGTGCGACAACTCGGAGCTGACTTCCGTCTAATTCTGCCCGGTATGAAGTACGTGGGACATTCGTTAGCCTGGCGAAGTCCGTGCACCCGAAGTTGCTGAAGGATGTGGACCTGGAGAAGCTGGCGAATGCATGCCTCGTGACATCACCCACCACCCTGCGCGCCGAGGGTTCCGGGATTTTGTCGGGTGTCCGTCGACGAAGACGCGCGCCGCCGAGCTGCGTTTTCGTGGCCACGCGGCGTGTGGAAGCTTGGCCAGCGTTTCTTGGATCACCCTGTGCGCGACCATCGTCTTCCGAATTGGAGCGCGAAGATGGATCGGTCGGCCCGCAAATGCATGCCCGATCGCTGGCGCGCCCCCCGAAGATGCGAAGTTGCGAACACTGCGGAGCCCACCTCGCCGTCAAGGCTGAATTTGTTGACGCCAGCTCTGGCGAGCTATGCTGCGCTAAGTTGGATGCCCATCACCGTGAGATATGCGCTGCCCTACCGCGTGCCAGCGTGTCTTCATGCGAAAACAACTAGAGGTCTACGCTTGTAGAAGCAGCTCAGTGGTGATGAGGCGCGGACGAGATAGGAGATGGCTAACTCACCGAAGACTGTTCATGCAAGAGCGCGCGCCTTGGAAGAAGTCCCTGAACATCGGTTTCAGTGCCCCTGTGGACCTCCGAAGGCCCCAGCTTTCTGGACAAAGGTGGATGCGAGCCAGTTGTTAAACGATGCTCGTGCCAGGCGAGGCATCATTCGACGCGGTGCTCAAGTCGATCGCGTCCGAAAACGCATTAGATGACACGCGATTGCCGATCGACGTTCGCCCCGACCCACGGGCGCCCCTGTTGCGCAGGACAACGTGCGCCCCGTTGGATAATATGCATTTTCCTTTCAGGGCCGTCGACGCGCCGCGCGATGCACGGCCCAGGACGCCCACTTCTTCTTGGGGCAAGAAATTTCCTCGCGCGCCAACGGCTGGCCGATGGGAGGTGAGACGTCTGGGCCAGCGACCCCATCTGGTCTGGGCGGTGATACTCATAGTCTCTATGCATGCATCCCCGCCCCGAGCTTTTAATACTGGCTTGCATTTTCGTGACCTGCTACCGTCTCAACTTCTGCAGGTTCTGCTGATGTGGGCGACCCCTCCTCTGCTCGCGCGTTTGCTGTTCTTCCTGCTGCTGAGCCCTCGTCCAGCGCCGGTGGCCGCAGGATGTCGGAATCGCTGAAGACGGGCGCTCGCTTTCCATGGATTCTCTGCATGTCCGATATCTGGAGATTGAAGGACACATTGAGGACCCCCTCTTTTTGCATGACGAGGCGTCTACCAGAGGCCTGGATGCCGACCCCCACTGCTCCGAGCTCCCAGTCTGGAGTTCTGCCCCTGCTATGGCGTTTTTGTATGTCTGGTTCGTCGGATCCTCAAATGCGATCGGCCCGCCCCCCTACTGAGCCTCTACAGAACATCCCAAGAAGGCGGGCATCTATAGTTATTCTCATTGTACGTCTCTTTGGGGAATGGTTGGGATTCAATGATTCGGCGCTCGGAGGGCTTCCCGAAGATACGTCTTGTTGGCAAGTTCCCATTCCAATTTTTTGTCCAGCAGATACGATTGGATGGCATATAAAGATGGCGCCCATGATGACATGATTTTGCCGGTGGGCCCGCGGGAACTCCTTGGTGAACTCGTTCCGTATCCGTGGCCGTGATTCAAGTCTTATATGGCTTCGCACGCTTCCGCAAGCGGCGCAAACGCCGGCGCCCCGTAGCGCTGGCACTTCGAGGCCGCGGCGCGTCGGCGGGGCCGCCCGCGGAAGGGCGGATCCGGAGGCTCTGGCGCGCGGCACGTCGCATCGTGCGGGGGGAAAGGAGGAGGCACGAGCTATGGTAACCGCGCGCCCGCGTGCGTGATGAACGCTGCGGAGGCAGCTACTGCAGTCGCAATGAAGCACTTCTTCGCCGCGAACATACCAAACCCGCCGCAGCCGAAACTATGGCACTCTTGAAGAAGATGAGGCCTGCAGCCCTGGGAGCAGTGTCATCAATTATGAGAGGTGGCGGTGCTCCCGTGCCCTAGCGTTTCAAGCTTCTGAAGGTGACCGATCACAAGCTCACGGCCCAAGGAAGTGACGCAACAGTTGCTCGCAGTTCCGCGTCAAGCTTAGTTTCGAGCCACTCGAGCAGTTCCAGCGGCAACATCGAGCTCATGCGCACCGCATAAGCAGCTGCAACGACGAGGAAAGCGAATAACTTTTTGAGGAGACAAGGATTTCGTCGAAGCCCGACGTGGACGCCACGCGTAATCAGCTAGCCGACATGCAGCAGACCAGGATTGACATTGCCGCGACCAAGCATGAGCCCGCTGAGCCCGCCACACCGGCGGTGAAAAGGAAGCCGGCAGCTTTAGATGTCGCATTCAGCCGCGCTTGAAGATGCCAGGGAGGCAGGCAGAAGGCCATGCAGGATATGATGCAAGCTGTGGCCCCATCTGAAGATGTCAACTCCTACCCGAAGTCCTGCGAAGTGTTCTGCACGGCCGTGGACAGCCTGGTAATTGCAAGGCAGTCTGACTGGAACAATGCCCTGAAGGCTAACAACTTATCCGAGACCACGGGCACGAGCAAACATGTAAAGTCAGAGAAGTTGTTTGCGCACTTGGCTGCGAATCATGGTGATGAGAGATGCTGCCATGTCGCGTGATGCTCATGGTTAGGGCTGACTCCTCCGTGATGCTCCCCGCGTGCTGGGCCCCGTTTGCCATCGCCTCGGACGTTGTGCAGGTTGCCCTGGAGGCCGCGACGCCATCGCGGGCGGTGCGCAGTGATTTCGCTGCACTCTTTTTTCTGACATATGTTGATTGTTTGCATTGCTGCTGCTGCTGGGAGGGTGCAGCGGCAGCAGCGGCGCCGGTAGTCTCGTCGGTGCTTTCAGAGATTTACCAGCCCGTCTCCTGCGTTTTTTTTTTTTGGGGGGGGGGCTGTTTCTGTTTTCCCCCTCTCTCTCTCTCTCTCTCTCCCATTTTTTTTTTTCTCTCTCTCTCTTCTCTCTCTCTCTCTCTGTCTGTCTGTTGTTTTGTTTTTTTGTTCTCTCTCTCTCTCTCTCTCTCTCTTTCTTTATCTTTCTCTTTCTCTTGCAATTTTGAATCCTACAGTTTGCAGTGCCCAATGTAACCTTGTTTTGAGTTTCGTAGCACGCGCGCTGCCCCACCTCGCACTCCTGGCTGCCCTTGGGAAAATCCTCGCGCTAGGCCTCAGCAGTCGCTCCTGGGCCACAGGTGCCCTCGTCGCTTTCAGCATCACCCTAATAACTTGTTCGGTAGACGACGATGATGTTAGAGACTTTTTTTTTTTTCTTTCCTCCTCTCTCTCTCTCTCTCTCCCTCTCTCTCTTTCTCTCTTTCTCTCTGTCTATCTTTCTCTCTCTTTCTCTTTATTTCTCCCTCTCTCTCTCTCTCTCTTTTTTTCTCTCTCTCTCTCTATCTCTCTCTTTTCTCTCTCTCTGTCTCTTTCTCTTCCTCTTTAAGTTTTTTGTTTTTTCTCTCTCTCTCTCTCTCTCTCTCTCCTTTCGTTTTTTCCTTCCTCTCTCTCTCGCTCTCTCTCACTCTCTCTGTTCTCCTTCTCTCTCTCATTCTTTTTTGTTCTCTCTCACTTTCTCATTATGATTTGTTTTCTCTCGCTCTCTCTCGCTCTCTCCCTCTCTCTCTCTCTTGTGTTGTTCCTCTCTCTCTCTCTCTCTCTTTCTTTCTTTCTTTGTGTCTCTCACTCTCTCTCTCTCTCTGTTTGTACTCATGTGGTGTTGCTCTCTCTCAATCTCTCTCTCTCTCTCTCTCTTTCTCTCTCTCTCTCTCTCCCTCTCTCTCTCTTTCTTTCTTCTTTCTCTCTCTCTCTCTCTTTCTCTCTCTCTCTCTCTCTCTCCCTCTCCCTCTCTTTGTTTGTACTCATGTGTTTTTGCTCTCTCTCTCTCTCTTTCTCTCTATTTTCTCTCGCTCTCTCTCTCTCTCTCTCTCTCTCCTCTCTCTCTTCTGCTTCTCTTCTCTCTCTCTCGCTCTCTCTCTCTCTCTCTCTCTCTCTCTCTTTCTCTCTCTCTCTCTCTCTCTGTCTCTTTCTCTCTCGCTCTCTCGCTCTCTCGCTCTCTCTCTCTCTCTCTCTCTCTCTCTCTGTCTCTCGCTCGCATTTTCATATGAACCTCGTGGTCGGCGGCGTCTCATCTAACCTTGCGTTGGATTTCGCGGTGCGCGCGTTGTCTCCCCCGGCACTCCTGGCTGCCACTGGAAGAATCCCCGCGCTAGGCCCCTGCAGTTGCCTATGGGCCGTAGAAATCCTCGCCGCTTTTAGCGTCGTTCTAACAACTTGTCCGGTCGACGACGGATGCGCGATCGCTGTTGTGGCCAGGCGATCAGGGGTGGCGCGACTTGCCCTCGTCGGTTCCAAAGGCCGACCCCTTGGCTTCGCACCGAACCTCGCTCGGGCGACGCCTTCGCTCGACCAGGCAGCCCATCGCGTTCTTTCCTGGGAGCTTCGGCGCCTGAATTCCGCTGAGCGCGTCGACGGCTACAAGAAATGCTGCGCGGGTTTCTGGGCCCGCACGCGCGCCTGGCAGTTCCCCCCCCCCCCCCGGATTTGCAACGGATATCGCTACATCGCGTATCCAAGCTGTTTTCCCTGATGCACTCCTGCCTTATCTTTGACGCGCGCTGCGCGCGCTATCAGAGACGCATTTGCTGGAACATATCATTGGCTTCCTGGAGCTCCCGCGCGATGACTGCGCCCAAGATCATGGGCCTGCCATTCCTGCGCATGCTGCAGCATGTATGCTTCGACGAGATGATCGCGGCCGACGCCTGCAACTATGGGCTTCAGTACGCTTTGCGCTTGCGCGCTGGGGCCCGGCCGACGAGCCCGCCCACGCTCTGCGGGCGCTTTATGCGCATCTCTCAGCGCTGCGTGGACTTAGCTTTGTTCGGTGATTTTATCGTAGAAAGCATTGGGTTCGATTTCGCCGACGCGCCAGCAAGCTTATGCTACAAGGTGCAGTGCTACAAGATCAATCAGCTTCGGATCGATGGCGTGTATTCTTTGTTTCATCGTTCGACAGTGCTGTCGCGCGCGCGATTTCAAATCCGATGGTGGTGTTTTGTGCCGCTTTATCCCCGGAGTCTTCAGCGTGGCAGACTGGCAGAACCACGGGCGCCCGCGCCGCTAACCGACGCCATGCCTTTGGACATGAATTTCGATTCTGCGAGCACTTTCGACCGCCCGAGACATTGAACCTGGCGAAATTTTTCGACTCGGGGCCTCGCGTTGTTCCTCTTTGCCTGGGGCGGCTCAAGTGCGATTGCTGCCGCTGGGCCCCCTGCGATCAGCACCCTGCGACCGCCAACGCAAACAGGCGCGGGATCGCACTTAGTTGATCAGATATGTCGGCTTCGACCATATCGCCACCAACGCCCGATGGCGAAAACCGGTGGCGATCCCAATCCCAACCTTATTTTGTATGTCAAGCACGCTCAAACTACGCGACATAGGTTGCATACGACCACCGCCAAGTGCACTTTGCTCCTTACTGTTTGCATGGCGCGTTTTGGATTCAACCGCAGCGTGGTGGAGCGCTACGTGCATGTCAGAGGCCATTCTCTTTGGCGGGCAACATATCTCGGCGAGCGATCGATGAAACTTGACTTCAAGCGACAACGGCGACATGGCAATGCGGGTCCTTTCGCGCTCGACGCGTGAGATGCGCGTAAGCTATTCCCATGCAGCGCTAAAGTTCGCGCGCGACGGAAGCTGGAATCTTTCCCGCAGGCAGGCGACCTCTCCGCGCGAGCATTTCGGCTACCAGTTGCGTGTCCATCTGAACCAATGCATGTTCGATGCTCAGATCTTTTTTCGATAGATCTATCACAGGCTACACGTACTTCACCAGGGCCGCATTTGCTTCTCAAGGCCAAGCAGCAGGTAAACGCGTGTAAGTTACCAGCGATTTCACATTCGATTTCTCAGCAACATGCAGCTACTGCGCATTTCTGTGTAGCTCTATAGACACTTGCGAGATGGTGACGATGCACAACTTTCAAAAAATAGCTTGAGCATACCAGTGCTTGGATATGCCCGCGCCATTCTCTACCGCGACATTGGTGCGACAACTCGGAGCTGACTTGCCGTCTAATTCTGCCCGGTATGAAGTACGTGGGACATTCGTTAGCCTGGCGAAGTCCGTGCACCCGAAGTTGCTGAAGGATGTGGACCTCGAGAAGCTGGCGAATGCATGCCTCGTGACATCACCCACCACCCTGCGCGCCGAGGGTTCCGGGATTTTGTCGGGTGTCCGTCGACGAAGACGCGCGCCGCCGAGCTGCGTTTTCGTGGCCACGCGGCGTGTGGAAGCTTGGCCAGCGTTTCTTGGATCACCCTGTGCGCGACCATCGTCTTCCGAATTGGAGCGCGAAGATGGATCGGTCGGCCCGCAAATACATGCCCGATCGCTGGCGCGCCCCCCGAAGATGCGAAGTTGCGAGCACTGCGGAGCCCACCTCGCCGTCAAGGCTGAATTTGTTGACGACAGCTCTGGCGAGCTATGCTGCGCTAAGTTGGATGCCCATCACCGTGATATATGCGCTGCCCTACCGCGTGCCAGCGTGTCTTCATGCGAAAACAACTAGAGGTCTACGCTCGTATAAGCAGCTCAGTGGTGATGAGGCGCGGACGAGATAGGAGATGGCTAACTCACCGAAGACTGTTCATGCAAGAGCGCGCGCCTTGGAAGAAGTCCCTGAACATCGGTTTCAGTGCACCTGTGGACCTCCGAAGGCCCCAGCTTTCTGGACAAAGGTGGATGCGAGCCAGTTGTTAAACGATGCTCGTGCCAGGCGAGGCATCATTCGACGCGGTGCTCAAGTCGATCGCGTCCGAAAACGCATCAGATGACACGCGATTGCCGATCGACGTTCGCCCCGACCCACGGGCGCCCCTGTTGCGCAGGACAACGTGCGCCCCGTTGAATAATATGCATTTTCCTTTCAGGGCCGTCGACGCGCCGCGCGATGCACGGCCCAGGACGCCCACTTCTTCTTGGGGCAAGAAATTTCCTCGCGCGCCAACGGCTGGCCGATGGGAGGTGAGACGTCTGGGCCAGCGACCCCATCTGGTCTGGGCGGTGATAATCATAGTCTCTATGCATGCATCCCCGCCCCGAGCTTTTGATACTGGCTTGCATTTTCGTGACCTGCTACCGTCTCAACTTCTGCAGGTTCTGCTGATGTGGGCGACCCCTCCTCTGCTCGCGCGTTTGCTGTTCTTCCTGCTGCTGAGCCCTCGTCCAGCGCCGGTGGCCGCAGGATGTCGGAATCGCTGAAGACGGGCGCTCGCTTTCCATGGTTTCTCTGCATGTCCGATATCTGGAGATTGAAGGACACATTGAGGACCCCCTCTTTTTGCATGACGAGGCGTCTACCAGAGGCCTGGATGCCGACCCCCACTGCTCCGAGCTCCCAGTCTGGAGTTCTGCCCCTGCTATGGCGTTTTTGTATGTCTGGTTCGTCGGATCCTCAAATGCGATCGGCCCGCCCCCCTACTGAGCCTCTACAGAACATCCCAAGAAGGCGGGCATCTATAGTTATTCTCATTGTACGTCTCTTTGGGGAATGGTTGGGATTCAATGATTCGGCGCTCGGAGGGCTTCCCGAAGATACGTCTTGTTGGCAAGTTCCCATTCCAATTTTTTGTCCAGCAGATACGATTGGATGGCATATAAAGATGGCGCCCATGATGACATGATTTTGCCGGTGGGCCCGCGGGAACTCCTTGGTGAACTCGTTCCGTATCCGTGGCCGTGATTCAAGTCTTATATGGCTTCGCACGCTTCCGCAAGCGGCGCAAACGCCGGCGCCCCGTAGCGCTGGCACTTCGAGGCCGCGGCGCGTCGGCGGGGCCGCCCGCGGAAGGGCGGATCCGGAGGCTCTGGCGCGCGGCACGTCGCATCGTGCGGGGGGAAAGGAGGAGGCACGAGCTATGGTAACCGCGCGCCCGCGTGCGTGATGAACGCTGCGGAGGCAGCTACTGCAGTCGCAATGAAGCACTTCTTCGCCGCGAACATGCCAAACCCGCCGCAGCCGAAACTATGGCATTCTTGAAGAAGATGAGGCCTGCAGCCCTGGGAGCAGTGTCATCAATTATGAGAGGTGGCGGTGCTCCCGTGCCCTAGCGTTTCAAGCTTCTGAAGGTGACCGATCACAAGCTCACGGCCCAAGGAAGTGACGCAACAGTTGCTCGCAGTTCCGCGTCAAGCTTAGTTTCGAGCCACTCGAGCAGTTCCAGCGGCAACATCGAGCTCATGCGCACCGCAAAAGCAGCTGCAACGACGAGGAAAGCGAATAACTTTTTGAGGAGACAAGGATTTCGTCGAAGCCCGACGTGGACGCCACGCGTAATCAGCTAGCCGACATGCAGCAGACCAGGATTGACATTGCCGCGACCAAGCATGAGCCCGCTGAGCCCGCCACACCGGCGGTGAAAAGGAAGCCGGCAGCTTTAGATGTCGCATTCAGCCGCGCTTGAAGATGCCAGGGAGGCAGGCAGAAGGCCATGCAGGATATGATGCAAGCTGTGGCCCCATCTGAAGATGTCAACTCCTACCCGAAGTCCTGCGAAGTGTTCTGCACGGCCGTGGACAGCCTGGTAATGGTAAGGCAGTCTGACTGGAACAATGCCCTGAAGGCTAACAACTTATCCGAGACCACGGGCACGAGCAAACATGTAAAGTCAGAGAAGTTGCTTGCGCACTTGGCTGCGAATCATGGTGATGAGAGATGCTGCCATGTCGCGTGATGCTCATGGTTAGGGCTGACTCCTCCGTGATGCTCCCCGCGTGCTGGGCCCCGTTTGCCATCGCCTCGGACGTTGTGCAGGTTGCCCTGGAGGCCGCGACGCCATCGCGGGTGGTGCGGAGTGATTTCGCTGCACCCTTTTTTCTGACATATGTTGATTGTTTGCATTGCTGCTGCTGCTGGGAGGGTGCAGCGGCAGCAGCGGCGCCGGTAGTCTCGTCAGTGCTTTCAGAGATTTACCAGCCCGTCTCCTGCGTTTTTTTTTGGGGGGGGGGCTGTTTCTGTTTTCCCTCTCTCTCTCTCTCTCTCTCTCTCCCATTTTTTGTTTCTCTCTCTCTCTCTGTCTGTCTGTTGTTTTGTTTTGTTTGTTCTCTCTCTCTCTCTCTTTATGTCTCTTTCTCTTTCTCTTTCAATTTTGAATCCTGCAGTTTGCAGTGCCCAATGTAACCTTGTTTTGAGTTTCATAGCACGCGCGCTGCCCCACCTCGCACTCCTGGCTGCCCTTGGGAAATCCTCGCGCTAGGCCTCTGCAGTCGCTCCTGGGCCACAGGTACCCTCGTCGGTTTCAGCATCACCCTAATAACTTGTTCGGTAGACGACGATGATGATGCGCAATGGCTGCGTTGACCGGGCGAGCAGGGGCGGCGTGACCTGCCATCGTCGGTTCCAGAGGCCGACCGCTTGACTTCGCATCCGATTCTTTCGGGCGAAAACCCGCTCGACCAAGCAGCAGCAGCAGCAGCTGCTGCAGCAGCAGCGGCAGCCTTGCCGAGGACCTTGCGAGGTTGCTCCCAGGCCCCGTCCGCGACGCTCTCTTCGCGCACTGGGCTGCCGCGACGCACGCGGCTCTGGGCGAGCGGCGCGCGCGGCCCCCGCCGCCGCCCGCTGAGGTGGCCAATTGCCTCCAAGCGGGGGCCCACGTGGCCGCCCGGCGCCTCGCGCAGGTCGCTGGGCCCCTGCTGCGGGTCCGGGCATGGGGCGGCGGTGAGTTTGCAAGGCGCGCCGCCAGCGCGCTCTTGCTGAGCGACCCCGACAACCCCGAGCACCCAGATGCGGGGAAGGGCCTGCAGGCGCGCTTGGTCTTTGTCGACCTGGCGCGCGGCGCCCGCCTCGGCCCCCAGCGCTGGGAGGGCGGCCAGATTCTCCACGATCTCGCGCACCCTGATACCGATCGCCGCTGGCTGTGGGACCTGATGGCGGTCGACTACGCCGCGCCGTTCCTTTTCGAGTGCGTCACCGCGGTTCGGCTTCGCCGCGGGGCAGACCTTCTGGGGCCCCCTGCCGCGCGCGTGGGATGCGATGGCCGGCTGGGCGCGCAGGGCCAGCGCGCGCTCCGATGCGCTCCAGGCCAGGCCACGAGGGGGCGCAACAGGGCCCAGGACACGCTGCTCGGACTGGCGCCCCTGGCTGACGGAGGCGCTGTCGTTGAGCCCGAGGCTTGGTGGCGTCGGCCCCGCTGCCGCGGCCGGCCGACCTCCTCTCGGTCGCGGCATTTGGCCGCCTGGCGGCGCTGGACGTTGGCATCGCCAACCTCAGCGCGCGCGGCCGCGAACGACGCTTGCGACTCCACACTGCGGACAAAAAAAAAAACTCGAGGAGTGCGATCCGTGCTTGAGGGGGCTGGCGGATGATGGCGTGGAAATGGGTCCGTCGCGCGGGGCTGCTTGGGGCGGCCGCGCACCGGCGCCTCGGCCGCGGTGCGCTCCATGGCCCAGTCTGCGGCCAGGCGCCGCGCGGCCGTTCGCCCCCGGGACCTCCAGCTGCGGGCGCGCGGTGCCATCGGAGTGCAAATCTGGAAGCGCGCCGCACGCATGGTGGCAGCCTGCCGGCCCGCCCTCTGCGCGGACCCCAGCCGCCCCCCTTCGCCGCCCCTGCGGGTCCTCCACGAGTCCCTGCTGGCCGGCGCTTCCAGGGGTAGCGGAGGTGGCTGGGGCGTGGCTGGGGGGGGGTCCGACGGGCGCCGTGCGCCGGCGGCGGCGGAAGCGGCCCCGCGGGGGAGGATATGAGAACATGCAGCAGCAGCAGCAGCAGCAGCAGCAGCAGCAGCAGCAGCAGCAGCAGCAGAGGGAGGAGGCAGGATGATGACGGAGGACGGGGGAGGAGGCAGAGAGGAGGAGGAGGAGGCAGAAAGATGAGGAGACCGGCAGGGGGGGATTACGTTGTCAATTCTGTTGTTGTTGATGATGCTGATGATGATGATGGTGGTGGTGCTGATGATGATGATACCGATGCTGATGCTGATGCTGACGTTGATGCTGATGGTGACGGTGAGGATGAGGATGGTGATGGTGATTGTGGTGGTGGTGGCGATGGTGCTGGTGATGCTGGAGCTGATGATGACGATGCTGATGCTGCTGCTGCTGATGATGATGATGATTGCAGCTGGTGGTGATGATGATGATGACGGTGATGGTGGTGGCGGTGATGATGACGATGCTGATGTTGATGATGAAGATGATGATGATGATGATGATGCTGATGAGCATGATACGGATGATGATGATGCTGGTGATGCTGATGGTGCTGATGAGGAGGAAGAGGACCTGTTGGACGAGGGGGCGGGGACGTGTAGGAGTAGGAGGAGGAGGTGGAGGAACAACGGGAGAAGGAGGACAAGGAAGAGGAGGGGGAGGAGGAGGAAGAGGAGGACACGGACGAGCAAGAAGAGGAGGAGGAAGACGAGGGGTAAGAGGAGGATGAGGAAGAGGAGGAGGAGGAGGAGGAGGAGGAGGAGGAGGAGGAGGAGGAGGAGAGAAGGAGGAGGAGGAGGAGGAGGAGGAGGGGGAGGAGGAGGAGGAGGAAGGAATTATACCAATACTGCAAAACTGAAGAGGAGGAAGAAGAGGAGGAGGAGGAGGAGGAGGAGGAGGACGCGGAACAGGTGGAGGATGCGAAAAAGGAGGAGGAGGCGTTGGACGAAGACGAGAGAGAGGAGGAGGAAGAGGAGGAGGAGGAATAGGTGGAGGAGGACGAGGAGGAGGAGGAGGAGGAAGAGGAGGAGGAGGAGGAGGAAGAGAAGGCCGGCGAGGAGGAGGAAGAGGAAGAGGGGGATGAGGAGGATGAGGCGGTGCAACCGGGGGGGGTCACTACCGATTCGAACCCCTCCCCCCCCCCCCCCCCCCTCCGGAAAACCGGGGGGGGTCACTGCCGGTTCGAACCCCTCCCCCCCCCCCCCAGCTCATCATGAAAAGGGGGGGGGGGTCACTACCGGTTCGAACCCCCCCCCCCCTCGAAAACCGAGTGGGGGTGCGGACAGTGGTGGGGACGGTGTTGGTGGGGACAGTGGTGAGGGGACAGCGGGACAGTGGTGGGGACAGTGGGGGGACAGTGGGACAGTGGGGACGGTAGTGGTGGGGACAGTGGTGGGGACAATGGTGGGAACAGGGGGGACAGTGGACAGTGGTGGGAACGGTGGTGGTGGGGACAGTGGTGTGGGGACAGTGGGAATGAGGTGGAAACACTGGGACAGTGGAGGGTACAATGGTGGTGGGGACACTGGTAAAGGCGTCGGCGAGGACGGCGGTGGGACAATGGGACAGAGGTACAGTGGGGACAGTGGTGGGGACAGTGGGGACAGTGGTGGGAACAGTGGGACAGCTCAGTGGGACAGCGGAGGAGTCAGTGGGACAGTGGGGACAGTGGGGATAGGCAGTGGTTGGGTCCGTGGAGACAGTGGGGAGAGTGGAACCGTGGTGGGAACAGTTGTGGGAACAGTGGGGACAGTGCGACAGTGGTGGGGGCACTGGTGGGGACAATAGGGACGGTGGTGGAACCAGCGGGGGCAGTGGTGGTGAGGACAGTGGTGCTGGGAACAACAGTGGGGGATGTCATGCGAGCGGTGGTAGGGACCGGGAGTCGTTTGCTGGCGGTGCGTGGGGGGGGGGGGTCGAACCGGTAGTGACCCCCTCCGGTTTTCGAGGGGGGGGGGGGGGGTCCAACCGGTAGTGATCCCCCCCCGGTTTTCCGGATCCGGAAAGGGGGGGGGGGGGGGGGTTCGAACCGGTAGTGACCCCCCCCGGTTTTCGAGGGGGAGGGGGGGGGGGAGGGGGGTTAGGGAGGGGGGGGGGGGGGGGGGAGGGGGGGGGGGGAGGGGTTCCAGCAGGGGGGAGGGGGATTTTCGGAGGGGGGGAGGGGGGGGAGACCCCCGGGTTCCGGAGGAAAAGGTTGGCAATTTTCCACTGTAAAGCGGCGGTGGATCACGCTCTCTCGTTGTTGATGATGACAATTATGCTGATGACGATGCCGATGATGCTGATGGCGACGGTGCTGCTTCTGACAATGATGCTGATTACCTTGCTGATAATGACGCTCATTATGATTATATCGGCAAAGATAAGAAGGTGGATGGCGATGACGATGTTGACGATGCTGATGATGTTGATGACGATGATGACGATGCTGACGATGATCCAAAGATGACGGTCATGACGATGCTGATGATGGTGTTGATGGTTTTGGTGATGGTGTTGGCGATGATCCAAATGCGACGATAATGACGATCTTGATCATGTTGATGATGATGTTGATGCTGCTGGTAATAATGGTGATGATGCTGATGACGATGATGATGCTGATACTGTTGATGGTGCTAATGCTGATGATCATAGTGTTGATGATGCAGATGGTGATGCTGTTGATGATGATGAGGATGATGATGAGGGTATTTGTGATGCCTCATATTATAGTATTAATGACGTCGATGGCTTTGAGTATGCTTGCAATGACGATTATGCTCCTGCTATTGCTGCTGCTAGTGACGAGGATTAGGATGGTTATGCTGATGATGATGCTGGTGAGGATGATGATACTGATGCTGATGATGTTGATGTTGCTGATCGTGATGTGTTGATTATATGAGGCTCATGATGGTGATGGTGATGGTCATGCTGATGATGCTGATGCTGATGCTGCTGATGATGATACTGCCGGTGATGATGTTGATATTGATGCTTCCGATGCTGCTGTTGTTCATGATGACGACGATGTTGATGGTGCTGCTCGCGACGACGGTGATTGTGCTGAAGGTGCTGCTGCTGGTGAAGATGAGGATTATGTTTAATATGACGGGGGTGGTAGTTATGGTGCTGATGGTGTTGATGTGTGGCATCATGATAAGGCATTTATGTTGATGATGATCAGCAGGTGGATGAGGAGTATGAGCATGAGGAATACAAGGAGGGTGATGATGCGGAGGAGGAGGAGGCGGAGGAGGGGGAGATGTACGCGGTGGACGAGGGGCACGATGAGGACAATGGGGAGGAGCATTTGGATGGGGAGGAGGAGGATAAGGAGGATGAGGAGGATGAGATGGAGGGGGATGGGTAGCAGGATGCGGGGGAGGAGGAGGAGGAGGGAGGAGGAGGAGGAGGAGGAGGAGCAGGAGCAGGAGCAGGGGCAGGAGCAGGAGCAGGAGGAGCCGGGGGATGGGGAAGAGGAGGAGGAGGAGACAGTCGATGGGGAGGAGAAGGAGGAGGAGGAGGAGACGGGGCAGGAAACGGATGATGCGATGATGTGGAGGCGAAGAAAGAGGAGGATGTGGAGAAGGAGGAGGAGGAGGAGGAGGAGGAGGAGGAGGGGGAGGAGGAGGAGGAGGAGGAAATTGGCAGGAAGACGATGAGATGCATGGGGTGCCCTCCGCACCGCTACTTTGGCGCGAGGATGGCTCAAGTCCCTTATCCGATTCCCCCTCCATCTCCCTTGGTTCTGTTCCCCCCTCATCGCTGCTATGTCCTCCTGTTGCCCTCCTTTCTCCTCTCCCTTCCCTCCCTTGCTTTCTCCTTTACCCTCCTTCCCTCCTGCTTCCCCCTCCCTCCACGTTCCTCCCTCCGTCCTCCCGCTTTCTCCTCCCTTGCTATGTCACTCCCTCAGTTCCTCCATCTTTATCCTCACTCCTCCCCGCTCTGCTGCTCCGCTGCTCTCTCCCCTCTCTTTCCCCTTCACTGAACGATATGAGTACCACTCGCCTATTTCCCTTGACTCCGTCCAGAAGATACAGGACTCTCTTCGCTTTGAATTATATGTTTCACCACAGGATTTCAGACACTGGTGTTTTTTTTTTCTTTTGGAGAAACGATTGCTTTCGGTGTTTCAAAATGGTGCTCCCGCTGCAGCGTGGGCCTAGTTTTGGAGCAGCGCTTCGCTCCCGTCGTTCACAACGGTGCTCTCGTCCCAGCGCGGGCCACTTTCTGGATCCGAGTCTTTTTGTCACTGTTGTCGCCTCCCTCATTTCCCCTCCTCCGCCTTCCCCTGGTTTCCCGGGTCCTTCCACTTCAGTTCTTGCTGCTGCTTTACGTCCTGTTTTTTTTCCTCCCGCTCACCCTCCCGCTCACTCGCCACCACTTCCTCCTCCTGTGCACGCAGCTCCCGTGTTTTCCTGAATGCGCATGACAGGATGTGGTCTTTTGGCTGGAGTTGCAGGTCGGCTATGACACGCGTCCGCGGGTAGAGAAAAATCAGCGCAATGGGACGGGACGGGAGGAAGGGATAGGATGTTAGATAAGGCGCGAGCGCACCTAGCTTGCCTCCCCCCCTTTCTCCCTTTTCTATCCCACTCTCCTCCGATCCGAAAATGCGGCCCACGCTGCAGCGGCAGCACCGTTAAAATCCAGTAGAGTGATGGGAGCAGGTAGAGTAGCGTTCATATTGAGTAGTTGGAGACCTTTTTTGTTTAGGGTCCGCCGATTACCTGGGTTATCGGGCCCGCATCCCCTCGCCTCCCTCCTCCCTCCCCCCGATAACCTGACCTTGTGGTTTGTGCAGGTCCGACGGGGGGACGCAGTACTGGCGCGCGCGGGCATACGAGGGGCTGCCCACAGCGAAAAGATTTGGTTGTCGGCGGGCACCTCCCCCCCCACACCAGATAACCCGGGCGATCACCGACAAGTACATGCTTCTCGTCGGGCGACGAGATCTATACACCGGTGCCGCGATCAGGCTGGGCCTGGCCAGGGATCAGTGGATGTGTATAGATTTTGTCGCCCTGTGTTGTGACGTAGGCCAGGGGCGGTTCTCTTCCCCCCTCCACCTCCAGCGCGCCGGCCCCCCGCGCATGTCGCTGGCCAGCTCCGCCGCGCACGAGGCCTCGGGGGCAACGATAGGGAGGGACAGGCACAGGTCAGAGGGGCAACCTCCTCTCCCCTCCTCTTCCTCCTCCTCCTCTTCCTCCTCATCCTTCAGAGGTCATCATAATGGTACGTTCCAGGATTTCCAAGATTCCCAGACTTTCCAAGTCTTCCGAATGTTCCACTCTTGCCGCAGAAACGAGGGCCGCTAGATATTCTGGGAACCCTGGAGCGCATCCTGGGCCAATCCTATCATGACACCATTGCAGTCCAACATAATAGGGGGGTGCATCGACCTCGAATGTCTGATACATCGACGATACATCGAAGAGGCGATGCTCGACGATGTATAGACGATGAATGGAGCAGTCTGCAATGACGATTTATCGTCGATGCATGGGCGATGTATCGGCCGTTCGAGGTCGATGCATCCCCCTATGCTCGGCGTCGAGCGAGGGGGGGAAGTGATGAGGTGAAGGTCTTGTGGCGGCGGGACTTCTCACACGTTCTCGCGCCTTCTGAGAAGTTTTCCATGTCTTCGGGGAAGGCTTAGACAGTTCCTCAGAAGGCCGGGGGACTTCCGAGCCTTCTGCCGGCCACTTGCAGAGGGGGTAGTAGGCGGAGGGGGGAAGGCTCCTTAGAAGCGCCCCTGGTTCTTAGAGGGCGCGGGCCTTGTCTGTAGATGGAAGGCCGGCGCCTTCTAAGAAGCAGCCTCCTTCTAAGAAGCCTTCCCCCCTCCCCCATATCCCCCCCCCCTGTGCGCGCCGCCAACTCTGGAAAGGCCCGCCCTCTCTCACTTCCCCCAGGCGCGCCTGGGGTTGCGGCTTTGCATCGCGATCTCTTCTCATTCGGCTCGTGATGCGAACTATCACCATGCTGATGTGATTGCTTTCGTGCCTGCTGCGCCTATCTCCCCCCATCGACGTCCCTGGAGGTCGAGCTGGAGGAGGGGCGCGACGCAGGGCAGCCCCGGCGCCCGCGGGTCAAGGTGCTGGGGCGGAGGTACGGCGAGCTGTCCAACGAGCCGGACCTCGGAGAGGAAATACGGGCACAAGCCCAGACTCGGTACGATCGGCGGGGTGCTGGGCTCGGCGTTGGACCTCCCCAGGTCCGAGGTTCGAGGTTTTCCATGTTTTCCAGCCTCGGGGCGCTGCGCCTCGCCGAGGCTGGACGAGGAGGAGGCGGTGGAGGTGGAGGTGGAGGTGGAGGAGGAGGTGGAGGAGGAGGTGGAGGAGGAGGAGGAGGAGGAGGAGGAGGACATGTCGCAGTCCCCCAATACGCTTTGTTGTTTCTTCGTCCTGCCCGGGTCGCGCTGTGCTGACGCCACAGGCCTGGCAATGTCCCCGGGGGCCAGCGAGTGTCCTCAGAGGCCGACAACGACGATATTGTTTTGCATTGAGTTTTGCAGTACGCTGGCGTGTGGGGTCCTACTCATATTCTTAATGCTCCTCTTTTTCGGATTTTTTGTGTGTGATGATGTTGCAGCTTCTTTCTAGTGGTTGATTGTTGCTATTATGTTTGGTCTTCTTATCGGTCAACCTTGTCTCCTTCTTCTGATTAGTGTCTTTCCGCTGATTAGTCTTCTACCTTCTCTTTCGAGATTAGTCACTCGTTCTGTTCCCCGTTCGCGTATGTGTGTGTTGCCCCTGCAAGAATTGTCTTGTACCTCGTCTTCCTCTTTCTTCCTCTTCTGCGTCGGCCTGGGAAGGAGGAGAGGGAAGAGGAGGAGCAGGAGGAGGAGGAGGAGGAGGAGGGTTCGCAGGCCCCCAGCATGCTTTGTTCTTTCCTTCGCCCCGCCAGGACCACGCCGGGCGCACGCCAGGGGGCGGCTCCCACGGCACGCCGTGCGCCGCCCCGACGGGCGCGGGGGCAGAGGGCCTGTCGCCCCGGCAGGTCCAGCGGCCCACAAGGAAGCCTCGGGAGCGGCGGGGGGGCGGGGGCGGGCGGGGGGAGGCGAGGGAGGGGGGAAGGATGGTGATGGGGGATTGGGGGCGGGGAGGGCGGAGGGGGAGGGGGGGGGGGAGGGAGGGCCGAGGGGAGGGGGAAAGGAGATGGGGCGAGGGGAGAGGAGGGGGAGGGAGGAGGAGGAGGAGGAGGAGGAGGAGGAGGAGGAGGAGGAGGAGGAGGAGGAGGAGGAGGAGGAGGAGGAGGAGGAAGGGGGAGGAAGGGGGAGGAGGAGGAGGAGGAGGAGGAGGAGGAGGAGGAGGAGGGAGGGAGGAGGAGGAGGAGGAGGAGGAGGAGGAGGAAGTCTTTGCCCGACTCGGGGGCGCGGACCCCCCGCCCAGCCATCGACGCAGGGGTGGAGGGTCTCGCAGCGGCCGACAGGCTAAGCGCGGCGCCTCTTGCGCCTCGGCGGTCGAGGTGCCCGCGACCAAATTGGACACCGCCGCCGCCATCATGGACGAGAACTTCACATGTCTCATCTTGGTGCCTAGACCTTACGAGGCTCCAAGTTTCACCAAAGTGGGCAACCGGCTAGGCTGGAGACGACCTGGGGTACGAGATATCGCCGTTTTTGTGAGTGCGGCAGGCTCCAACAGAGAACACCGTCACCGCAAGAGCTGGAGCTCAACCTCGCGGCATCAATGACAATTCGTGGCGACATTCGTGTCGTGCCGGCCTCAGCTGCTGGAGATATGATCCTTGTGGACTCCACCACCTCTCTCTCTTCTCATATCCGAGCCATTCCGCCTGAAAGTCGGTGCAGGGGTTGTTTAAAGATGCCCTCAGAACCTGTTGCAAGCAGATGTGCTGCGTAGCTCCTCCTCCTCCTCCTCCTACTCCTCCTCCAATACCACCTCCCCCCGTCGTCAGAGCTCCGAATCGTAAGGGCTGGGGGTGGTCAGCGGTAGCTCCAGATTCGCGCCTCGGGGGCCCACACTCGGGGGCCCAAATCGGAGTTACCCTGACCGCAGTTATCTGGGATAATTCGGGCGTCCGACCTAACTCATCCACCACCGCCCCCTCCGACCCAATGAGCTGGAGTGCGGAAAATGGTGCCCTTCGGAGCTTCATTGGCGCAAGGTAGAGCAAGATGACAATAACACAGGTGCAACAGGTGATGGAAGGCTGTGCGCACGAAGCGTCAGATTATGTTTGCGTGGCGCAACCTTCATGCGCATGCGTCTTCGCACCATCTGTGAAGTGCCGAATGTAAGATATCGTACGCAATGGAAGTACGTACAGTTGATCGCGTTGCCAGTGCCTTGCGTCAGGCATTCGCTGAACTGCTCTTCTGCGTCTTCCCCATCGGTGCGCGAAATACTACACACCAAATTGATCAGCTGACGTCTAGTGCCCTGAAACACATGGATAATTCCATTTTTGTCGCGATACCAATTGTGTAAAGGTTGAGGGATGTCGTCAACTTCATCGCACAAGATGCCGTATGCTACAAGCAGGTCGTACTATTTTTTTGGATTAGTGGCCCCTCTAAAAAACTTGCCTGGATTATCTGTTTCATGTGATTTAAGCGTATTTTGAGACGCGGCCAACGTAGATGTATTGGGATCAATTGCGCGCCCCTTGCTTCGTCCAATACCGTCGAGATCGTTTCTGATACTGTCTGGTAGATCATTGCTTCCCGCAACCTCTGAATGATGATCGTCTTCTTGCTGGCTTCCCGATTCGAAGCAGCCGGACTCGTTCAACCCATGTGTAATTTGCGCGATGCCGTTAACCATATACGATGTGTCTGAAACAATATGTTCGGTTGGCTTCGGAACCAGCGTCTCAAACGCATCATCACCAGTCAACCAGCCATCATCGAGGCATTGAACACCTTTGTCTACAATTGTGTCTGATGGCGTAGGGGTCAAACTATGTACACATGGCGCAATGCCACACGCGTCACCCATACTATTCTCAACTTCGACATGTACGAGACGTGGGATACATGTTGGTGGCGGCGAAATGATGCCGACGCTGTTGACGATATCGGGTAGAACAAGCCTGGGGGAGGGAATGAATTCGTTTGCATTGGCAGTCGTAAGTAAATCCAGAAATCAATTATGAGATTGCAGCCGCTGCGAACGCGGCGCAGCGGTATTGAACTTTGAGTGTTCCAGAAACACATGTAGGGAATGCGTGGCGCTATGTGATCTTAAAATATGTGTGGTGTGTGTGTCTATCCTGGATCCGCCGCCTCTTTGATTTATTGGGGACCCTGTATGATTGTGCAGTGCAGGTCCGATCGCGCGCGGAGGCCGCACGCGCCCCACAAGAGGAGACGGCCATGGAAAACATGCAATGATACACACCCCTCTGAGGCATGAACAATGCAGTCAGGCCACTGCGAGGTCATGAAGTCCACAAAATCGGCCTCGGAACTTACGAAGTCGAACACTCGTGTGCCATGAAATATTCCTGATCGCCATATGGCGTATTTGCTACTCTGATACTTGTTCACCTTATCTGTCCACCTTGTCTTCGGGCGTCCCCGGGACCGCTTGCCTGAGAGAGGGATCCATTGCATCACCGTCTTCGGCTACGCTAAATCATCTTGAAAGATCCTGTGATCCTGTGAACTATCTGCAACCAATCGGAAACAGGGTGCTTCGACAGCGCGCTCCGTCTGCCGGCGTCTTCCCAATCTTCATCTGGCCGTTTCCAGAAGCCAGCGATGTTGCGCAGCATGGTTGATCTCGCAGCGGCAATCTTCATGCGTTGTTGTTGCGTCAGCGCGCACGTAGCCAACCCGCACGCGCGCGCATGCTGTTGCGTAGGCTGCAAATTATCTCTCTTTGTAATCTGAATTGTGCTGATGATGTTCGTTGTGCTGTATCTGCCTGGGCGGGCACGAGGTCGCAGCAGTGAGTGCGGCGCGAGGCCAGCCTGAAGATCGATCGGTACGATCAGTCCATCACCGAATGACGAATGTGGTTGGTTGATCGCGTGCCGCCCTCAGACCGTTTTCATGGCTTGAGCCCAATTGGTTACGGAATCCTCCTTCTCCTCCACTTCCTATTATCTTGGCACCTCAGATGGGGTCAGGCTTGGTGGGGTCGGAGGATCGCGCCGCACCGCCTATGCATGAGCGATGTTGCTCGATGTTGAGAACGTTTTTCTCCATGAGGGCCTCGCCGATGCATCCCCAGACGTCGCCGATGCATCGGTGATGTACAGACGATGGTCGATGCTCCTCCCCCCTGTCGGGTATAGCCATGGCCCCCGGCATTGGCAGCTGGTTAGTGATAGGGCACCGTAGCCAAACAAATGTGCCGGAATATCTGAGCCAGGTTTTCCGTAACTGGTATTTTTTGTGGTAATGGTATTTTTGGTTCGTGGAATGGGGCGGAGGAGGCGCCCCAAGCACGCGCAACTAAGCCAAGTCCCATTACACACAGTTTTGTCGATGCCCAGTCCTCCTCCCTTCGGCAGCGAGCCAAGGGGGGAAGTCAGAAGGGGCCGGCCTCTTTAGAAGCTCGGAAGGCTTATGGTTTTCCGATAGGTTGCCCAAGCCTTTTCGAAGGCAGAGACGGTTTCGCAGAAGGCCGGAGGTCTTCAGAGAAGCCCCGCCGCCTTCTGAGAAGGCCCGCTTCCTCTCACTTCTCTCCTAGGTGCGCCAGCAACCCTTGTTTGTCCCCCCTCGAGGAAGCTGCCCCCCGCCGCCTCCGAGACCGCGCGCGTGGTGGTGAAGGGCGTGGGTATCGGCCTGGTGGCCAGGGGGCATCGGCAGGCCCAGATTCGCGGCGACCCGACCTGTCCAGCCCCGCCTTACCCAGACAGACTCGCGTCGTGACAAGGTCACGACGGAGGCTCCTCGCAGCTGTCGGCCTCTTGGGGCCCCCGCTGGGCCCCAGGACCGTCAACAGATGGCTCGGGATGCACAACCTGCCCAGGGGCATAACGCACGAAGACATCGGATCCCAGGGTATGTGGCCCGCCGTTGGCCTGGGCAGGGACATCGTGAACGGATCCGAGACGGGACCCCCCCCCCCAGGGAAGGGGGCGGGGACCTCCAGGGCCCATCCGCCTCGTTGCCTGGGGGCAGCAACAGGGGTGGGGGCGCAGGTGGAGGGGATTCGGGGCGCCGGTGAGGATGGGCCCGGAAGGTTTCTCCGGAGGGCGCCGGGGGTTCTCAGGGGCCCCGGGTGGTTTGCAGAAGCCGCGTTTTGTCAAGGACGACCCTGGGATGCGAGAGTCGTCCCGAGCGGCCGCCCGAGGTGCGGGTGGAAGCTGTTTGGGGCGCACGTGAGAGGAACGGGCTCCTCCCTGCCTCCTCCTTCTCGGCCACGCCACGCGCAGAGGGGAGGTGGGGGGAGGGGGAAGACTTCTTCGAAGCACCCCTGTTTTTTTCTAAGAAGGGGGCCGGCCTCGTCTGTGGATGCAGGGCCGGCGCCTTCTAAGAAGCAGACTCCTTCTGATAAGCCTTGCCCCCTCCCCGTGCTTCCTTGTCCGCGCCGCCCCCCCCCCCTCCTTGCCTTCGCAGGCTACGAGTTGGGATCCTCCCCAGGCCCCAGGCAGAGGGTGACTCCCTTTGGCCAGGCCCTCCCCGAAGGACTGTGCGATGGCGGCCCGCCAGCTCGTGTATGCTTGGAAGCGTGGGCTGCGACACTCCCTTGCTCTGCATTAGAAGCTGCTGTCTTCTGTCCTGCATGCGGCGTTTCGTTTTGTTTTGTGCGCATCGGATTTCAACCATTGATGTTTAATGTGTGTATGTCTCATTTGTCCGAAGAAGTACTCCCGCCGCAGTGTTGACTTCGATTCAGGATCGGCGCTTTGCTCCCGTCGTGCAGCATGACGCTCTCGCCCCAGCGCGGGCCATGCTTCTAAAGCGGAGTGCTTCTTTGTCGTTGTCGCCCTCTCCTCTTAATTATTCCTGCTATGCCTCCGCCGGGTCATTCTACGCCTCCCCCTGGTCCTGGTCCTTCCCACGGCCCATCCCACGGCTGACCAGGAGCGAGGGCGAGAGGTGGCTACAGCACGCGCATCTTGCAGCAGGGATTCTGATCCACAGGCTGCTTGGTGCCTTCGCCCTCTTTCCTCTCTCTCGTTCTTCCCCGCACGCTGGACTGCATAAATGCTTCAACTGCTCCTCCTGCCCATCCTCTAACCCGTCGTCCTCGTCCTCCTCCTCCTCCGCCTCCTCCTCCTAAGTGCACAGCTCCCCGTCCTGACTGCTCATAGCACCATGAAGGCACGTTGGGGGCTCAGGTCCGCTATGACACCCAGCGGCGGATAAAGCAAAAGCAGCGCTGCGGGAAGGGATCGGTAGGAGAGGTGGGATGTCACATATGGCGCGATCGCGCCTCGCTTGTCCTCCCTCTCTTTCGTTCCTCGCTTCCGCGCAGCTGATTGACTGACTGACTGTGGCCGTACATCCCTTGCGGACGCGTAGGCAAAAATACAAATCTCAGCGCGCGTGCATAATAAGACACGAAAACTATGCCTCGTCACAAACTGAAGTTGCCCACTGCTGTCTGGAACGCCCCCGGCGCCTGCGGTGAGTCCAGCAGATTGAAACGTCCCATGATGGGTCCTCAGGGCGTCGTATCAAGCAGATCTTTGCGTGATGAGCTAGCAAGAGCTTGCCAGTGGCAGCCCAGGCTTCTCGCGTTGTGGCGATCTGACTTGACGCCCCCAGAGCTCGATCCGATGTGATGTCCCTCCCTCCTCCCTCCATCCCTTCTTCCGTCTCCTCCTTCAGGAGCGCAAGAAGGGCGTACCCGTACATGAATCGACGTCGGTTTCGCGAGTGCGGTTTGCGCGCGCGTTCGCATGACGCGGTTGGTCTCGCGGACTGGTGGGCCGTGTTCATGTGCGTGGTTGGGCGCACGTTCTTTGTGGGCTCCCTACTCCTCAGGCTCCCTCCTCGTCCCTCGCTCCTCCCTCTCTCGTCATGAGGGGGTGTCGGGGGCGGCGGACTTGCCCCGGGGGGGGGGGGCAAAGCATCGCCCCCCAAGCGCTCCACTCGTCGCCGAGCGGGGCCCCGCTGCCCTGGCCTGCCCGGGAGCGTTCGGCTCCGCTGTCCAGGGCCCGTCCCCGACTCCAGGTCAATGTTCCCCCCCCTCGAGCCAGCCCCCCCTTTCCATCCCCCCCTTACCGCGAAGGCGCAGCAAGAAACATAAACGTACACTTTCGGACTTCCGCGCGGATTTCTTGGATCGGCGCTGGACGCTTCTCCCTGGCGCGCGGAGCGGGGGCCCCTGCGCCGATTCGAGAAATCTGCACGGAGGGCCGAAATGTTTTATGTTTAGATTGCTATAGTTCCTCGATTGCCTTTCCCCCTCAGGTGGTGATCGTCCTGGTGGTGGCCGTGGCCAACGCCCCCCCCCCCCTTGGCCGGGCGCGGCCCCCGATTGGTTGTCCCGATGGTTGTCCCGATGGTTGTCCCGATGGTGTTGTTCCGATGGTGCTGTCCCAATGGTTGCCCGGATGGTTGTCCCGATTGGTGTCCCGATGGTTGTCCTGATGGTTGTCCGGACGGTTGTCCCCATGGTTGTCCCGACAGTTGTCTCGATGGTCGTCCCGGTGGGTGTCCCGATGGTTGTCCCGATGCTTGTTCCGATGGTTGTCCCGACGGTTGTCCCGATGGTTGTCCCGATGGTGTCCCGATGGTTGTCTTGATGGGTGTCCTGAAGGTTGTCCCAGATGGGTGGATACACAGTGGCAGATAGACAAGTGTGTATATATATAAAGAGAGAGAGAGAGAGAGAGAGAGAGAGAGAGAGAGAGAGAGAGAGACACACGTTGGCATATAGTGGTGTAGACAATTAGTTAGGTAGATAGATCGGTGGATTGCCCCAGTGGTTCTCCCGATGGTTGTCCCGATGAGTGTCCCGATGGTTGTCCCAGATGGATGGAAATACAGACACCATTCACACGATCATCACCATCACCATTCCGAAGACATTTGTACTCAAGCCGCCTCGCCCTGCAGAGGGCTGCCAGCATCGACGCCGCAACAGCATGTCGCCAGAGAGTGGGCCGCGCCAGCTCACGGTGCCACGCCCTGCCAGCGACGAGCCATACCATGGTTCACACCTGGTGAAGCAGCCCTACTCGCACCGCGCGAACTCGCGCGCTGGGTTCGCAGAGTTCTGCCCCGCCTACGTGATGACGGGCGAGCAGTTATTCGAAGCTCTCAAAAGAGTTTCGGGCGTGAGGCACGGCGAGTGGGACGCGTCGAGGGGCATATCGGCAAGTACGAGCAGGAAAACAAGTGTTTCGTCTACTCAAGTCAAGGCGACCCGACCAGGCCTTTCGAGTTCGAGGTGGCCCGGAACCAACACGCAAAGGACGAGAAGGCGCCCCACGCAGCGACGGCGATGTTCAGGACCCACCGCAGGATATGGATACGGAGGCATGGCCGATTTTACGTGCAGTTGTAAAACAGTGAGGAACTGCCGCCACAGGTCGTGGAGCAGCACGCACGGGACAGCTTGTCGCGGTTTGCGCCAGGCTCTGCCAGCGCATCTGCCTGCCAGGGCGCGGCGGCTGACGCGGAGGCCGCGCAGGGTGCCCAGGCCGCGCCGCAGGGTCCTGCGGCAGAGGGCGCGGGCGCGCGCCGCTCTGTCAGCGTGCTGGAGGCGCCTGGGGCGGCTGCTCCAGGCTCCCCCTGCCCAGCGCAGGGCGCAGGATCAGCGCCGCTGCCGTGCCCGCTGCGCCCCTGGGGGGTCGCGCCGCGGCCGGCCTCACAGGCGAGGCCGTGCGCGCCATTCTCCGCCGCGGCGGCAGCGGCTCCGTCGGCCCCGTCGGCTGCGGCTTCGGCTCAGTCGGCCCCGGGGGCGCGGGCCCTGGCAGACGCTGCCCCTCCACTCTGCGCCAGGAGCGGGGCCGGCGTCGGCGCGCTCGCCGCCCTCTCTCCAAGCTGACGCGGAGTCGGTCGCGAAGAAGGTGTCAGACCGACGAACCATGAGCGGTGGTCGCGCAGGGTGCCCTTGCCCCGCCGCCAAGGCTTGCAGAAGTGGCCGCGGCCGCGCCGAGCCCTGCCAGCAAACCGGAGGCTGCGGGGGCCGCGCAGGGCGCCCCCGCCCGCTGCGCGAGCCTGCAGGAGAGGCCGCGGCCGAACTAGGCTCTGCTGGCAACCCCTTGTGCCCGCTGCAAAACCTGACAGAGACCCAGAGGATCCGATCCCACAATTAGGGCCTATCCTTACGAGTGGGCGTCGCATCAGGTACGTTGGAGGTTCTCCCGTAATACATCGATGTCATTGCAAGAGTCCCGATTATAACTTCCGGGATCCCCCTTATTGTATTCCGGAAGCGTCCGTCTTGTGGTAGCATGATGCACGCATATGCATGCGCATATATATATATATATATATATATATATATATATATATATATATGTATGTATATGCATGTACGTATGTATGTAAATATGCATACATGTACAAATTCATGTATGTATATATGTGTGTATGTATGTGTGTATGTTTATGTATATGCAGTTGGATGCATGTATAGGTAGTGATATATATATATATATGGATAGACGTATACGTATTGTTATATATACATACATACATACATGTATGTCAACATATGCATGTACAAGTGCAGATCAACGCCTGCGCACGTATGCAGAACTATTTGCATGTAGTATACATACAATCGCATGTGTATACACATATGTATGTTCATGTATGAATGCATGCTTGCATGTGCTACAATGCACAATTGCGGCGGTAGCCCGCGCTATATGGGGGGGATTGGCAGCCGAGATGCCCTGGGCATGGCCCGTGGGGGGCCCCAGGAGGGCCGTGGCACCGAGGCGGCTCTCAACTAGGATCGACGGGATGAATGGGCCCCAGGGAGGGCGAGGGGGGCGTCCAAAATGGCCCAAAAGCCGAAAGGAGCCACATGGATGTCAAGAGCGCGTCCCGAAGAAAGCCTCATGGGTGCCCTGGCGCCCCGAGGGGGCTCTCAACGCCGAGCCCGCGCCGCGCCCTATCGGCGACCCCCCCGCGCGCCTATGAGCCTGAGCGGCCCCGGTGCGGAACCCGCGCCATGACGGATGCGATGCGTAATTCTTCACAGTTCCCCCTTCCTCCTTTCTCGCTAACAGACGGAGGGGGCTGGCGAACGCGCGGGGGGGGCGGGGGGCGAGGAGGAGGTAGGCGGTGACAGGGGATGACAGTGGGCAGGAACGGCGGCGGTGACCATGGATGACGATGGCGATCAGTTATCGCGCGCCAGCGCGCGCATGCCTGCATTTGTCGATCAGCGCAGTTTGCAGCGCGTCAGGGCGCGGTCCCGCAGCAATCTCCGCGCGACGGCCGATGCCAGATTCATCCGGGCACTCTCAATGATCCTGGGCGGAACGCGAAACGACCAGACATACAGTTATAGCATGCGACGAATTGTTCGGCCACGCGTCTGCCGCGGTCGTCGCGCATTTCCCCCGCCGCGCGGGGGGGGGGGGGGGGATGTGAGGGGCGGGGTTGCCGTGGGATGGGTATGATGATAATGGTTTCGCCCTGAGGTTCCGCGGGTAGCCCTGGCGAGGCCTCGCCTCGTCGAGGGCCTCGCGCCCCGTGGCACGGCGCAGCAAGAGGTGCTTGTGACTGTTCTCGGCCAATAATTGCGGGCTGGCGCGGCAATCCCACGCTGCCATCTCGGCGTAGCAGCGCGCGAGAAATTCGATGCAAGTCAACCCGCAGGCGGCTGACACATAAGCAATGGCACGAGAGTGGGGGGTCGATTTAATCTCGTACTTGCATTTGGATGCGCATGGTGTGGCATCCCCACTCTCAGCCTGGCGCAAGCGCGAACAGCGTCACACTTCACAAGAGTTCGCAACAGCTGCGCGAGCACGGGCACCATATATCTACCCTCGGCCGCCTTGGCCTTCAACTCGGAACCTTCGACGTCGTACTCTTACTCCTGAGCGCAATTGCTGTCAGCTTATTGAACGGGGGTCCATGTTGATAGAACGCTCTGCACTTGCAATCGGGTTGAGCAGCTTGGTCTCTGCCTGCGGCCACGCGGCCCCCATCGTTGCCTGAGCTGCCCCCCCCGTCCTCTTCGCCGCCATCGGCAGCGTCATCAGTATCAGCAGCATCAGCATAATCATCTTGATCACCAGTATCCTGCTCCATTCCCCGCCCCATCATCACTCGAGAGCCCCCTCGTCATCTTCGCCCCCATCACCCCGATCAACGCCATCATTTTCATCGTCGCTACCCCCATTGCGCCTCCAAAGATTGCGAGCGCACCCCGCCTAGTTCGCGAAATAGCTCACACAATATATTCCCGCGCGCTTCTTCGGCGCGCCCAGACGCCTGGCAGGCGCCATACCTGGCCGTAGAAAAGTCCAAGCAAACCCAGGAATCGCCATGGGGCTGAAATCCAAATCGCCGCCCCCAGGCCGCGCAAGCTCTAAATACCTTTTGAGCGTATACAGGCCCCTTCGCCAATTGGCGGACATATCCAAATTGGGTTGATCGGCAACTGCGCACGGGCACCTGCAACATGCGTTGGCAGTGCTCGGCCCACCCCGCCACCCCTGCACTCCGAACACTTGCGCGCGCCAGCACCAGTCCCCCCTGAAGTCGATCAGGACACCCCTTACCGCCATGGGTTGCCCATCCCTGGCCGAGCGCTGCCTGTCGCCTCGGAACGGCGACTTAAAACATGGGACCTAGTCGCGGCGCACGCCAGGCCATCATCCAGTAAGCCAGTAGCTGCGCATCAACCCGAGCACCGCCCACACCTCGGGATGTTTGCGGGATGGGGTCTGGTTTCTGGCGTGGTGGTGGTCGCGCGATTTGCGCGCGCGTTCATGCGCGTGCATATCTGACCACCAGCGCACCAGCAGCCCGAACTCCATAAACACAAAAACGGTGGCTGGAGGCGCGAGGTCGGGTTCGCTGCTACACGGGATAGGTCGGGTGCGCCCGCGATATCGGGCATTTCGAACATCGCACCTCTTTAAATGTGCGCCTGCCGCTGCAGCCGCACTGGCAGACGCTGCGCTGCCCAAGGCATGCGAACCACCATCGATCTCGGCACCTGTGGGCCGATGGGGCGGGGGGGAAATGGGCGAGACGGGGGTTGATATGATTAGGGGGAGGGCGGCGGGGGTAGCGGGGGAAGATGGGGCGATGATGGCGCGGGCGGTGGGGGGTTG
This sequence comes from Prorocentrum cordatum, assembly GCA_963575745.1. Taxonomy (NCBI): domain Eukaryota; class Dinophyceae; order Prorocentrales; family Prorocentraceae; genus Prorocentrum; species Prorocentrum cordatum. The sequence continues at coordinate 51,759 of CAUYUJ010021460.1, forward strand.
GATGAGGTGGGGGGGCCACGATGAGAACGAGGGGGGGTGGGGGGGGGATCGGGGGTTGCATCCCCGCGCCCCACCCCCCAGTCAGTGTCGCGAGGGCCCATGGGTAGACCGAATCGCGGGCGTTGCATGGCGCGCCATCGCCCCGTGAACCGCAGACAATGTGGTTGTTCGGATCGACGCCATGAGCGCCAGTCCGTTCTAGGCATTCATGAACGCATGGGCGCAAGGGCTCTCGTTCGCAACCCCCGGCCCAGACATCGACGGGAACCAGCTGACAGAACAACGCGTCATGCGACATATTTGTGCGTCGCCGCCCCTGTGTGGAACCGCCCCTGGCATGCGCGCCGCCCCTTGGGCGCGCGTGTCGTGCCGTGGCCGTCGTGCCAGCATGATTCCCAGAATCACGATGGTGCGACTGCGTTCATCGCCCTTGTCATCGTGGCCCCGCGCGGTGGCATCGGCGCCCCCCGCCCTTCCCCTATGCCACCGTCGCGTCACCACCAACCGATTGACCCCATGTGAGTCCCGGCGCGGGTCGTGCGGGGTCCAATATGGTTCAGAGCCTGACGCAACCTTTGCGCCCAGCACCTCTGTCAGCAGCAGAAAATTGACAGCGCAGACTACCTGGGCGCCAGCCCGTCTGTCCCAAAGAGGCATGCGCGCCTGATGCGGCGCAGGCATCCACGTCTTCTGAGGAGGGCGGCAACTAATCGACACTCGACGCCCCGCGCGTTCCAGGCAACCAGACCATATACACATACATATATATATATATATATGTGTGTATATATATATGTAGTATACACATATGCATATATACACATGTATGTGTTTATATACATAGAATAGACAGCTTGGTTGGTTGCAGCGCGCGGGGCTGATCAGTCATTCGAGCGATCATGGGTGTCGGGGGGCGTGGGTGCCATTTGTGAAGCAACAGTCCTTCTCAAGCCGCCTGCCCGAGTCCCTCAGCGCGTTCGATCGCGTTGTTTTTTTAAATCGATTTTTGCGCCAAGATCCGAAGTATCGCACCGCGCGTCGTCAGCGGCACCTGCGCGTGCACCACCGCCAACTTCGATCGAGCTGAGCCTGTTCCTAGCCCACAGACGATGCAGAAACTTAGAGGTCTGGCCTGAAGGTTGTTGCTGTCAGTGGTGTTTCCATCGTTGTTGTGCCCCTGTCCTCTTGGGGGGCATCGTGGCTGCGCGCAGCGGCCTGATGCGAAACTGCGGCAGGAATAACATGACACCGGTTATGCAATACTGCATGCTGATCATTGCTATGCATTGCGTTGCATGATGCGCTGTTGTTGCTGCGCCAGCGGCTAGGTCAAACGTCGCTGCGATACTGCAGTGGCAAGCCCCGTGCACTTCAAAACAAAAAAAAGCTGGCGTATGGTCCTGTCTTGCGAGTTCCCATCCCCATGCGTCTCTATCGCATCGTCATCGCCATCACCGTCGCCCCTCTCATTCATATCACAGGACCTGTGGCTGGCAGCGAGCAGACGGTGGCGATGTCAGCCACATGCATCATGCATCTAAAAGGGCCGCCTCTCACCCCTGAGAAGCAGCTCGAGTTCTGCTGCGCTGAACGCCGACGCGTGCGACTGCAATGCGCCGGGTTGCAAAAGTAATGCAATTCCGCGGGCTACGACGACGCCAGACGACGGGCGACGACCACGTGCGACGACGACAGACGATGTCGACGCCCACGATGCCGTACGAGAGACGATGGACGGCAGACGACAAACGATCGACTACGGGTTTTTGGAGCGCAGGGAGTTGCATCACTGTTCCATGAGCTGAACGGCCTAGCTGGCGGCGGAAGCGAGCTTCTTGAAATCGGCCCAACAGCTGCGATCGAACGCCTTGAAGGCGGCCTCGACCTTGACGAGCTCCGTGCTGACCTTCCCAGAGTGCTTGTCCGTCTCGTCCTTCGCGAGCTCTGCCTTGTCGCGGGTCGGGGTGGCACGTGGGGTGTGCGTGGGGGGGGGGGGGGGGGGGCGGGGTGCGACGCGGGGCGAGGTGGGGCGGTGGGTGGGGGGGGGGGGGAGGTGCGGGGTGAGGATATAGTATCATCGCGCTTATCCTCTCATATCTATATCATCCTCACCGCGCCCGCCCTCGCCCCTGCCCGCGCGACGAGCGAGCGCGCTACTGCAGACTAGGGGCATTGGGGTCGAGGAGGGGGCGTGAATGATAATGATATAGGTACTGAGGGCGATGATGTAGACGAGCTGGGGCTCGAGCACCAGGGGTGGTCGGGGAGAGGAAGACTGGGGTGTGGAGGAACATATGTGGGGGGGGGGCTGATGAACGCGGCTACATGTTATCATCCCGACTCTTTAAATCAGGACTGCACCGATTGGGTCTCGAGTCCATCATGGGCCCGCATGCGGTGATCAGCTATCTTCGCCTCCACGCAGCGCGTTTGGCCAATTAACGCACCAGGGGCGAGGGCCGCCAGACGGACGACGAGGAGATGGAGGAGGAGGAGGAAGAGGTGGTTGAAGCATGCGCCCACGCCTTGGAGCCTGGCTTATGTGCGAGCACATCCCAGATGAACGTCGCGATGGCGGCCATCACCTTCTTGCTCTCCGACTCGATGAAACCCGCCGTCTCTTCGGGATAGCTGCGATCCGACAGGGCCCTCGCCGCGTTCGGCGCGTCGGTTTCGCGCGCCGAGCGGAACGCGACTATCTTGTTCTGGCGTCGCGGACGAGCTTCTCCATGTTCTTCTTCGCGCCGACGAGCTCAATCTGGTCGCGTCGCTGCTGCTTCTCGATGGCCTGCTGCTCGGCGCCCACGTCCTTGATGGACTCGTTGAACGCCTCCTCTTCGTCCTTGATAGCATTATCCTCCTCTGCTTTTTTGGCGTCTTCCTTCTGCTTCTGGAGCCGTGCTCGATCAGCTGTCTGAGCAGCCTTGTCGCCGGGCGGGGGCGGCGCGCCGCCGGCGGGGTCTGCCGCTGCTCGGGGCGCCGCCCGCGGCCGCGATCCACCCGCCCAAGCCTTTGGGCATTTCCTAGTCTGGGGTCTGGGGTAGCACTTGGCGACGCCGGCAGCGCCCGCGTCGATGCACCTCGCGCGCGGCTTGCTCCGCCAGATGCGCCGGCGGGGGGGATTGCCTCGCGCCCGCGGCTCCAGCGGGATGGGGTTCACATGCGCGCTGAACTCTCCAGCGGATCGGGGTCGAGGCTCCGGCGGGGCGGGGCGCCTATGCATGAGTGGCCGCTATCATCATGGCACTCCCCCCATCAGCATCATCATCGGATCGCCCCCCCAAACCGATCGGGGCGTCGAGGGAAGGGGGTCGGGTGAGGTCATCTGAATCCTCATCCTCCTCTTGCTCTTCCTTCTCATCCTTTTCCTTCTCCTCCTCCTCCTCATCCTCTTCCGTGTCCTGCCTCTCATCCTCCTATTCCTCTTCTTCTTCCTCCCCCTCTTCCCTGGGCGTTTGTCCCGCTCTGTCCGCAGCGGCGGTCTTTGCGTCGTCGACCTCGAGCGACGGGGCCCGCCCCGCGCTCGACGCGCGCCGCGTCGTGTCCCAGACAGCCCCCCCCCGAGTCCACGACGTAGTGGCACTCCACTCCACTCCCGACTGCGATTGTTGTTGCGTTTGCTGCGCGCCCCCTCGCCGCGCGCGTCGCCCCGCCAACCCGCCCCGCCACGCCATTCCCCACGCGCCCCCTCGCTGGGTGGGGGAGGATGAGGGGGGGGGCGGGGGGGTGCCAACATGACGGGGCGGAGGAGGGGGGGGGGGAGGGTCTAGGGCAACGTGCGCGGTGATATCACGTGCGCAAACACGACGACAACCGGGTCTCCGGGACCGCTTGCGCGGCCTCGGCGGCAGCTCCAGCTCCATCATGGCGGCGTTCTCCTCGGTAAGCGCCAGGTCCCCCGATGCTTCCCGCCCCCCGACTGTCGCCGGAAGCGAAGGGTGGGGAGGGGGGCCGGGAGGTGGCATCGAGGCCCCCCAGGGGGGCGCGGCATGGGGGGGGGCATTTGGGGGGAAGAGGGGCAGTGGCATAGGGGTGGCCCCCCGATGGCAGGGATGCCGAGCACGTGGGGCGGCGCGGTGGTGATGGGACGACGACGATGATGATGCCGATGGTAATGATGCTGATTATGATGCTGATGCTGGTGAGGGCGAAGAGGGTTATGCTGATGATATCGTGATTCTTATGGCAATGAGGATGATGGTGCGGATGATGAGGTTGATTAGGGCACGATGATGATGGCGATGGCGATGGCGGTGGTGGTGGTGCTGTTGATGATTATGACGTTGATGGTGTTATTGTCAATGGTGGTGACGATGATGATGTGAGCGATGATGATAATATGATGGTGGGAATGATACCGATGACGGCGACGATGATGATGGTGATGATAGTGTTGCTGATGATGACGGTGGCGATGATAATGATGATGTTGGCGATGGCGTCGGGCTTGGGGTAGAGGAGGAGGGCGAAGTCGCGGGGCCTGCCGCGCGTTAAAGAACCCTGCCAATCCTTTGAGTTCAAGTACTTGGGCCCCGCCAGCTCCCCCTCGGTGAGCCGCGCGTCGATCGCGCCGTCGACGCGCTCGCGGGGCGTCGTCGCGATGGTCCTCTCGGAGGACGCCCCCCCCCCCCCTTCCCCCCTGCCCGAGGGGCCCCGGAGGCAAACGACGGGGAGGTCGGACGGGGGAGGACGCGGGAGAGGAGGTGAGGAGCTAAACGGGCATGACTTCAGTCACCCCCTTAGGAGCTCCCCACTTCATCCCCAGCATCCGTTTCCCGCGTTGACCCCGTCATCCTCCCCGGACTCTTTATCATCGTCATCGCCATCGGGCTCTACCTTTCCATCCCGCGGGAAAGCGGGAAGGGGGCGGTCGTTCTCTTGCCGCCCGTTTTCACGTGCACGGCCATCGTCTTCATGGTCCCCATAATTTCCCGCAACAGCATGGTTATCACCATCGGCAGCAGCATCATCGCCCGCAGCATCAGCGCCCTCACCAGCAACATCATCAGTATCATCACCGTTATCATCATCACCACCAGCACCAGCAGCAGCATCATCAGCATCATCATCACCAACACTTATATTACGCGTGACCAGCTGCAGCTGGTTCCCAAAGAAAACGAAGGCGACGGCAGCAAACAATCTCGAAACAGTTGATATGTCGTTGCTGGGGTTCTAAAGCAAAATGATTTAAAAAGTGTTCGCCGCCCCCAGAGCGACACGGTCAAGCCCGTTTCTACTATTTGCGCCCCTCGTGTTTGACATGTTCGGTCCCGTTTTCGCATTTCAGGGCCTTCGTTCCGACGCCATGTTCTTGAACATTAGTTTAAGTTTTTTCGGTACCATCCGCGAGTGATCGGCGCCCCGCGCACGAAACCCGTGGAGTAGAGTCGTCTAGATCAAAGAGAATACACGTTAATTTGTAGAGGGGGGAAGGGGGAAGAAAGTGAGGATGGAAGAGAAACGTGGTATAACGGAGGGGGGAGGCGGCGGGGGAGCGAGCGGGAATGACATTCGGAGGGAGAGGAGGAGGAGGAGGAGAAGGAGGCATGACCGCAGTCCGTCCGCCTCTTTGGCCTGGGGGGTCTAAAACGTTTCTTCCATTGACCTAGGCCGCTCAAGCCAAATGGATTTCGTCTATTTGATCAAGGCAACTCCCCCCCCTACGGTATACCCACTCCCGTCCGTATCCTCACTCTTTCGTTCGTATCATCTATATCCCCACTCTCCTTAAATGCGGGCACGCGTAGCCATTTGGGCTCATCCTCTTTTCGGGGCAATGAAGCACCCGTGCCGAGATGTCCGAAGGCACCTCGGACAGCCCACGGGATCAGGACGCTGCCTGGAGTGACGAGATTGCCACCGTGTGCGCCGACAGCAGCAGCGGCCCCCCTGCAGCCCGCAGCAGGCGTCCGCAGCAGGATCACTCGTCAGTTCTGCAGGCGGTGGCAGCGGGCGGCGGCGCAGTGCCAGACCAGCTCGGCGTGGCCCAGCCGCCGCGCGCAGCCAAGCGCCGCCTGAGCCAGTCTGCACGAGAGACGCTTGCGTCGATCACTCTCGCCGAGTCGGCGCCTGCAGAGACAGCCCGTCGGCGGGGTGCCAAGACGGCTCGAGACGCCAAGGCGGCGCGAGATCGGGCAGATCTTGCAAAGGAGAGTGCGCAGCTAGCCTTGGCCATCCGCCGTGAGACGAAGCAGGTTCCAGCAGAGTTGTTCGCCATTGCTCGCTATCCGACCCAGAGCCGATCGCAGCAGTGGCCGATGTCTATTGTTATATCACAGCTGCAGCAACGTGCCCAAACTTTGAACATCGCCCAGCACGCCGACTCCCCAGTCGCCAAGATTGCCCAACATTTCTTCGATCGTGGGAGCGGCATCGTCTTGACGAAGGAGGCCTTCAGCAATCTCATCGGCGTGGATGCGAGGAAGATTGGCCCATCAATTATCACGTTGGCTGAGGTCTTATTGTATGCTGACCGTTTGGCACGATCAATGTTGGAGACACGGTTGGCGTTGCTCGTGAGTAGTGAACGTTTAGTGGATATGATCGATTTCGACAGGCAAGACGAGACTCCGATGGCTGTGACTCGGCACGCGTGGCACCCCGCCCAGAACTCTGGACAACAGAATGCGATGATTGTTGCGGCCAGGAGCCACCAGTTCCTTGCGCACATGGAGAAGTCCCTCAAATGCATCTCGCGGGCACGGAAAACGATGTCGAAGATCCTCCAGTCAGAGTCTGTCTACGCGTACCGATTTATAGGCAATGGTGGTCCACATGATATAACTATTATTGGCGCTTGCGTGAACCCGCTTCAGATTCTGGACCGCACCACGGGCGAGTGCTTACGGGCGGCATGGCGGCACCGAACATCCTTGAAGCAGCGCGGCCATGTGAAGTTCAAAGCGCACACGAGGAGCACGTGCGCCGACGCCGCTGGCGGCAATGATCGCTCTGAGCGTGCTGTCCTGTCGGATCTCGGGTGCGATTGGCGTCGCTTGCATTTCAAGTGCGACATCCACGCTGCAGTCAACAATTGCCACGACTCCATGTTTGTGTGCGACGACTTTATGAAGGCCCAGCGGAGATGGGCATCGAGCATCAATTTTGGTACTGGACTCACCATGTATGGGGAAGCTTTGGAGGAACTGGTTTTCGAACGGATCGACGTGCGCTACGGCCAGCCCCCAGACGAGCATAAAGCATACCGCAACTACGTCACGTGCCTATGTATGCGGAACGTTCCGAACCAGGTCGAGATGCTCATCGCAAGTAGAACGCTGCCAAATGGCAATTGGCGAAACCATGAGAAGGTCGAGGTGCACGTCCCGCTGGGCACCAACGCCGACCCACATGCGATTGCATCAGCCGTGGCGTGGAGCTTTAAGAGAATATTTGCAGGCACTCTGTTCACCAAGTACGTGAAATCTAAATGGAAGGGCGTGTCCAAGGCCTTGTCGCAGTTCGTGCTGCCGTTCGCTTGTTGCGGTCTGGGTGCCCCAGCGTACGAGCGTTTCGCCGAGCGGGCTCGGGCGATCAACGACAAGTGCATCGGGAGACCTGTCCAGGGAGCAGCTGCTGGAGGCGGTGGGGCCCCTGTGCTGGCCATCGAGGGCGGCGGCGGCCCTGCTGACGGCGGAGGCGGTGTGTGTGGCGGCGGCGCCCAGGACGGAGCCCACGGCGGTGTCGGCGAGCAGGCGAGCAAGGTCGACCAGGAGCGATCGCACAGGGAGGAGAACAATAAGGATATTGAGATTGGTTTGGAGTTGTCTCAGTCAGATCCTACTAGCAGGACGTTGATAACAATCCAAGTTGCTCTGGCACACGAGATGTATTTGGACCAGCTCCTCGACCAGGGTTCGGTGGACTGGGAGGCGGCTCAGCGCGCGTCACAGGCGCGCGCGCTGCTGGCCCCGTCGGGGCAGGGCCAGCCCCGAGCCAACAGGAGTTTCGAGTTGCTCGAGATGGCCAAGGGCGGTGCCGATTCGAATTTCTTGACCGACATTGTGACAATGATGAATTCCGCTACCCACTGGGACGTATTGGTGGGCGACGCCGATAAGACCTTGGAGTGCAGGGCGTTTACGTTCAAGCTTTTGTCTGGGAGCTTATGCACAGCAGGGCGGACGGCGTGTCTGCGCCACAAGGTCGAGCCCGTTGCAACGTTCCGATGTTTGTTGAGCGATGCTGACGCTGATGACTTTGCGAACAAGCCGCAATGTTTGCACGATCCCTGGAGCAAGAGGTTCCTGGACGAGTTCGTCGACAAGCCTGGTGGCTTACGCAGTGACGATGCGCAGGCAGCTTTACGATTCCAATGCAGGCTCGCCAGACGGCACATGGCGAAGATAGAGTGCTGGCACGCAGCGTTGCGGAGGCGTTTGTATATGCGAGGGGTCCATGCGAATGGGCAGGCGTTCGCTGAGGTCAACGCCGAGGCCATCTGCGACCGCGTGCACGCCCGCGTTGCCTACAACACTGTGGCGAAGGAGTTGAGCAAGCTGACCGCCAACGGCTTGTGCGACGGGTCGGTCGGGCCCGACGGCGACTGCGACGACCTGAGAGACCGCTGGTACTCTGGCCCTTGGCACGCTTACGTTCGATACCACACGTTTGGGACGGAGGGGAGGCCCGACTTGTCGGCGTTGTCAGCAGCGTACAACGCGCTGACGCCAGACGAGAAGCAGTTCTACATCGACTTGGCGAAGGGCGCCCAGCAGCAGTTGGCGAAGCTGCGGCCAGGCGAGGGCGCATTTGGCTTTACGTCGAGGGCGCTCCGACGCCAACAACGCAGTGCCCAAGCCGCCGCGGCGGCCGAGCGCACTCAGGCTGATGAGGCTAGCGGTGCAGGGCCAGATCCTATGTCTCGGCGGCGGGCTGCGTTTTCGGCAGTATCATTGGTCATGCGCCGCTCGGACAACCGACACTTACATGAGTTGGTGGCGTCCGCAAAGGCGGAGCAGCGGCGCATGCTGCTGGAGGCGGGCAGGCGCCGAGCCGCTGACCAGCGTGCGTTGCGGGAGTGGGCAGCCACGAAAGGGAAAGCATTGTTGGAAGAGACCGTGGCCCAGAATCCCGTGCTGCAGCCATTCAAGCAGTGTTTGTACCCCGTGCCAGATGTGGATGACGTCGTGTTCGAGCTGATCCCGACTACGACGAACGCCTTGAAGGTTGCTTTGGCTACTGATATGTTAGCACGTACCTCCAACGTGGGGCGAGCCCTGCAGGTGGACTTCGACTCCATGTCCACGCCCATCCTGCACGAGCTATCGGAGCCGATTGTACTTGATGAGAAGAAGAAGAAGATCGGCCCACCGCCTTGCCACGAGGTGGGCATCTGCTTATGCAGCGGCGACGGCGTCCTCATCTGGAAAATGAGGAACGCATACCTGGCGAAGCTGAAGGTTCTTTGCAAGGCAGGGCCAATGAAGAGTCTATTGCGACAGCAGTCGCTGGTCGTTCGGTTTGACGGCCATCGGGAGCAGCTCTTCACCGAGATGAGCGACGGCTGGGGCGACGAGTTCGCTGATCTACTTGGCGGTGGTGAAGTTGGACCTGCGCATCTGGAGATGTGGTTCCACATCGGCGCGCACTCCCTGAACCCGTACCGCTCGAGCTTCTTGGCCCTTGTCGTCGGTGAGGACCCTGACAGGGTCGCGGTGGTTGATGGCGAGATCATGCTTGAGGACAGCGGGTTTGAGCAACAAGGGGCCTGCTCTCTGTTTCCCTTTTCTCCCTGCCACCCTCCCTCCTCCATCGCCTCCTCATTGCCTTGTCCTGCCTGGGGTTTGCGCCGCCTCCTCCGCCGGCCGCCCCCGCGCCTCAGCTCGTCCCCCTACTTGCAGATGCGTGTTGGCCGAGCGCCCGCAATCCTCAGCGTTGTTATTAGGGGGCGTTCGGACAAAGGCACCACCAATTTTGTCCGACCCCCCCAGTCGCGCAGCCGAGGGCACCGTGTGCGCTTTCAGCGTCGCCCGAGATTTCCCTGGGAATGTAGGGTGTGGTGTTAGACTGCCTGGGTGTTCTGGGTTTCGTCGGGTGCTCTCTGACGCAGTCTTGGTGCACTCTTGGGCCGTGGCTGTGCTTTCCAGAGCCACCTAGGGGATTACTGGGGCGCTCTCGGGAGCCTCTTGGGCCATGATTGGGGCATCCTGGGGTGGCGCGGAGTCCTCGTTGGACTTGCTGGTGGCATGTTGGCGCCATCCACGGGAGCCGCACGTGAGCGCGACCGCGCCAGGATGCAACGCGATGTCTCGCATCCTTGGGCCGTGCCAAGCCCGCATGTGCCATCACTTTCGGGGGGCCCTTGGAGGTCAATCGGGGCACTGTCCCAGGGAGGTTTACCCATTAGCCCGCGCAACAGCTGTTTGCTGTGTCCAGCCCACCGCCTCCCCAGGCGACCAAAGACACGTTCTTCGACTTCTATTTGTTCCGAGAGATGGACCCTTCCATGGAATGGTCTATGCAGTTGTACGCCATCGTCGACGACCCAGTACACATCGGTGTGTTTCGCCCTGGTGATGTGTCGGTGCGCGAAGTTGGGGGAGATGCAGGCGCCACCGTGTTCTGGACACCGCCTCCTGCCAGCAGGCGCGGAGGCGGTCGACTCCCTCGGGTCGACGAGCCGCCCGAGCCCGACGAGGCGTTCCACGCCTTGGAGGACGGCGAGGCCGACCCCGACGGCGAGCCCGATTCGGAGCCTTCGGAGCCTGGCGGCGACGGCTTCCAGGACTTTCGGGTAAACTTGCAACCGCTGGCTGGGCCGATACACGTGTTGTTTTATGGTTGAGTATCCAGTGTTTTAGAGTTTGTTGGTGCATCTTGGGGTCCAACTGGGGGGGGGGTCCTGATCAGCGACTGATGATTGGGGGCTCCGTTCCATGAGGGGTGGGCCTTTCTGGTGGAAACAAAGTGTGCATCGTTAAAGCGTCAAACGCATTGCCCTATGTGGGCTGGGGGCCCAATAGGGTCGCGGCTGCCCACGGTGACACTGTGAGCGATGAGGGTACCTGTGCGAGGCGTGTATACGTATACCTAGAGACTTGTACGAACATGCGTTTAAGTGGTACATGGGTGCTGAATGTGTGTGTAAGTATAAGCACGCGCGCATACCTATGCATCGTATCACTCGTACACGTACGCGGAACCTGTGTACTCATACATGGGACGGCGCGCACGCGTGACACATGACGTTGCTCGTGGGTGCCTGAAGGGCCCGATGTGGGCCCGCTGTACACCCGTAGGACAAAGCCTACGTCGTTCAACCCTAGATCGGTCGAAAGCTAGCCCTGCATGCTGTGTTGGAGCGTGCCCCCAATAGTTTCCCAGTTTAGGAGGGCGCCGATGTCGATGTGGGTGGCGACTCAGACATACATGAGGACGACCCCAGCGGGGACGAGGAGGGTGCCCCCGTCCCGCCCGTGGTGGGCGACCCACTGGCTGGCGGCGGCGACGGAGTTGACGATGGCCCCCCCGACCCACCAGGCGTCGTCAGGGTTAGAATGGCTAATGGCGCCATCAGGTATTACCCCCCGACGGAGACACAGCAAGCCCGCTTTGAGGCGACGTGCAGCCGCGACCATTTCACCAGGGGGCTGGACCGTCCTTGCAGGATGACGAGGTACTACATCGATCCCTAACGCTTCGCGCGCACGTGTCTTGACCTTCGCGCGGGAGTTGGGTCTTGCGGTCTTGGACCTTTTGGGCCCCTCTTGCCTCTTGGGCCCCCATAGAGCCCCCCCCCCAGAGGGCCCCGAGAGGGCCCCAAGGCGGCCTCAAGCGGGCGCCGAGGGTGGACCAATATGGCCCCAAGACGCCTCTGTGACCATGTGGCCTTTTGGGGGACCCGTTGCCCCCCCCATCGGGGCCCTGCTGCAGCCATCTTCAGCCCTCTTGGAGCCACCCCCCAAGGGGGCTCAAGAGAGCCCCCCTCGGAGCCAAAAAGGGCACCGCGAGCGATTGGGAAGTGTTCGTTTTGAGGGCTGCTCACCATGAACACTACAAAGTCCCTACTGCGGCTACGTTGCGCCCCCCATCGGCCTGGATACCTCTCGGCGTCATCTTGGGGCCACCTTGGACCCCCTAAGGGACCTCCTGGAGCTTCTTCGCGCCCTGTCAGGGCTCTCTCGAGGATAAGGAGGAGGAGGAGGGGTACGAAGCTGAGGGCGGAGGAGAGGGCGAGGAGGAGGAGATTGAGATGTAGGAGGGGGTGGAGTAGGAGGGGGGGGGAGAAGGAGGCCACTTTCCGAATCTTCACGTGGATCCTCCTCCTCGTCACCATTATCCTCCTCGTCGGTTGCATGCCGACACGCACCTCGCAATGCGCTCCGTGGACCCACGGGGAGCTCCGCCGAAGGCCCCAGCGGCTAGAGTCGCACGTGTGGCCGCGCCCGCGCTGGCAAACCCCTCTAGCGCTTCGCGGCCCCATATGAAGCTCAGCCGAAAGCCCCAATGGCAGGGGTCACATGCCTTGCAGCGCCAGTATTGGCACACCCTCGCGCGCTTCGCGGCCCCATCGCATGCTGTTCTCCTGGGCCGCGCCGACAAAGGAACACTTCAACCGTGCTGGGCAGCATCCAGATGCAACCCGTTGCGGCTGACCTCTGCGACTTCACGAGCAACGCCGTTGCGTCTTTCTCATGTGCGCGCGCAGATCGGCCGTGACGGGTTGCGCCCAGATGATACCCGATACGGTTGGCCCATCCGACCCCAACAGCAATGCCGCTCCATCGTCGTCACAAACGCACATGCATAGCATCCATGACGTGCTACATCCACATGTAACATTTGGCGGCTGGCTTCGGTGCCCAATCAGCAACGACGCTCCGTCCTTCTCACGCGCGCTTGAATCATTGTTCCAGCCCCTCCCCTCGTTCTCACCTCATCCGTGGTGCTCACAACTGCAGATGGTCGCACCCATCACCTGGCTAATTTTGTTTCGTCGTGCCTGGGCGCACCCGCGATGTGAGATCTTATTGCGTGCGGTGTCTAACTTTATGACCTGCTGGGGCCAGCTTCGAATTGCGTCGATGGCCTTAGAATCGTCATTCGTTTTCGGTTTAGGAGGGTCTCTCGAGAGCCCAATCAGTGGCCTGTTATGGGGCCAAACATGCCTAAGTATTGGCTCGTGGGCTGGCCCATTCGCTCGAAACGCGCGTCCTTTGGGGCCCGTTTCGAGGCGCGCCTGGCGCATGTACTTCGGGCCCCTTGTTTCGGCCCAGTAGGGCACAGAGAACTCTCATTCCGTGGCCCAAGATAACGCCGAAAGGATTCAGAAGGGCCCCCATGGTGAACCCTGGTGGTCGAGCCGCCCCGCCCGCCGCGTGGCCCCCTCAGCCTGGGCGAGCTCCCCCGAGGGGCTGACGGACAGAGAGCGTTCCTTGAAAGGTCGGCCCGTCGGCCTCATGGCCGCGTGGCTCGCAGCCGACGGGTGCGCCACCAAAGCTGAGCACCAGAGCGCATTTTTCGTGGCGAGCATCAGCCGCCAGACGCGGTGCGAGGCCAGGGAGGCCTTGCGAGAGTTTCACAACGGCGAGCGTTTGCTCAGCATGGAGCGGCCTCGTCGCGCTGGCGAGCCCGAGGAGCCCGTGTGCGCCAGCCACCTTGCGTAGACTGGAGGAGAGTGAATCATCATCGAGTCACCGCTTCTTTGGATCGCCACGAACAGGTCGTGTCTGGTTTATGTGAGGCGGGGCCGATTTGCCACCTCTGCCCGCAAGCATCAGCTTAAACGTTGTTGTTTGAAGTATTCAATGCTTGGAGTGCTGAGTTTGGGGTCTTAGGAGCGGCTGCAATCATAATGGGCGGTCGGGTGGAGGACCCCGACATGGCCCGTCTGAGGGGGGCGTTTCTGGTCCCCACAGGAGACACGCAGCGTGTCGCGCGGGGGGGGGTCGTCCCCTGGTGCGACACACGGGGGGTCCGGATCCTCGATACATTTGCTTTTCCGTGTCCAAAAATCCTCCCCAGCGACACATCCCGTGTCGCCCCAGGGTCGTCTGTGGGTTCGGGAGACACACGGGGTGTCGCCTGGGCGGGCCTGGGTGGTCCGGAGACACGCGCCGCGTCGCCGACTGGTGCCTACCAAGCACAGGGGCCCAGGAGCCCCCGTGGGGGAGGTGAAGGGAGTGGCTGAGCGAGGACGGAGGGGCGCAGGAGGGGGTGGCGGGCGCGATGGTTCGGATGAGGTTGGGGGTGGAGGAGGCCCGAGGGAGCTAGACGATGGGGGCGAGTGACGCTTTCTTGGGGCAGATCCTTGGGACTTCTCGGGTTTCATCGAGGCTTTTTTTAGGCTTTCCCGAAGACTTTCCTGGTGCATTCCCTACGTTGCCTCGGGCCTGCTTGGGCCGCTCTGGTGCTTTCTGTGCCCTCCCCCGAGGCCTTCATCGGGCCTTCTCTGTCTCATCGGGGGCGTGGGGGGTGGGGGGGGGCGCCGAGGCCCTCTCGGATTTGCACGAAGTCTTCTCTGGCCCCCCTGGAGCCCCCCCCCCCGCTGGGCCTTCGCGGAATCGCTTCTGGCACGCCCGCCCGCGCCCCCCCAATCGGCCCTCTCGAGCCACCCCTGCGACTGTGAGCTGTGGGCAACTCGTGTGTCCATCATGGCTTGCCGTCCTAGGCTCGAGAGAAATCGTGATTTCGCGTATTCTTCCTCAGAGCTCAGAGATCTGAGGCCGCTCCGAGTGCAGCTCCATCTTTCGTCGCCGACGATGGCTGGCGCTGGGCGCGCTGCTGGCGCTCGCGGCGGCGGTCGGGCTGGTCGGAAGGGCGGCGGCGGCAGCCCCAGGAAGCCTCCCAAGGCCGACAGCCCCAAGAGAGGGGGGAACCGCCAGCAGCCGCTGGCGGCTGCCGTCGCTGGCCAGTGCGCCTGGACCAAGACGAAGTTCACCGAGGACCGACCCGCCACCCTCTGCTTATTTTGATTACCTCTCTCTGCCACACATTGCTGCCTTCCCAAACTATGCAATCCCCATGTTTCCTGACAATCAGGTGGTGTTGGGTCATCGTTTTGATAAGCGCAGCGCCCAGCGTTCCTGCTTGCTCCTCCTCCCTCGCCTCCCCCAATCGTCATGCCCAACACTGCTCTCGCTGTCATATGGTGTAGCGCCATCGCCAGCAGCATCACACTTATTGCCCGCAGAAGCAGCATCAGCATACGCATCATCACCATCGTCACCATCATCACCATACTCATCCCCAACGTCGTCCTCACCCTCATCATCATAAGTTTCATGTCGGAGGCTACTTGGAGACCTCTTGGGCCGTCTTGGACGCCTCGCGGGAGCCGATTATGCCGTCTTTAGATGCTAATGAGACCATATTGGGCGGTCTTGGGTGCACCTCGGGCCGTCTTGGAGACGTCTAGCAGCTATCTTGGTCTCCCTTGTGGCCAGACTGGCCTTTGCTGGGGCATCTTGGAGGCCATATTTGCCGCCTTAAAGGCATCTTGGAGGCAATGCGGTTCCAACTCGCCCGTGCCGTTTGCACCGCGAGGGCTCTGCCCCGAAGAGGGTCGTTGCGCCACATTGGTCAGAGACGGCGAAGGGCTTTCCCTGCCCGCTCGCCGCCCCCCTGGGGGCCGCTGGCCGCCCGCCCACCCCCCCCCCCCTCCCCGCCCGCAGCCGTTTTGGCTCGACCTAGCGGTCAGTC
This sequence comes from Prorocentrum cordatum, assembly GCA_963575745.1. Lineage (NCBI taxonomy): Eukaryota > Dinophyceae > Prorocentrales > Prorocentraceae > Prorocentrum > Prorocentrum cordatum. The sequence continues at coordinate 67,404 of CAUYUJ010021460.1, forward strand.
CGCCGACCAGGCCCACGCCTCCTCTCGACGGCCATCACCGATGTCGCCACCGTGGCGCAACCGAGCCACCGACAACGCAGCCGACGCTACCGCCACTCCAATGAGCCTAGAGCCAGAGTGCCACGAGGGCATCCGTCGCCCCCGCCCAGAGACGCCGTCGGACGACGGGTATGTGCCGAAGAAGCAGAGGATATGGCAGCTGTTGGTCGAGGCCACCTTCCTTCCTTCCTTCCAATGCCCACGCCGCCCGTACTCCGCCCACGCTTGCCCTCAACCGTGTAAGCCCTCCCCTCCGCCCTCCACCCCGCCACCTCCCCCCCCTCCACACCCTTGCGCCCGTCTGCCCACCGCTGCTCTTCAGCCCTCCGCTTCTCCCGCTCCTCGCCGCCTGTCTTCCCTGCTCGTTCGCCTCATGTCACATTCTCTCCCCCGCCCTCGCCCCCCCCCCCTCAACCCAACCCAGCCTGCCTCGCCTTCCCAAGTTTTCCCCCCACGCACCACTGAGTGACAGGCCCGCAACCGCTTGGAGGTGGTCGAGAAGCGCCTGGACGAGACAAGTCACGAGAACAGCTACCTGAGGGATCGTTTGAACGAGGTCGAGAAGAAGCTCCTGAACAACACAGCGTCGGGGGAGACGGAGGGGGCCGCCACTTCGATCGCCGACGCAGCTGGAGGCGGTGCCATGTCGGAACCCGCCGACTCCGAGTTCGACCGCGAGACCGTCTACTACCCCGTGGGCCCCTGCCTCCCGCTCGGCAAGACCGAGGTGTTTTCGCTCTCCGAAGGCCACTACACCCTTGTGGAGCCGACGTTCAACCGCGCCATCCCGTTGCACGACATCGCACCGAGCAACATCAGCACCTACGCCATCGAGCTGCCCGGCGCCGCTCGCGCCGACACCGAGACTTCGGAGGGCGCGCCAGACGTCGTGCTCCCGCTCAGGGCCGACAACACCGTGGAGCACGAGGCCCTGGAGCAGTGGAAGTTGGACACCTCGTACTGGCCGCGCACAGGCCGCATGATGCAGCTTGACGCGTCGCTGTTGGAGCACGAGCCCTCTGACTCTGATGTAATGTGCTCTGACAGCGCTGACTCCGACTCTGACTGATATCATCGCGGGTACTCCGCGTGACAGCTCACATGAGGATGAGCCTTCGTTGGCGCGCCTGCTCGCCCCCTCAAGCTACATCGACCTCCCTTCGTCCGCTCCTCATTCCCATGTTACCCGCCCACTACCAGCGCCAACATCCCTCCCGCTCCCAATCGCCGTTCCCTGTCCGAGCGGGACGGGCTGCCGTCGGCGCCAGGCCCGCTGCGCACGTTGTCCGCAAGTGCGGTCCGCTGTGGGGCGTTCGTACAGCTCGCGCGCAGCTTTCTTTTCAGGGTATGCTTATAGCAATACCTTGGCCCCCGACTGCTCTCGCAACGGGGCCTAAGCTTTGGAAAAAACGACAGCGTTCTCGCACCACCGCTGCCCACGTCCGCCCCCTGCCCGACGCGGGGGGCGAGGGTTGGGCGGGGGGGTTACGGGGGGGGGGGCACGGAGGGGCGGAGGAGGATACAGATACATCCAATGCCGAAGCGAAGCAAACATCCCGCTCAACCAACCGTACGTTGAAGCATCGTCTGGTCCTTTCCAACTGGAGCCCAAATCACGCACCGCTGGGTTTCCTGAATGTTGCCTCTACAGACTCGTCCACGCGCTTGGGCGGGTAAGCTAGTTTACAATGCCCATCCCCCCTCCCCCTCCTCCTCTACTCTCCCCGCCCTCCTCCTCAACGCCCCCTCCTCTCTTTCCTCCTCAACTCCCCCATCGCCCGTCGTCATCCCGCGTATCGTCAGACCGCCCCCTGCCCCCCAGAGCAGACGGGCGCCCCCCTGCCCCGCGCGAGGCCGCGGGGCTCGGGGTTCAGAGGGCACCCCCAAGCAGTGTTCTCGGCTGGCGTGTTTCGGCAAGGCCTTCAGAGGAGCTCCAGGGGGATGGGCGGGCGACGCCCGATGGACAGACAACGGCGTTGTTTGTGTATGTCCTGGAAGTTGTGGTGTGCGTTGTGGTGTTGTATCTACTGGGAGGTTTGTGTTTTGCGTGCTGCCGTATGTTCTGGAAGTGTTCGGGGCGCACGACGTTGCCGCCTGTAGCTGTCGAAGGGGGCCCGCTGGCAAGGGGTTCGACCGTCGGCCGACCCGCGGGGGTGGGGTTATGATCAGGGGGGAAGGGGGGCTCTTGCTCCGCCCCTGCCGCTCCCGAGGACGACCCGCAAGTCGTGATCGGGGCCAGCGAGGGCCATGGCGTGCCCATCAAGCGCAGCATTGCCGAGCTGTACATCCGCGTCTTCTCGCACATGCCGGTCGACGGGGTCATCGAGCGCAAGAACAGCAAATCGCCCGAGGACAGCCACTTCAGGCAGCAGGTGCAGCAAGCGGAAACTTCTTGGGCGAACCGCGCCAACCGCACCGCGCTTGACACGGTCGGCCTCACGGCGCGCGGCGACAGCGTCTCGGTGGACTGCGGCAGCGTCGTCAAGGTGAAGCGCAAGGTTGCCGTCCTCAACAAGGCTGACTTCAAGTACTACCATGACGGCCACGAGCCCTTGCAGCGCCTGGTGCGCCACCACCCCACGATGCTGCTTCCAGTTCGGGGCGGCGCAGCGGGGGAGACCGAAAAAGTATGGCTGTTCGAGCTCTTCCCTGGGGCGCGTCGCACCATGAGCTTTGCCACGTTCCACAAGGTCACCGCTGGGGCGCACCCCGTGCGCCCAGACGACGTGTTCTACGATGGCCAGGTCCTCGATTTCTTCAACTCGGGGCTCAGCAACCAGAAAACAGAATTCGATTCGGAGCTGGTTGCGAAGGACTTGCCGCGCATCAACGCCACGATGGGGGAAGCTCAACCTGGCCCCGATCAAGCTCCACACCGCCGAGTTCAGGCCTGTCAACGGCTCTCGCATGGCAGAGACAGGGGACGGGTCGCCAGCGGCGTGCGGGGCCGCTGCTGCCGAGAGCGATGGGTTGGCGGCGGAGGCGGGGGGGGAGAGCGTCGTCGACGGCGCTGGCGCCCCTGTGATTCAGGTGCCGTCGTCGCTCTTCGGCGGGAGATCTGAGGCAGCTGCCCCCGTGGCAAAAAAGAGGCGCTTCTCTTTGAAGAGCCCAGGGTCAGGTGACAATGAGGCCTCGCCTGGCGGCCCCGATGACGACACCTTGGACGATGCAGCGTCTCTGGCGGCTTCTACTGCGCTTGGCGTTGTCAGCACGGCGGGCGGGGACTCGAGTGGGAGGTCTGGCCCATGCAAGCACATCAAGAATTTGGATTGCGAGACGGAGATGGTGAAGGGGAACTTGGGCAACTTCCTCCACCATGCCTCCAGGTGGTTGCGCGAGAACGGCACTAGCCCGAAGTGGTCCGCTGGCGTCCAGGAGCTGAAGGCTCAGGTCAAAAAGTTCGAGATGGCCCACATTGCATCTGTGGCCCACCAGGACAACTACGGGGATGACGAGTTGGCGAAAGCTGTTCGGTATTTGATCCAGATCGACGGGGCGCTGCCCGACGCCGTGAACCTCAAACTGTGCATGAGGGCAGCGAGGCGGATGATGAGCACCGTGCGGGACGCCGATACGTTCAAGGCGTTCTTCGAATGCACCTTGCCGCACGACCCTGGCCACGCCGCTCCATTCGACAGCTGTTCGCCAGTATTGAGCGCGCTGGAGATGGACCCAGAGATCAAGATCACCGCCTTCAACACCTGCTTCGTGGACTCGTGGCTCTGCCCCGCCATTGAGGCTGGCAAAGGCTCGCACTCGATCGTCACCGCTGCCATTGCCCAAGTTCGTGCCAAGATTGCTGAGATCGTAGCTTCCGACATGCCCGAGGTGTACGCGCGGCTCTTCTGCTCGCTCACAGAGGTCTTCGGCGCGCTGAACGTGCTCATTGGTGACGGCGTCGCGCTGTCCCTAGAGGAGTTCAACCTGACGGTCAAGCACCACGTCGCGCTGCTGTCCGACGCGAAGTCCAAGGACCCGATCGCGCAGTCGGTCGCCCGAACGGTCCTCTCGGTGCCGTACTACATGGACATGCTCACCGACTTGTCGAAAACGTCGCAAGGTCTGAACTCCATGGGCCCTCAAGTCGACCAGGTGCACAATGCGTTGACGACCGACTTGCCAGGTCATTCCAGCCCGACGGAGGAGTGGTGCGCCGTTTTCAATGACAACGCGCTCGTAGCCAAGCATTTGCTTGGCTTGATGGATGCGCTCGGCAGCTCCTTCGGGGAGAGCGTGAAGACACAGGCGCTGCACAAGGCGCAGGCGCTTGTCCAGGCCTTCGGGAAGCGCGTCGCTGAGGGGCGAGCATCGCTGGAGGAGGCCAAGTGCTTCGGCGAGATGGTCTCTTACCAGAGGGTCGCGTGGCACGAGATGACGTTCTTCCTCGAGGCCGAGGGCGACGCTGCCGAGCTGCTGGTCAAGCTCCAGTCGGAAGGGGAGATGGTCAAGTTCAAGGCTGCATTGAAAGAGTCCGCCGCTGCCGAGAGCTTGACGCAAGAGGTCCTGGATGGTGCGAAGTCCGTGATGGAGAAGGTCAGGGGCGTGGCCTGCGCCGACCAGGACGCGATGAATGATTTGAAGAAGGTGGCCGACGGAAGCATCAAGATCGCGGTGGACGTGGCTACGAACGGCGAGGTGCTGCGCTCGTCGGCGTTGGGCGCGCTTGCAGCTGCCCTGGACCTCCTGCCGACGTCCAGCCTCCACGACGGCGTGCTCGACGCCCTCAGGAAGCAGGGCGAGCTGGCGGCCCAGGTGGCCGACTTCAAGGCGAAGCACTTCAAGGATGACAGCTTGGACCTCGGCTCCGCGTATCAGGACGCGAACTTATCTAAGATGAATGGGTCCGCCACCGTGTTGTTCGAGAAGCTCTCGGATGAGAAGTTCCCCGACCACGAGGACACGGCGTTCATCAAGCAGGGGGCGATGGCATTCTACGGCACGACGCGATCCCTGATCGACGAGGTGGCCGAGCACGGGCTTCGCGAGAAGATCCACAAATTCGTCAACACGACGGTGGTGGAGCTGAAGCAAGAGCAGGGCGGCCTCAAGAACGGCGCCGAGTGGACCCACGGGCTGGTCGGCGCCGCTGCTGAAAAGTGGGACAAGGTGCGCGCCGTCGGCAAGTCCACCTTGCTGGCGGAGGGCGTTGCCGTGGGCCTCCGCAAGAAGGTCGCCGCCGCCAAGGAGGACTGCGGCGGGCGTCCAACCGCCTGCTCCCTTGGGGCAAGAGTGGTGGGGGTTGGGGGGGGGGGTCGATGGGGGAGTGGGGCATACTGGTGCCCCCCCCCCTCCTCCCCCTCGTCCTCCCGCTCGCTCCCCCTATCACCCCTGGTTTCCGCCTCCTGCCTACTCCTCTCGCCTCCAAGCCCTCCCTGCCTCCGTGCTCTGCCCTCCCACTGCGTCATCCCTCGCGCGGGCTTTCCGCAGGAAGAGATCGGCATCCGCGCGTGGGCCAAGACGTACCAGCTGGCCTCCTTCGACGAGACCGTCCTTGAGGACGGCTCACTCACCATGTGCAAGTGCATTCTGGTCTGGGCGGCGGCGCTGATGTTGAAATCGTTTTCCGAGCAGGTTGACAAAGTTGCCTTGCGCAAATCGGCGCTGGCCGCCCAGCAGGAATTATCCAAGCACCAGCTCATGATCGAGGAGATATCGCCGAAGGTGCTGGCCAACAAAACGTACGATGCATTGTTTTTCAAGTGATGGTTGGACCCTCGAGGCTGCGAGACGCTGCGTAGGGCACTCGGCCAGAGCGGGTTGGGAGGGGACCAGAGCAAGGGACATGTGGAGTTAGAGATGTGTGTGTGTGTGTCAGCACCGAGGGAGGGAAGATCGCTGCCTTTGCGAGGCCAGGATGGCGCAGTCGGTCGAGAGTGCGGTGTCTCCGTTCGCCTCTGGGATGCGGCTCGCAGTTTCGGGCAGGCGCTGACGCGCCATGCCCGCAGCGCCAGCCGTCCTCGATAAGAGCGTCGGGGCGGCCGTCAGCGGCCCTCATGGGCCTTGGTAGGCGTTTCGCCTGAGAAAGGTGCCCGTGGCGCCTGCCAGCAGCTGCAGCACGGTGGGAGGTGCGTGCCGCCATCTCGAATCATGAATTGCGTCGTGTATCATGGATCGCATTGCAAGTGAATGCAGCCCCCTCCTCCCTTAACGTCTCCGCCCCCAGGCCACATATCCTGCTCCTCCTCCTCCGCCTTCCCCCTCTCCTTCTCCGTCCCCTCCCTGTCCTAATTGCTCGTCTCCCTTCTCTCCATAGCTACGTCCTCCGCCTCCTTCCCCCCCCCCCGCCTCCCCCCGTCGCCGAGCCTCGGGGCGGCGGGGGTGGGGGCCGATAACCTCGAGACCGCGGGCGTCTGCGACTCAGGACCCGCGCCCAAGGGCGGGAAGTTGGGAGGTGGACGGGGGGCGGACGGAGGGGGAGGTGATGAGGAGTGAGCGCGAGCGGGGTGCGGCGACCGCTGAAACGTCACATGCCGCAACCAGGGGCGCGTCGGAAATAGTGGGCGAATGCCTCTATGAGCCCGCGCGGGGCCCTGAGAAGGCGCAAGGATTGCCCCGCCTCTGCCGCGTGAAGATTTGAACAATTCGAGGGGCTCCGCGCGGGCTCATAGAGGCATTCGCCCACTATGTCCGACACATCCCTGGTGGCAGCATTTGACGCTGAAGTGTTCGGGGGGGCCCTCGTGAGGGCCGCTCGGAGCTATCTAGGCCCTGTCGGGGCCGCTCCAGGATCACCCTCGGGCCCGCCTGGAACCCCGCTCGACTCTCTCAGCGGGGCTGGGGGGCGGGGGCGGACGGGGAGGGAGGGAATGGAGGTGGGCGAGGAGAGGAGGAGGAGAGGATTTTTGGCTCTGGGTACGCGTGCGGACCATTCGATTTAGGTGTGTATGTTTTTTTGGCACGGCGTGTGCGCTCGACATGGGCGCTGTATGATTTCTACGGAATTCCGATGTCGATCCCGACGGTCGCCCCCTTGCTTTCGGTATGCCCCATCACTTTTTCAATGGATTTGGAGGGGCGTGTCGGAATCGCGTTTCGATGGTTCATGTGTCTCCAGGCCCCCCCGTCGTAGTTTTTCTGCTGGACCAGCCCCAGCTGGCACTGCGGAACATAAACCAACACCGTCATCACCATCATTATCAAAACAAACACCATCATACTGGTCTAACTCACCTAACTCAGCATGCACGTTGAATGTCCCAGACCGGCATTCCCGACGCAGCCTCCCTCCTCGGGCTCGATGGCGAACCTCATGAACCACCGCGCTTGCGGCAGGATGATGGATGACGAGGATGACGGGGGGCGGCTGCGGGAGGTGGCAGGGGAGATGAGGGGGGTGGGGAGGCGGAGGACGGAGGAGGGGTGGAATGTGGAATGAGTGGAGGAGAAACAGGGGGAGGAGGGCGGGGAGGAGGAGGGGAAGGGGGGGGGGGAGGGGGCGGTGGCGGAGGAGGAGGGCGTGGATGAGGATAAGATGATGCTGATGATGAGGCTGACGATGCCGATGGCGGCGGCGATGATGAGGGGGGGGGGGGGGGGGGGGGGGGGCGAGGCGGAGTGCGGCGAGGGGGGCGGCGAGGAGGGCGCGGGGGGAGAGGGGGGGGGGGAAGGGGGGGGGGGAAGGGCAAGCTAGGTGCGCTCGCGTCATATCTGACGTCCTACCCCTCCCTCCCATCCCTTACCATGGCGCTGATTTTCTCTATCCGCGGACGCGTGTCGTAGCGGACCTGTGGCTCCGCGCGCGCGTGCGTAGTGGGTGGTGGTGCGCGTGCGTGCGTGCGTGCGTGTGTGCGTGGTTGTGGTGGTGGTGGTGGTGGTGGTGGTGCTGCGCTGGTGCTGGTGCTGGTGCTGGTGCTGGTGCTGGTGCTGGTGCTGGTGCTGGTGCTGGTGCTGGTGCTGGTGCTGGTGCTGGTGTGGTGCTGGTGCTGGTGGTGGTGGTGGTGGTGGTGGTGGTGGTGGTGGTGGTGGTGGTGCGGCGGCGCGGTGGTGGCGGGCGGATGGGCGCGCGAGAAAGAGGCCCGCGCTGGGGCGAGAACGCCATCCTGAACGACGGAGGCCAAACACCGATCCGAAAATGAGGCCCACGCTGCAGCGGGAACACGATTCGGAACGATTCGGGGGCAGAAATGAGGCCAGCGCCTCAGCGAGAGCAGCATTTTAGAAACAAACGCAGGCGAAAACCCAACTCCGGGGAATCCTGTGTGTAAAAAAACAGTACGCGGGGGGGTGCCGAATATCTTCCGGACGCCATCAGGGGAAGTGGGGGAGTAGTATTCACATTGTGTAATTGTTGAGGGGGGGGGGGGGGGCGGGCGGAGGCGGGGAGGGCGAGGAGGAGGCTGAAGGATATCTTGATGACTACGACGATGAGCCGCGGGGTGGAGCGGGAAGATGGGAGATGATGGGGGAGGGGGTGGATGACGATCTGACAAATCAGCGTTGGTCCCACGGGTTCGGTGAGAACGTGGTTATGTATACATTCAGCGCCTCAGTCGTCTCCGCTGTCGCTGTAGGTGAACGTGCGCCACGGGGGCGAACGCGAGCGCGGACGGTCTCTGGGCCGCGGCGTCCGTCGGCGGACGGGCCCTGGAGCGAACGCCACATAGTGGAAATCCGCGCGAACATCCAGCCACAACTGTTGAGCTTCGAAAAATATGAGCACGCGTGCAGTTTTACGGAGCTCAGTAGCAACTGCATATACAAGTCCATCCCACGTCCATGCGTGCCAAATTGCTGCGCGCAGCAGCGGGGCGGGGAGGTGAAGGGCGAGGAAGATGAGGAGGGGCACAATGGGGAGGATGACGGGGGCGAGGAGGAGGGGGAGGGGGGCGTGCGATGGGAAGGGAATTTGAATCTTGCGATGCTGGTGCGGTTGTCGGCGACGTTGTTGCTGGTGCTGCTGCTGGTGGTGATGGTGATGCTGATGATGGCGCCGGTTGCGATGGTGAGGGCGATGCTGATGTTGATGATGCTGGTGCTTGTGAGGAGGGGGATGAGGAGCTGGATGAGGAGGGGGGCCTGGGCAGGCGGAGGAGGCGGTGACAGAACAATCTGTCACGCGACAGATGTTCCTGTCATCGCGTCATCCGCCCGCTCGCGTCACCTTCTCCGCGTAGCCCTTGGAGTTCTCCGTGTGCTCAGCGTGGCGCGCTGGGGAGTTCGTCTTCAAGGAGTGCCCCATCGCGCTGACGAGGGGCTTTCTCCCGGATCTCTCCATGCTGGCCAGCGGCCCCTGCAGCCTGTCCTTCTCGCACTTGTTCCAGGGCTTCCTCATCGCCTTCGGCGGCGGCGCCTCGATCTTCGAGCTGAGCTCCTACTCCCGCTTCTTCGCCAGCTCCGCGGCGAGCTGCCTCTCCTCCTCGATCTTCGCCTGCTCGCGCTTGCCGATCGCCGCCTCCGCCTTCGGATCGCCCTTGCGCTTCGCCACCGCTGCTGCGCTCGGCGACCGAGCTATCGACCGCCGATGGCTCGCCAGCCGATGGGCGGGGGGGGAGGGGGGGCGCAATCGGCGCGATTGCTGAGTGCGCGGCGTTGGTGGGCGGGCGCTAGCGGCCGCGACGACTCGGCTCAGGCGGGGCGGGGGGGGGGGGGGGGGGCGTGCAAGAAGGGTAGTGGGAATGGGGGGGGGGGGGGGGGGCGGGGCGGGGCAAGTGGGGGCGATGGATTGGCGGGGGGGCGCGTCTCGAGATCGCTGCGCGCAGAGCCAGCCCCCGCACCGCGTCACATGTCAACGCGTGGCACGACGCAGTGTTTAGAGCGGGGGTCCGTCTAACAGAGCAAGCAGACGCGTCGCGCGCGGCGCGGTGGGGCCACGAAACGCCGACGCGCATTGGCCCCCACGTGACCACTTTGGGTCGCGCGAGCACGTCGCCTCATGTTGATCAGTCGGCGCATCGTCTGCTATGCAAATCATAGCTGGCTTCGACCGCCAGCGCGGCCTACAAGTGCGATCGTGCGTCTTGGCCCGAGTGCGCGCGCGCGCGCTCGACTTGGCCTCTCGGGGCTGGCCCGCGCCTGCGCGGGGCGCGCAGTGGGGCGAAGCACGGTGGCGCAATGTCGTTCTACCGGGCTCTTGTGCGTCCGCCGACCCAGCCAAACGCCCGCCAGGCTGATGCCGAGTGCGTTCAGGCCGTGCGACCAATTTTAGGTCACGCTTCTGTCATTTCATTTCCACATATATATATATATATATAAGATGGTTCTCGCGTGGCGACGCAAAGTGCCAGAAAGTGGCCGACAGAAAATGGCAGAAACTGACAGAATGTGCCGTGCTTTGTTTTCATATATCTATATATGTATACACATGGTTTGACGCGACACAACTCTCTGCCATCATGGGTTGGGGTGACACAAATTTATGTCTTTATGGCTGCTCGAAAACATTGATAATTATCTGCTTTTGTGATGTGTGAGGTGTCTGTCATTTTCTGTCATCTTGCGTTGTCCTATGTCATTTGGGCTGCTCGCGGGGCCTAGCTGGCACGGCTGAGTCAAAACCAAATCGACCCGAGTCGCTCTGCGACGCTTCATCCTCGGTGGTGGACGGCTGCGCCCTCAGGTAGATGAACGGGTTCGGCAACGTTCGGACGTCCAATGTCACGTGCCCCACCTACACCACCACGCCCAAACCACCATCCGCATCATCACTTTCATCATCGACATCGCATTCCCGTTGCCCACCATCAGCCTCGTAATCATCCTCATCCGCCTCGCCGCGCCCCACCGTCTCCGCGTCCTCCTCCTCGTCTTCCCCACCCTCCTCAGCGACATTCGCAATCGTCATCATCGCAGCAATTTCCACGGCGGCGAGGGATCGGTTGGACGATGCGACCGCGTGCCTGGTCCGCGACGTCGGCGCCGCGATCGGCGGCGGTGGTGCTGATGTTTGCTGCGGAGGCTGCGGCGTTGGCGGCTGCGTTGGCGACGCCCTCGGTGGCGTTGGCAGCGGCGACGGCGGCGGTGTCGTCCTCGAACGTGTGCGTGGCGCCGTCGGTGGTGATGCGTCGACGATGGTCGCCAACCGTCTGTGCCGCGGTGGTGGCGTCCGCCTCCGCGGTGCCACTGAGGCTGGCGGCGACGGCGCCGTCGGCGGCGGTGCCGCGAGTGCGGTTGCGGTCCGCGCCCGACCCCGGATTTCCAAGTCGGGCGCAGAGGCGACAAGCGGCGCGTTATCATCATCATCATCATCATCATCATCCTCATCATCGCCAGGTACGCGTGCGATTGGTGCACGGTGTCCGATGATCATGCCACCTTCGCCGCGTCGAACCCGTCGCCCTCCAGATTGGATGACAGCATGGGCCCTCGACGAACTATCCACCCGCTGCCCCTCCCGAGTGATGAAGCAGTCGGGGCAGCGCTCGATGGAGACGGCGCGCGCCGTGGAGCAGCTCGGGCATGTCCAGCGCAGCTGTCCAGACTTGTCGGCGACGCAGCGCGGATACAGGTGGTCGGCATTGTCGACGTCGCTGCCGCGCCATATGCACGCCCAGGAGTCATCGATGACGATGGCGCCAGCCGGTGCAGTCGCGCCCGACGGTGCACCAGGCGTCGGCGCCGCCCTTTGCGACGGCGGCGATGCACCAGCCGTCGGCGCCGCCCCTTGCGACGAGGGCGACGCGCCAGGCATCGGCGCCGCGCCCGACGACGATGGCTGCGAGAAGGGCCGCATCTCATCCCAATCTATGATGTTGCGGAACCGCTCGACGCCGACATGCGCCGCGCGGGGCCGCCTGGGTCGCGACGGCGCCGCCCGCGGCTCAACCTAGTGGAGGGTCGTTCGTCGCCGCGTCAGCATCGCGTTCCTCTCCATCCGGGTTCCTCCCCGTCATCCTCATCGGCATCAGATTCATTCTCTTCTGGCGCGCCTATTCCTCCTCCTCCCCCTCCGCCTCTTCCCCCCCCCCGCCTCCTCCTCCCCCTCCCCGCCCCCTTCCCCGTCCGACTCAGCATCGCGATCATCCGTGTCAGCATCATGGGCATCATCGGCTTCAACAGCATCAGCATCATCAGCATGGGCATCATCGTCACCATCACCTTCCAGTGTCGCCAGCATCGCCCGCCCACCCCACCATCGTCCGCATCCTCTTCCTCTTCCTCCACGGCATCATCGTCAGCTTCTTCGTCATCAACATCACCAGCAGCATCAGCATCACCACCGGCATCATCATGTCAAGTGCCAGCATCACCGTTCTACCCATCGACCTCCTGCTCCACAGTCTTTTTTTCCCCTTGTTCATGCCCGTCGACCCTCCGCGGCGGCGGCGCCCGCTGAGGGCCCGCGGCGTCCGTCTTGGGGGCCCCGTCTGGCACGACCTTGCGCTGCGGGGGGGGGGGGGGGGGGGGGGGGGGCGCCGTCGCCCGAACCTCCGCCTTCTTGATGAAGCACCCCTCGGTGACCTTCCTGGCCCAGCCGATGTCCTCGAGCTTCTTCTGCGTGCAGTTCTGGAACACTTTGACGGTGAATCCGCGGCGTCGCCTCGGGCGCGCCGCTTCTGCCACCGCGCGCTGGTAGTTCATCTTGGGGAGAAGGAATGGGGGGCGGGGGTGGGGGGTGGGTGGGGGGGGGAGGGGGTGGCGGCAGGGCAAGGGGGGTGGGGGGGGGGCTCAGGGGGAGGAGGGGAGACGGAAAAGAAAGCGACGGGGGCGCTGAAGATGGGGGCTGCCCAAAAAACAAACAACAAAAACGCGGCGGAGGGGGAGGGGCACAGGGGGGCGGGGGGGGGGGAGGAGAAGGACACGACTCGAATGGGATCGACAGGGGAGCTCGCGCTCGGGCCACCCACGTCGCGGACAGTTTGATTTATCATGTCCTCCAGCCAGGGCCAGGTGGCAGCGGCGCCGATCGAGAATGCCGAGGGAGGGCGGGGGGATTTTGGGGGGGTGATGCAGAGGATTGGTGGTGGTGGTGGTGGTGGTGGTGGTGGGGTGGTGGTGCGGGGTGGGGCGGGGTGCGCGGCGGTGGCGGTGGCGGTGGTGGGGGGGTGGGGGGAAGGGGCGGGGTGGCGGGGTGGGGTGCGCGCGTGGGGGGTGGGGCGGGGGTGGGGCGGGGTTGGGTGGTGGGGGGGTGGTGGCGGGGGGGGGGGGGGGTGCGCGTCGGCTAATGCGGGGTTTGGGGCGCGGGCCCCGCATTCCCGCATCGGCCCTTATCTTGGCCCCGCGTGCCAACGCCTGCGCGCGGTTAACGTCGCAGTTGCAAGCGAGGCCGAAGGACGCGACCCAGCGCTGCGACCCCTATATGCGCAGCTGCTGGGCGCGCGAGTTGCGCGCCGCGCCGTCGCCCCAGAACCGGGTGGTGAGGTCGAGGCGGGTTTAAGGTGAGGGGTCGGCGGATGAGTGGGAGAAGGTAGAGATGAATGGAGAGGAGGGGGGGGGCGGAGGAGAGGCGAGGCAGATGATGGGGGATGCTGAACAGGAGGGGCGGAGGAAGAGGGGGAATGGGGGGGGTGCGGATGAAGGGGGGCGACGAGGGGGGCGGACTATGCGATGGGGGGGGGGGGGGGGGGGGGGGGGGGTGAGGAGGAAGAGGAGGCGGAAAGGGGGCGGAGGATGAGGGTAGAGCCTGGGGGAGAAGGATGGGGCGGATGATGGCAAGGGCGAGGATGTGAGCTTGCACATGCGAGCCGCGGTGCAGAAGTTGCCGAGCTCCACGAGCGCGTGCGGAACCACGGGGCGGTCGAAGATCATGATGTGACCGATGGCCTCGACGACGCAGTGAACTCCTCGTGCCGCGCGTGTCCCCATAATAATCGCAACTCGCTTGCGCGCGCCATTTGCAGCAGCGATGCCCCTGTCCACCTGGTCACCCTCAATGTGCGGTTGCGTCTCCTCCATCATAGAACCAACCAGGGCCATCTTCGTGCGCTTCCATCTGCCTGCTCGCTCTTTCCTGATCCACGTGGAATAATCAAGCGATGTCCACCCCGTGCCGCCTTCTTTCACCTTGGTGGCGGCGGCCCGCCCAAAGCCCGAGGAACGGCGAGCTGGGGCTGCGCGCTCGCCCCCAGCCCCCGTTCCACTGGGTGTTGGGTGGGCGGGCGGGCGGGCGAGGGGCGGGGCGGGGTGGGGCGGGGGTTGGGGTGCGCGTGCGCGTGCGCGTGCGCGCGTGTGCGCGTGCGTGTGTGTGTGTGTGTGTGTGTGTGTGTGGTGTGTGTGTGGTGTGTGTGTGTGTTCGTGTGTGTGTGTGTGTGCGTGTGTGTGTGTGTGTGTGTGTGTGTGTGTGTGTGTGTTGTGCGTGTGTGCGTGCGTGCGCGCGTGTGTGTGTGTGTGTGTGGGGGGGGGGGGGGGGGGATGCGGAGGTCATTCTCTCCGCTCTCCTCCTCCACCTTCCTCGCCAGTCCCATCCTCATCCACGCCGCTTCCAGTTAACCGTTCCGCCATATCATTCACTATCGTTTTTCCCCTCATCGCATTCTAAACCTCATCCTGCCACTGGAGCGGCCCAACTAGTGAATAACAAACATGTCGAGCCACATGACAGACGGTTATATCATATGACAGGTTTTCTGCCCCCCCCCCCCCCCCCCGCCACCGCGCGCCGCCGCCGCCCCGGAACGTCGTTATCTGTCATCGGTTCGCGCAACGTGCGCCCGGGCGATCTGGCCACGCAGCAAGTCGAGCCCGTGCTCCGCGAGGATGTTGTCGTCGTCGTCGTCGTCGTCGACCCAGTCGCAGAGCCGCGCGCGCAATCCCGAGCGCCCGGCCTCGTGCGGGATGCCCGCAGACCCGCTGAAGATCTCGATCAGGGCGCACTCGCGCTTGCGAGCCGCGCGGCGCGCCGCGTGTCGGGGTGGGCCAACGACGCACCGATAGTCGAATAGGACGGGTTCGAACCATGCGATCGCGAGTCGATTCCCCGAGAAGGACGGCCCCCCGAGAAGGGCGACTCCCCGAACCCGTCGTCGGTCCGTCGATCCGAGGTCGCGGCCGAGATCGGTGATCGGAGACGGATCGAACCAGTGGGGTGGGCAGCGTTTTGCCAGCGCGTCCACTTGGGCCACCGCCGGGAAGCGAACGCTCGAGAACCTCGTAGGTGCACTGGAGCCGCCGCCGCCCCTGGCAGAAGAGGGGGCAGCCGATGTAGTGAGAGGACGAATGGCGACGGTGGCGACGAGTGAGACGACGCGCAGTGAGGGCTTCGAGGTGAATCCAGCGCACCACTAGCTCTGACCAGGCAGGAATTCGACTGCAATGCAACGCGCCCGTGGCGACATCACGGCATCGGCTAGGGCGACAGTGGCGGATGCAAAACGCAGGGGGATTATGAGGAGGAGGATGAGGGGGTGCAAACATCGATGACGAGTGAGCATGGCATTGGGCGATTTCAAGGCGGATCCGACCCGCAGTTTTGCCCAGGACCCCAACGACCATCGAAGCCATGCCTGGTCTGGCCGCGACTTCGAGGGGAGTTCAGCCGCGGCGGCGAGATACGCCCCACCAGACATGCCCGACCCCCCAGGTGTCCGACTGCATCGCGCTGCGCTCCTCCATCCCTGATGACAACCAGCGACGGCGAGCGTGCTGTTCTCCGAGCACGCGCGCGCGCTAGTCTGCCACAGCAGCCAGCAGCGTGTCGCGCTCGGTCTTGGCCCGCCTCCCGCAGGGGCCCAACTCCTGTTGGGGCGGGGCATCGACGAGGCAGTTTGGCGGATTTGAATGGGGGTGGTGGGGGCCAGGGCGGTGCGAGGGGCCTAGGGCGCGCGCAAGGTGGAAGGTGGGCGTGGAGGGGGGGGGGGGGGGGGATGGTGAGGATTATACCGATCATGCGGAGGATGCCGAGGATGGGGCGAGGAGGATGATGACGGGGGGGATGAGGAGGAGGTGGATGAGACGGGATGAGATTGGTGGCGCGGAGGAGCGCGTGGTGAGAATAAGGATTGGCGGGGGGTGGTGCGGTGATCGGCCGATGTGGAGCGGGTGTGTGATATCCTCTTCCTCTCCCTCCTCATTCTCGTCTTAAGCATCTCCATTACCCTCCTTGTCGTCGCCCTTACCCTCCTCATCCGCGTGGTCCTCTTCCTCGCCCTTATCCTCGCTATCGCCCCCCCCCTCCCCCTCGACGCCCCGCTACTCGCATGCCCCGTCCATCCCCATCCAGACCCTCAATCTCCAACTCATTCGCATTGCCTCCCATCGGGCACGCTAAACGCCCGGCCCTTCGGCTTCGACCGCGTCCAAATCGGCGAATGCCGCCGCCATCTTCTGGATGTCCTGCTGCGCGTTCTCGACGACCTGCTCGCAGATCCCGAAGTTCGCCTCGAACTCGTCGCGGGCCCCCACCTGCAAGATCTGCCTCTAGACGGACCCGCCCACCGCCCGCAGGAGAATGACCGCGCTCGCGCCGTGTCTAGGCGACGCGGTCAGCACCCGCAGGTCCTGGCGATGCAACCGCGCGTGTCCCTCTCGCTCTCCCCCCCGCCATCGGGGGTCACGGACGACGAGGATGGCGTCGTGGGCGAAGGAAACGAGGTTGCGAATGGCGACAGGGATTGGGAGGAGAACAAGTAGGGATTTAGACGTGACAGGCGGTGGCGAGAGGGGCGAGGTGGAGTGAACGGGAACGGGGGGTCAGACGAGCTAAAGGATGCCAATTTGATTGGGGGCTGGGCGGGCGAGGAGGCGGCGGGGGATATGGAGGCGGCGGGCGAGGGCGATGATGGGGGAGGGGGCGGGGGCGAGGAGGTGGGCGACGAGGAGGGCGAGGACGAGGAATGTCGACGCTGGGGGCGATGAGAACGAAACCTACGAGGGATGTGGGTGCCCGGAGGGTATGGAAGGTATTATGCTGTTACCCGTGTCCTCGTCGTGCTCTGGCGCTGGCGCTGCTGTCGCTGCTGCTGCTGCTGCGGCTGGCCGCTTCGCGCATTTCATCGCTGCTGCCTTCGGCTTCGCCCCGGGCGCATCCTCGGCTGCGGGCCCCCCCTGAGCTGCGGGCTCGTCCTCGGCTGCGGGCTCCTCCTCGGCTGCGGGCCCCACCTCGCAGTCCTCGTCCTCGTCTGCCTCCTCATCAGCTTCCTCTTCTTCAGCTGGCGTTTCATCATCGAATGGCACCTCGCGCGCTGCTGCTGGTCGCTCTGTCGCAGGTTTCTTCCGCGCCCCTGCTTTGGAGTTGGCTTTGCTGTTACCCTTGGCTTTAGCTGCTCTAGCTTTACTTTTACCCTTAGCTGGTCTCGGCGCAGGCGCCCCCGTCGGAAGCTCAATCAGGGCCCCCGCATCCGTGAGCCAATCGCTCGTAAGCTCGGCGTTGCGCGTGAACAGGTTGCCCTCTCTGTCGATCGCGCCGCTGGACTTCGCGACCGAGAACCCGTCGGCGCCAGTCTCGAACGAGGTCGCCTCGATTGGCGCCCGACGTCATCACCGCGATCGCCGTTTTGCCGTTGTACTGAGCGAGAATCGGATACACGTCCTCGCCCGACTTGTCAGATTCGCCAGCCGAGCAGCCAATCGCATCGCCTTGCAGATGGACGAACTGATTCGATCTTCGTTTTGGTCGGGTCGATGCTCGCGATGCCGAGGGTGCCATGCCTAGTGGCCGACTAGTGATAAGATCGAGCAGCCCTTTGATTCCGGAGGGGCGCCTTCTCACGACGACGGCGATGGGCCCGCGAAACTTGCGAAGGAATATGCGATTGATGATTGCGCGGATGAATTCAAACGAGAGTGAGGGGAGGAGGCGACAGAAAATTCAGCCATCTGCCATAATTTTCGGTCGCGCGCTAGGGGCGTGAGGACGGGGGAGAGGATGGCGAGTTGACGTAGCTGAAGTTGTCATCATGCCACGACGCCCTCGCACGCAGCCCCTATCCTCCCGATCGTTGCCAAACCCCCCCCCACACACACACACACACACACACACACGGCCCAAGCAAACCTGCAATGCCTACGCCGCGATGTAGGACGGGCAGGCATGCCTGGGCGGCGTCGGAAAGGGGATGGAACAGTGAGCATATGTGGTACGCGACGTGCTGCGCACCCATCACCGTTCCATCCCCTTTATCATTGCACTCTCCACCTCCGCCAGTTCTTCCTCAAATGTCCGACCGATTCCAACGCATCTCTTCCTCAGCTTTCTTGTCGTCATCCATGTGCCTCTTCCTTCCCCTCCTCCCACCATATTCCTCATTCGAGATTTCGAATGCCGTATTTCTTGTGCTTGATGCACGCGTGCCCGAGCATCGCGCGCAACTTCAGGGAGAACAGCTCGGGGGGCGCTGGCGGGGGCGAGCCCGTCGAACGCGACGTTCTGCGTGCGCGGGGGATGGCGGGCTCCCTCTCGCGCAGCTGCGCGATCGCAGCCGCGCAAGGGGGGTGCGATATGGGCGGGGCGAAGGGCGGGGGCGAGGGGGGTGATGAAGAGGATGCGCATGGTGATGTTGATGATGATGTTGCTGATGGTGATGCTCCTGATGCTGATGACGATGGCGATGGGGGCGAGGATGAGACGGCTGGGGAGGTGGAACAGGAGGAGGAAGAGGAGGGCAATGGGGACTAGGGCGAGGGCGAGGAGTCCGATGAGAAGGACGGGGTGAGACGGGCGAGGTGGGCATGCTAGGGGGGGGGGGGGGGGGCGCATGGAGACGGAGGAAGGCAGTGTGGGGGATGGAGAAGACGGGGGGGGTGATGGAGGGCCGCAACCGCGAGGTCGTTGTGGTTCGAGTAGCCACCACGGGGGTCCAGGACCGGCAGAGGAGCTGCGGTGTCCTCTGGGGAATGGGCGGGTCGGAAGGAGGGCTTGGCGCCCGAGCTTGGGCGATGAAGATGAGGATGAGGACGAGGGGGATGAAGTGTGGGTGTGTGTGTGGGGGGGGGGGGGGCGATGATGATGGGGGTGCGACGCGGCGATGGCGAGGGGGGCGAGGCGGGCAATGGGGAGGCGTAAGGGGAGGAGGGGTATGAATAGTAGTCGGAGTCGGAGTCGATGTCGGATGGGGGGGGGGGGGGGGGAGGGGAGGAGGAGGAGGAGGAGGAGGAGGGGAGGAGGAGGAGGAGGAGGGGGGGGGGGGGGTGGGGATGGGGGATGGCGAGGATGAGAGGGAGGAGGGATAGTCGGAGTGGGACGGGGGGGGGGGGGGTGAGACGGATGTGGAGGAAGGTTAGGAGCACAGTCCTTGTAAATGCACATGGAGTCTACGTCGACGCCGATATTGATGTTGTTGCTGGCGTACTGGATGCCGTTGGTCGTCTCTAGCATCGTCTTCCAAGTCGGCCGCGGTGCGTCTTGCGATGGTACCCCCGTCGCCCTCCTCCACATCCTCCTTCCCAGCGCCATCGCCATCATCACCACCATCACCCGTGCCATCAGCATCGTCATCATCATCAGCAGCATCACCATTATCACCACCAGTGCCGTCATCATTAGCATCGCCATCGTCGTCATCATCATCATCAGCAGCAGGCCGCTAAGCTCACCTCCCCCCCGCCGATGCCGCGGCCCACGCGCGTGCGCGCGCCGAGGCACCCATGGAGGGGGAGGGCGCGACGGCGACCGCCGCTGCGGCGGCGCCGCAGGGAGGGCCCCGAGCGGCCCGCGGCGCGCTCTCGGGGGCAGGTGGAGCAGGGGGAGGAGAAGCAGCAGCGGCAGACGGAGGAGCAGCAGCACACGATGCACATCACAGAGCACCAGCACGTGATTCTCATCGCCTGAAGCTCATAGGTTGGAACCCCTTCACCGCGCAGGGCGTTAACAGGTTGGAGGACATCAGTCAGGAGTTCAAACAATTCCACCTCCTCCTCCTTCCTGGGGCCAAAATCCGTCAGAAGATGCACTCCCCGCACCACCGCGAGTCCACCCCCTCCCACCACTGGATCCACTTCGGGTGGGGGAGGGGGGCAATGAGCAACAGCTCAGCGGGTTGTAGTGTTGGCCTCCGCAAGGGGCGTTTCAGGATACAGGATATCGCTCGAATCGATTTTCCCCCTCCTGAGCTCCAAGGCCGCGCAGGTAGTCTGGATATTATTCAAGGATCCTTTCGGGTACGGTTAATCGTTGCTTACTTACCTCCACGACCGTCGGCTAGCCATCAGATACGGCATTGGAAAACTACATATAAGCGACTATTCAGCTGGATGACCACCCAGGCGTCGTCGGCACCTGCCCGTATTATCCCGATTTGTTTTGCGGACTTCAACATTGGACTCGGCCGCCAAGATGGCGTCGTTGTCGCAGATGAGAGTGTTGGCGAATTCCAGGCCAGTACAGAATCGGACATCGGCCGCCTCGTCCACCGTACCCTTCTCGAGCAACAACAAGCCGCGGCCAACGCTTTCTTCGACCTCGGCTACAGTTTCTTCGGCACAAAAAACTCTAGGTCACGCATCGACTACTTTATCATACCACGGTCTCTACTTCCCCTGGCCTCTCGAATGTACATGTGCTGGAGGTCCCACAGGCGTATTCAAGCATTACCCCATATGTTGGACCACACTCCGGTGGCCCTCGAGCTGACCGTCGTGCCCCCCCCCCCCTGCCGCACAGGTAGGATACTACGTCTGGGACTGGGGGCTTCTAGCAGCAGGACTTCAGGAGGGTCACTCTCGGCGCGAGTTCTTAGAGGACCTGCGCGAAGCACTCCAAGCCGCAGCACCCGTTCTAGATACTGTTAAACAAGATGACGATCCTACACGTCACACTGCAGCGGTGAGCCATCTTATTCGGAAAACAGCATACAAACATTACTCCAGGGACGCATCAACACCATCCTGGGTGAAGGAGGGCAGGGAACGGAGGCTGTCTCTTCTACGTCAGCGCGCCGACCTGAAGGAGCGAGGTATGAAGATGCACGATCCAGAGTTGAAAGCACTTTCGTCTGAACTCAAACGTTTCTCCCAGTGGCGCAACGCCTGGTGGAAATACTCAGTCGAACAGGAACTAAGAGATGCATGGTCGAAACGAGATGCCGCCCGAGTTGCCCGGCTTGCTCGTGTCCGAGCGGGTGCCCGCGCAGGAGTTCGGAAACGCTCATATGTGGCACTACCGTCAGCGCGACCTTTGGCAGACCATCTCCACACAGCACTCGCACGAGCAGGAGGAGAAGGAGGATTAGCAGCAGAGCCAGCACACGCTAGCATGCACATGTACGACGATGCGACTACCTCCCTCCTCGCCCGCCCCCTCGACCAGATCTACCCGCTAGGAACCGAGTGCTCGGACCCAATGCCTGAGGACGAGGTGCAGGCACACGACGACCTACGCTTCATTGAGGAGCGTCTCGGCCTGCAGCGACATCGTCGCTACTCTCCTCCCTGGTCCTGGCCGCAGGAGATCACCCAGATGATATTGCGCCCGCGCACTCTCACTAAACCAGGCCTTCCTACCACAGGTATCGGGTGTGAGGACGGACAGTACATCATACATGGGTTGGGTTGGGATGGAGATGATCCCCCTCGGCGCCCTGATCAACGTAAACTCCAGGGACTTAGTCTAGCTGTATCTAGTGCGGGCCGTGATGCACTACATGCTGTACTATCACACGTACGTGCTACATATCGTCTTCGACAACATGCGTACACTAGCCACGGCATCATGATACCCAAAAAGAACAAAGCCTCCACTGGAAATGCAGTAGACGACATCAACGAGGTTCTCAGAATGATCCACGTTTTCTGTCCCTTCTGGCGGTCTTATCTCAGAGTAGGTTTAGTCGTCTACGGCTCCGAGTTCGACCCCCCAGACTGGGCCTACGGCGGCATTCGCAGTCGCCGACGGGAGGCACTGATGATGATTATAAAGATTTTGATTTGGAAGTGTCTCCACTGCAAGCTCGGATTTATGTTGAAATCCTACGACATGAGGAACGCCTTCGGCACTGGCCACGTTCTCGGACTAGTGCAGGCCCAGGAAGAGCGCCAGCCCATTATCCATTTCCGAAGAGTTCTTGAACATTACCGAGCCCTAGCGATTATTCAAATCGACGCCGCCGACAGCACCGCGCATGTCCACCCCACGTCGGGGGGCCGCATGGGTGACTCGAACGAGCCCGAGCTTTTCATGCAAGCGTTCTATAAGCCGATCGTCCGATGGCGAAGCGAGATGTCGACCATCACTGGCCCTCTCTTCCGTGTCCAGTGCCCGATCACCGACCAGGAGCAGGATGTGGGCATGGGGGGGTTCATAGACGATCTGAACCAGGTTTTTATCCCCCCCGATGGTAGCACAGATAACGCCTTGCTGGTAGACTGTGTCGACAACATGGTTCTTAACAGGGAGCTCGAGCTATGGGGGCTTCGTCCAGAACATTAGCAAACAAGACACGCTAGTACGTCTGCGGGCCCCCCAAGCTACTCGATCAGCTGAAAGACAACTCAGCGGGCGCCCCGTCACGGACCTCATTCATTTAGGTGGCTATATAAACGTGAACGGCTCCAACACTAAGGAGATCACTGAGAGGGTCAAGGCTGGCAACATCGGCTGGAGCTCGCTGGGGCAATATTGGTTCTCATCGGGGCCCTACCGTGCGAAACGAATGACGTTCTTTACCAACGTGGCGGGGCGCATCTGGAGTGGCCTCGAATCGCACGTCCTTCGCCCCAGTGAAACAAAACGACTCGATCGCAGCATTGCCAAACAGTTGCGAGCCATGCTCCGTGGGCAGGCCCATTCGGTCGACTCGGCAGGACGTCGCCATTCCTTCACCACGCGGCAGGTGCTTGAACAGTGGTCCGTCCCTCCCACGGCGCTGGAGCTGCTGATCCGCCGCCTGGGCTGGTGGCAGAGCATCGCGGCAGAGCCAGAGCACCGCTCCCAGTTCCTAGCAGCAGTATTCGGACAATGCTTGTTTGAGATACGCCTGGGCGACCAGGCGCCTCCCTCGCCACTCTCCTCCGACGGCTGCGTGAACACGGCCGAGAATGTACACCCGTGGGCCAGGCAGTTCGCGTCAGACATGCAATGTGTTCTCTCTCACCCTGTTGGCGAAGATCTCCTAGAAGTTTGGTCCCCACCGATTGTGCGATCTCTCTTCGAGGACTCAGCTGCGAACGAGCGGTTCCGCATGTGCGACATGACCGTCTTTCGGGCTACGTATCTGGCACAAGAGTGGGCACCCCCCAGTGGCACACCAGTGGCCGAGCACATGCATGACATGACCCTCCTTAGCGATGACTCGGACGAGGATGAGCTTATGTTCGTGTGCGGCCTCGAGGGCTGCCCCAAGAAGTTCCCCGCGGTGCACAGTCTTATCGCACATCAGGTACACGCACAAGCACCTGGTCACGGCTGTCCTACTATCATATCTACTATCACACTGGACAACAAATGTTTAGTCTGCGACACGATCTTCAAAAACACGGAGCACACCATCAGGCACCATCGTCGTTCCTGGCTCCAGGGTCGCTGTATTCCCGAACAAACACGGCACGAGTACAAATGGCAGCCTACCCGAGTGCGCTCATGCCCATTATCTGCACAATCGTCCTCGGCATGTTGTCAGCATGAGTTTAACGATCCCGTCGATCTTCGAGAGCACGTACTTTCGCACATCCCACCGTCACCATTTGGGCTCTGGTCTCGTGCCAGCCTCCCCTCGCCTCGCCCGCGCGCACCAGCGAGTGCGCCTGGCGCGCCCCCTGAGGCGTCGAGCGCGGCGCCGAGCGGAGGCGGTGCCGGCAAGTGGGTCGCCGAGGACACCACCAGCAACAGGCGCAAGCTCCAGGCGGCCTCGCTGAGGCTACTGGCGAGTACACCGCCACCGCCGCCAGCGCATCCGACGCCGCGGCCCGCCAGAAGACCTGCTCACCCGACCCCGCCCGCGGCAGCCTCGACCGCCCCGGCCACACCTTCGGCTACACGAATCTTGACAGCTACACCCACCACAGCAGCGCCGATTGCACGGCGCCACCCTGGACGAGCCACCTCTACAGCCCCGCCTAGCAGCGATGGCGGACCAGAAACCACGAGCGTCGTGGCGCCTGCCGCGACCCTCGGCTCCGTCTGGGAATGGTGGAACAGGAAGCAGGCAAGCAGAGCAGCCGCGAGCAGTACGCCAGCGGACAGGGGACGAGGGAGCAGCGGCCGCGGGAGGGGGCATGACAGTGGACGAGGGCACGGGCGCGGCAGCAGCCGAGGGGCAAGGACCTCTACGCCGACGCCGAGGAGGACGCCGCCGTCGTGGGGCCCACAGCGACAAGAAGTGGCCCAGCAAGGACGGCAACCTGCTCGAGCTGCTCATGGTGATGGCGAAGCTGCTGTTGCAGACGACGCAGCGCACACGGGCGACCATGGCGAGCAGCATGGACACCATGCAGCTGCCTATCACCCGCAGGGTGGTGATCGCGATCGGGGACGAGCTGGACCTCTACAAGAACGAGCTGGACACGCTGAGGAAGGGCGACGCCGAGACCAAGAAGAAGTTGCACACCATCGGCCCCCCGACCGCGGGGCTCGCAGTCGCCACGATAGAGAGCCTAGCGCAGTGCGACATCGGCGGAGCCATGAAGACGCCCCTCACCGACTTCCTCAACAGCGTCCAGCCCCAGAACGACGAGCAGGCCACGACCACCAAGAGCGACCTCGAGGACGCGATCGCCATGCTCCGCCTGGAGGCCCGTCACGACAAAGAACACATCAAACTTCAGATATCGATGAATCAGTGGCAGATGAGATCCACCATCTTGCAGGCTTTCAGAGCAGAGGGAGTAGCCCGCGTGATGACGGGAGTCGCACCTCCTGGCTGGCTCGAAGAAGAACTGGGCACGTGGGTGGACACGCTGGCGAGCAAGGGGGGCTGAGTCCGAGGCCAATCGTCTTCCAGCGCAGCAGCTCCTCCCCCCCAGCCTCTAGTCGCGAGTGCACGGGTTATGGTGGCACCAGCGTGCGCGGACATCCCAAGTTCCCGTTCGCCCTACGCCCTGCCAGCCGCGCCTGCCAAGCCCCAGCCAGCTCCTCCTCTCGCCCTTTCGCGGCCCACCCTGTACAGCCACAGGAATTCGCAGAGACGGGAGCCCTTTCTTTCGAGCCACCCGAGCCTGTCGACGACTACGCCGCCGACGAAGACGCCGCTAGAGAGTTAGGCAACTTCAGCTGAAACGCGGTTGCCCCGATCAGGATGCTAGAGTGCACGCAGGTTTGCCGCTCGTTGAGCCCCCTGCACGGCGCGCCCAGCCTGGGCGAGTATAGGGCCACACGCCCTGCGACGGGAAATTTTACTATATTCCACCCGACGCACTGTCACGTTCCAGACAGCACTGCGTAGTTTTGTTTTCCCCAAGGTCGATGGATGGAAAAAAAATCATCAGCAGCATTACCGTTTACATCATTATCACCATCATCACCATCATCATCCGCGCCAGCCTCGCCAGCATCAGCACCGTCGTCATCGCCTACATCCTCACCGCCATCATCCTCGTCATCGGCACATCCCTCCTCGTCGTTCGGCCCGTCCTCACGCGCGACCCGCGTGACCGAACATTCTGTCGCATGACGGAATGTTCTGTCACTCGTCTTCTTTCTCTGCCCCGTCCCCCCATGTAGCTTCGTCGCGTTCATGGCCCTCCCCGTGGCCCTCCTGGGTGCTGATCGTCTGACTCGTGCTCTTCACCCTCATTCTCACCCCCCTCATCCGTCTCGTCTCATCTCCTCGTTCGTCCTCATCCTCCTCGTCGCTTCCCCTCCTCGTTCGATCCCGTTGCTGTCCTGCAGCGCCCCGCGCGTGGCGCCGTCCTTGGTCGCGAGGTTCCTCGCGCGGCCCATGCTGCCTGCCCGGCCGTGCCGCGGCCAAGCCAAGAGAACTCGATGTGACGCAGGCGATCTCTGCTCCCGCCCTCATCTCTC
Source organism: Prorocentrum cordatum (assembly GCA_963575745.1). Classification (NCBI taxonomy): domain Eukaryota; class Dinophyceae; order Prorocentrales; family Prorocentraceae; genus Prorocentrum; species Prorocentrum cordatum. The sequence continues at coordinate 93,205 of CAUYUJ010021460.1, forward strand.
CCACGTCTCCCCTCTGTTCGCCCGCTCCCACATGCCCCCCCTATACCGTCTGGCGCCCGCTATGCTAGCAGCCCTCGCCACCGCTACCGCCGCCACCATCAGCACCATCATCAGCATTAGCATCGTCATCAACATCATCAGCATCAACATCATTATACTCATCACCCTCATCATCATCAGCTTCATCAGCATCATTTTCTGTTGTCTCGGCGGGCAAATCGCGCTGCCCATGAGGGCGACGCGCGCCAGGGGCGGGGGGGGGAAGGGCATGTTGAAATGCCCCAACGCCCCAAGGGCGACGGCAGCCGCCGCTGGGCCTACCCAGCCACAGCGGCGCCACCGATGATGGCGCCCCGCTTGCGGCGAGGCGCTCCGCGCGCCCGGCGCGCAGGAAAGGCTCGAGCCAAAATGATGTCTTCCATCGTCGCCATCATCAACATCTTAGTCATCAACATCGATATCCTCATCATGAACCACATATGGCATGATCGTCACGATCGCCACCTTCACCATCGTCATCGTCATCGTCGTCATCATCATCATCATCCTCAGCATCATCATCATCGTCAACATCATCACCGCCGACAACATCAACACCGCGGGGGGGGCGAGGGAAGAGGCATGCGCGCGACGGCCCGTCCTCGGCGACGGCGGCGGCGGCGGCGCCGCCCGCGTCGCCCATGGCGCGGGCGGCGGTGCAAAATGCGATCGCCCCCCCGCGCCTCTCGAGCGGGGGGCGCGGCGGCAACGACGGGGGGGGGGGGCAGGTGGGGGGGCGGAGCGACAGCGATCGATCCACCGTCTCTTTCTGTCGATATACGTATGTATGTATATATATATGCACACAGGGCACGATGTGTGACATTCTTGAACTTATCTACTACATTCGTTTCAATTCGATACATGCAGCATGAACTAATTCACCGATTCTATGTATGTACATATACATCTGCATATATAAATACAGCTATATATATATGTATACGCACGTATGTGTATATATACGTGCATATATATATATATATATATTTATATATATATATATATGTATACACCTATATATGCACGCGTTCCCGAATACTTTCCGGCGCCAGCCTTTATTTGCAAAGATATGGGGGGGGGGGGGGGGGGGGGCGACTGTGAGCGCCGGTCCGGACACATGATGTCGCATCCAGCAACCCACCCTGTCTTTATTTAGGAGGAACGTTGCAGGAATAGTAGGATCGGAGCCTCTTGGGACTGCAGTGGCGCCGACGTGCCCGTCGCTGCCGCCGCGCCCGTTGGCCAACTTCCCAGGGGCGCCGGCGCTGCCAGCGCGCGCGCTGCAAGAGCTCGCGGAGGCGTTTGCCGCGGGCGACTACGGTGGAGACGTCGACCGCAGTGGCGCCGACGACGCAGCAGAAGAAGTCGCGGTTCTCGAGGGCCCCGCGGAGCTCGCCGAGGACTTGCAGGGGCCGGTCGAGCGGCAGTCTTGGCGCGAGGAGAGTTCAGAGCGTGCCCAGATGCAGGCCGTCAAGGAGCGGGGGGTCGAACGCGCGCGCCGCTTCTGCCACCGCGCGCTGGTAGTTCATCTTAGAAGGATGGGGGGGGGGATGGGGGGGGGGGCGGCAGGGCAAGGGGGATGGGGGGGGGCGCTCAGGGGGGGGGAGGGGGAGACGGAAAAGAAAGCGACGGGGGCGCTCTGAAGATGGGGGTTTGCAAAAAACACACCACCACACACACACACCAACACACACACACACACACACCACACACACCAAACACACACACACACACACCACACACTCACACACACACACACACACAGCACACCACACACACACACACACACACCACACCACAACAACACACACACACACACACACACCACACACACACACACACCACACACACACACACACACACACACAACACACACACACACAACACCACCACACACACACACACACACACGCGGCGGAGGAGGGGGGGCCACGGGGGGGGGCGGGGGGGGGGGGGGAGGAGAAGGACACGACTCGAATAGGATCGACAGGGGGAGCTTCGCTCGGGCCACCCACGTCGCGGACAGTTTGATTTATTCATGTCCTCCAGCCAGGGCCAGGTGGCAGCGGCGCCGATCGAGAATGCCGAGGGAGGGCGGGGGCATTGGGGGGGGGTGATGCAGAGGTATTGGTGGTGGTGGTGGTTGGTGGTCGTGGTGGTGCGGGGTGGGGCGGGGTGCGCGGCGGGTGGCGGTGGCGGGCGGTGGTGGGGGTGGGGGGTAGGGGCGGGGGTGGTGGTGGTGTGTGTGTGTGTGTGTTGTGTGGTGTGTGTGTGTGTGTTTGTTCGTGTGTGTGTGTGTGTGTGGTGGGGGGTGGGGGGTGGGGGTGGGGGAGGGGGGGGGGGGGGCGCGTCGGCTAATGCGGGGTTCGGGGCGCGGGCCCCACATTCCCGCATCGGCCCTTATCTTGGCCCCGCGTGCCAACGCCTGCGCGCGGTTAACGTCGCAGTTGCAAGCGAGGCCGAAGGACATGACCCAGCGCGGCGACCCCCATATGCGCAGCTGCTGGGCGCGCGAGTTGCGCGCCGCGCCGTCGCCCCAGAACCGGGTGGTGAGGTCGAGGCGGGTTTAAGGTGAGGGGTCGGCGGATGAGTGGGAGAAGGTAGAGATGAATGGAGAGGGGGGGGGGGAGGGGGACAGCGGAGAGGGCGAGGCAGATGATGGGGGATGCTGTACAGGAGGGGCGGAGGAAGGGGGGGATGGGGGGGGGGTGCGGATGAAGGGGGGCGACGAGGGGGGGCGACATGCGACGAGGGGGGGGGGGGGGGGGGGCGGGGGGGGGAGGAGGGCGAGGGAAGAGGGGGCGGAAAGGCGGCGGGGGAGGAGGGTAGAGCCTGGAGGAGAAGGATGGGGCGGATGGTGACATGGGCGAGGATGTGAGCTTGCACATGCGAGCCGCGGTGCAGAAGTAGCCGAGCTCCACGAGCGCGTGCGGAACCACGGGGCGGTCGAATATCATGATGTGATCGATGGCCTCGACGACGCAGTGAACTCCTCGTGCCGCGCGTACCCCCATAATAATCGCAACCCGCTTGCGCGCGCCATTTGCAGCAGCGATGCCCCTGTCCACCTGGTCACCCTCAATGTGCGGTTGCGTCTCCTCCATCATAGAACCAACCAGGGCCATCTTCGTGCGCTTCCATCTGCCTGCTCGCTCTTTCCTGATCCACGTGGAATAATCAAGCGATGTCCACCCCGTGCCGCCTTCTTTCACCTCGGTGGCGGCGGCCCGCCCAAAGCCCGAGGAACGGCGAGCTGGGGCTGCGCGCTCGCCCCCAGCCCCCGTTCCACTGGGTGTTGGGTGGGCGGGCGGGCGGGCGAGGGGCGGGGCGGGGTGGGGTGGGGGTTGGGGTGCGTGCGCGCGTGTGTGCGCGCGTGCGTGCGTGCGTGCGTGCGTGCGTGCGTGCGTGCGTGTGTGTGTGTGTGTGTGTGTGTGCGCGTGTGTGCGTGCGTGTGTGTGTGTGTGCGTGTGTGTGTGTGGGGGGCGGGGGGGGGGGGGGGGCGGAGGTCATTCTCTCCGCTCTCCTCCTCCGCCTTCCTCGCCAGTCCCATCCTCATCCATGCCGCGTCCAGTTAACCGTTCCGCCATGTCATTCACTATCTTTTTTCCCCTCATCGCATTCTAAACCTCATCCTGCCACTGGAGCGGCCCAACTACTGAATAACACACATTTCGAGCCACATGACAGACGGTTATATCATATGACAGGTTTTCTGCCCCCCCCCCCCCCCCCCCCCCCCCCCCCCCCCCCGCGCGCCGCCGCCGCCCCGGAACGTCGTTATCTGTCATCGGTTCGCGCGACGTGCGCCCGGGCGATCTGGCCGCGCAGCAAGTCGAACCCGTGCTCCGCGAGGATGTTGTTGTCGTCGTCGTCGTCGACCCAGTCGCAGAGCCGCGCGCGCAATCCCGAGCGCCCGGCCTCGTGCGGGATGCCCGCAGACCCGCTGAAGATCTCGATCAGGGCGCACTCGCGCTTGCGAGCCGCGCGGCGCGCCGCATGTCGGGGTGGGCCAACGACGCGCCGATAGTCGAATAGGACGGGTTCGAACCATGCGATCGCGAGTCGATTCCCCGAGAAGGACGGCCCCCCGAGAAGGGCGACTCCCCGAACCCGTCGTCGGTCCGTCGATCCGAGGTCGCGGCCGAGATCGGTGATCGGAGACGGATCGAACCAGTGGGGTGGGCAGCGTTTTGCCAGCGCGTCCACTTGGGCCACCGCCGAGAAGCGAACGCTCGAGAACCTCGTAGGTGCACTGGAGCCGCCGCCGCCCCTGGCAGAAGAGGGGGCAGCCGATGTAGTGAGAGGACGAACGACGACGGTGGCGACGAGTGAGACGACGCGCAGCGAGGGCTTCGAGGTGAATCCAGCACACCACTAGCTCTGACCAGGCAGGAATTCGTCTGCAATGCAACACGCCCGCGGCGGCACCCCGGCATCGGCGAGGGCGGCAGTGGCGGATGCAAAACGCAGGGGGATTATGAGGAGGAGGATGAGGGGGTGCAAACGTCGATGACGAGTGAGCATGGCATTGGGCGATTCCAAGGCGGATCCGACCCGCAGCTTTGCCCAGGACCCCAACGACCATCGAAGCCATGCCTGGTCTGGCCACGACTTCGAGGGGAGTTCAGCCGTGGCGACGAGATACGCCCCACCAGACATGCCCGACCCCCCCAGGTGTCCGACTGCATCGCGCTGCGCTCCTCCATCCCTGATGACAACCAGCGACGGCGAGCGCGCTGTTCTCCAAGCACGCGCGCGCACTAGTCTGCCACAGCAGCCAGCAGCGTGTCGCGCTCGGTCTTGGCCCGCCCCCCGCAGGGGCCCAACTCCTGTTGGGGCGGGGCATCGACGAGGCAGTTTGGCGGATTTGAATGGGGGTGGTGGGGGCCAGGGCGGTGCGAGGGGCCTAGGGCGCGCGCGAGGTGGAAGGTGGGCGTGGAGGGGGGGGGGGGGGGGGAGATGGTGAGGATTATGCCGATCATGCGGAGGATGCCGAGGATGGGGCGAGGAGGATGAGGGCGGGGGGGGTGAGGAGGAGGTGGATGAGACGGGATGAGATTGGTGGCGTGGAGGAGTGCGTGGTGAGAATAGGGGTTGGCGGGGGGTGGTGCGGTGATCGGCCGATGTGGAGCGGGTGTGTGATATCCTCTTCCTCTCCCTCCTCATCCTCGTCTTAAGCATCTCCATTATCCTCCTGGTCGTCGTCCTTACCCTCCTCATCCGCGCGGTCCTCTTCCTCGTCCTTATCCTCGCCATCGCCCCCCCCCCTCCCCCTCGACGCCCCGCTACTCGCATGCCCCGTCCATCCCCATCCAGACCCTCAATCTCCAACTCATTCGCATTGCCTCCCATCGGGCACGCTAAACGCGCGGCCCTTCGGCTTCGACCGCGTCCAAATCGGCGAATGCCGCCGCCATCTTCTGGATGTCCAGCTGCGCGTTCTCGACGACCTGCTCGCAGATCTCGAAGTTCGCCTCGAACTCGTCGTGGGCCCCCACCTGCAAGATCTGCCTCTAGACGGGCCCGCCCACCGCCCGCGGGAAAATGACCGCGCTCGCGCCGTGTCCAGGCGACGCAGTCAGCACCCGCAGGTCCTGGCGATGCAACCGCGCGTGTCCCTCTCGCTCTCCCCCCCGCCATCGGGAGTCACGGACGACGAGGATGGCGTCGTGGGCGAAGGAAACGAGGTTGCGAATGGCGACAGGGATTGGGGGGAGAACAAGTAGGGATTTAGACGTGACAGGCGGTGGCGAGAGGGGCGAGGTGGAGCGAACAGGAATGGGGGGTCAGACGAGCTAAAGGATGCCAGTGCGATTGGGGGCTGGGCGGGCGAGGAGGCGGCGGGGGATATGGAGGCGGCGGGCGAGGGCGATGATGGGGGAGGGGGCGGGGGCGAGGAGGTGGGCGACGAGGAGGGCGAGGGCGAGGAATGTCGACGCTGGGGGCGATGAGAACGAAACCTACGAGGGATGGGGGTGCCCGGAGGGTATGGTAGGTATTATGCTGTTACCCGTGTCCTCGTCGTGCTCTGGCGCTGGCGCTGCTGTCGCTGCTGCTGCTGCTGCGGCTGGCCGCTTCGCGCATTTCATCGCTGCTGCCTTCGACTTCGCCCCGGGCGCATCCTCGGCTGCGGGCCCCTCCTCGGCTGCGGGCTCGTCCTCGGCTGCGGGCTCCTCCTCGGCTGCGGGCCCCACCTCGCAGTCCTCGTCCTCGTCTGCCTCCTCATCAGCTTCCTCTTCTTCAGCTGGCGTTTCATCATCGAATGGCACCTCGCGCGCTGTTGCTGGTCGCTCTGTCGCAGGTTTCTTTCGCGCCCCTGCTTTGGAGTTGGCTCTGCTGTTACCCTTGGCTTTAGCTTTACTTTTACCCTTAGCTGGTCTCGGCGCAGGCGCCCCCGTCGGAAGCTCAATCAGGCCCCCCGCATCCGTGAGCCAATCGCTCGTAAGCTCGGCGTTGTGCGTGAACAGGTTGCCCTCTCTGTCGATCGTGCCGCTGGACTTCGCGACCAAGAACCCGTCGGCGCCAGTCTCGAACGAGGTCGCCTCGATTGGCGCTCGACGTCATCACCGCGATCGCCGTTTTGCCGTTGTACTGAGCGAGAATCGGATACGCGTCCTCGCCCGACTCGTCAGATTCGCCAGCCGAGCAGCCAATCGCATCGCCCCGCAGATGGACGAACTGATTCGATCTTCGTTTTGGTCGGGTCGATGCTCGCGATGCCGAGGGTGCCATGCCTAGTGGCCGACTAGTGATAAGATCGAGCAGCTCTTTGATTCCGGACGGGCGCCTTCTCGCGAGCCGTCGTCGTGAGTTCATCGCTACGCGGATGGGCCCGCGAAACTTGCGAAGGAATATGCGATTGATGAGCGCGCGGATGAATTCAAACGAGAGCGAGGGGAGGAGGCGACAGAAAATTCCGCCATCTGCCATAATTTTCGGTCACGCGCTAGGGGCGTGAGAACGGGGAAGAGGATGGCGAGTTGACGTAGCTGAAGTTGCCATCATGCCACGACGCCCTCGCGCGCAGCCCCTATCCTCCCGATCGTTACCAAGCCCCCCCTCCCACGGCCCAAGCAAACCTGCAATGCCTACGCCGCGATGTAGGAAGGGCAGGCATGCCTGGGCGGCGTCGGAAAGGGGATGGAACAGTGAGCATATGTGGTACGCGACGTGCTGCGCACCCTCACCGTTCCATCCCCTTTATCATTGCACTCTCCACCTCCGCCAGTTCTTCCTCAAATGTCCGACCGATTCCAACGCATCTCTCCCTCAGCCTTCTTGTCGTCATCCATGTGCCTCTTCCGTCCCCTCCTCATTCGAGATTTCGAATGCCGTATTTCTCGTGCTTGATGCGCGCGTGCCCGAGCATCGCGCGCAACTTCAGGGAGAACGGCTCGGGGGGCGCTGGCGGGGGCGAGCCCGTCGAACGCGACGTTCTGCGAGCACGGGGGATGGCGGGCCCCCTCTCGCGCAGGTGCGCGATCGCAGCCGCGCAAGGGGGGTGCGATTAGGGCGGGGCGAAGGGCGGGGGCGAGGGGGGTGATGAAGAGGATGCGCATGGTGATGTTGATGATGATGTTGCTGATGGTGATGCTCCTGATGCTGATGGCGATGGCGATGACGGCGAGGATGAAACGGCTGGGGAGGTGGAACAGGAGGAGGAAGAGGAGGGCAATGGGGACTAGGGCGAGGGCGAGGAGTCCGATGAGAAGGACGGGGTGAGACGGACGAGGTGGACATGCTAGGGGGGGGGGGGGGGGGCGCATGGAGACGGAGGAAGGCAGCGTGGGGGATGGAGAAGACAGAAGACGGGGGGGTGATGGATGGCCGCAACCGCGAGGTCGTTGTGGTTCGAGTAGCCACCACGGGGGTCCAGGACCGGCAGAGGAGCTGCGGTGTCCTCTGGGGAATGGGCGGGTCGGAAGGAGGGCTTGGCGCCCGAGCTTGGGCGACGAAGATGAGGATGAGGACGAGGGGGATGAGGGGGGGGGGTGGGGGGGGGGTGATGATGATGAGTGCGACACTGGCGATGGCGAGGGGGGGCGAGGCGGGCAATGGGAGGCGTAAGGGGATGAGGAGGGGTATGATAGTAGTCGGAGTCGGAGTCGATGTCGGACGGGGCGGGGGGGGGGGGGGGGAGGAGGAGGAGGAGAGGAGGAGGAGGAGGAGGAGGGGGGGGGGGGGATGAGGATGGGGGATGGCGAGGATGAGGGGGGGGGGAGGGATAGTCGGAGTGGGGCGGGGGGGATGAGACGGATGTGGAGGAAGGTTAGGAGCACAGTCTTTGTAAATGCACATGGAGTCTACGTCGACGCCGATCTTGATGTTGTTGCTGGCGTAGTGGATGCCGTTGGTCGTCTCTAGCATCGTATTCCAAGTCGGCCGCGGTGCGTCCTGCGATGGCGCCCCCGTCGCCCTCCTCCACATCTTCCTTCCCAACGCCATCGCCATCATCACCACCGTCACCCGTGCCATCAGCATCGTCATCATCATCAGCGGCATCACCAGTATCACCGCCAGTGCCGTCATCATTAGCATCGCCATCGTCATCATCATCATCAGCAGCATTACCGTTTACATCATCATCACCATCATCACCATCATCATCCGCGCCTGCCTCGCCAGCATCAGCACCGTCGTCATCGCCTACATCCTCACCACCATCATCCTCATCATCGGTTCATCCCTCCTCGTCGTTCGGCCCGTCCTCACGCGCGACCCGCGTGACCGAACATTCTGTCGCATGACGGAATGTTCTGTCACTCGTCCTCTTTCTCTGCCCCGTCCCCCCATTTAGTTTCGTCGCGTTCATGGTCCTCCCCGTGGCCCTCCTGGGTGCTGATCGTCTGACTCGTGCTCTTCATCTGTTTCCTCATCCTCATTCTCGCCCCCCTCATCCGTCTCGTCTCATCTCCTCGTTCGTCCTCCTCCTCCTCGTCGCTTCCCCTCCTCGTTCGATCCCGTTGCTGTCCTGCAGCGCCCCGCGCGCGATGCCGTCCTTGGTCGCGAGGTTTCTCGCGCGGCCCATGCTGGCTGGCCGGCCGTGCCGCGGCCAAGCCAAGAGAACTCGATGTGACGCAGGCGATCTCTGCTCCCGCCCTCATCTCTCCCACGTCTCCCCTCTGTTCGCCCGCCCCCACATGTCCCCCCTATACCATCTGGCGCCCGCTATGCTAGCAGCCCTCACCACCGCTACCGCCGCCACCATCAGCACCATCATCAGCATTAGCATCATCATCAACATCATCAGCATCAACATCATTATACTCATCACCCTCATCGTCACCAGCTTCATCATCATCATTTTCTGTTGTCTCGGCGGGCAAATCGCGCTGCCCACGAGGGCGACGCGCGCCACGGGCGGGAGGGGGAAGGGCATGTTGAAATGCCCCAACGCCCCAAGGGCGACGGCAGCCGCCGCTGGGCCTACCCAGCCACAGCGGCGACACCGATGATGACGCCCCGCTTGCGGCGAGGCGCTCCGCGCGCCCGGCGCGCAGGAAAGGCTCGAGCCAAAATGATTTCCACCATCGTCACCATCATCAACATCCTAGTCATCAACATCGATATCCTCATCATGAACCACATATGGCATGATCATCACCATCGCCGCCTTCGCCATCGTCATCGTCATCGTCGTCATCATCATCCTCAGCATCATCATCATCGTCAACATCGTCACCGCCGACAACGTCAACACCGCGGGGGGGGCGGGGGAAGAGGCATGCGCGCGACGGCCCGTCCTCGGCGACGGCGGCGGCGGCGGCGCCGCCCGCGTCGCCCATGGCGCGGGCGGCGGCGCAAAATGCGATCGCCCCCCCGCGCCTCTCGAGCGGGGGGCGCGGCGGCAACGACGGGGGGGGGGGGGGCAGGTGGGTGGAGGGGCGGAGCGACAACGATCGATCCACCGTCTCTTTCTGTCGATATACGTATGTATGTATGTATGTATATATATACACACATGGCACGATGTGTGACATTTTTGAATTTATCTACTACATTCGTTTGAATTCGATACACATGCAGCATGAACTAATTCACCGATTCTATGTATGTACATATACAGATACATACATGAATACAGCTATATACATATATATATATACGCACGCATGTGTATATACGTGCATATATATATATATATATGTATATATATATATATACGCGCTCCCGAATACTTTTTCCGGCGCCAGCCTTTATTTGCAAGATATCGGGGGGTGGGGGGGGGGGGGCGACTGCGAGCGCCGGTCCGGACGCATGATGTCGCATCCAGCAACCCACCCTGTCTTTATTTAGGAGGAACGTTGCAGGAATAGTAGGATCGGAGCCTCTTGGGACTGCAGTGGCGCCGACGTGCCCGTCGCTGCCTCCGCGCCCGTTGGCCAACTTCCCAGGGGCGCCGGCGCTGCCAGCGCGCGCGCTGCAAGAGCTCGCGGAGGCGTTTGCCGCGGGCGACTGCGGTGGAGACGTCGACCGCAGTGGCGCCGACGACGCAGCAGAAGAAGTCGCGGTTCTCGAGGGCACCGCGGAGCTCGCCGAGGACTTGCAGGGGCCGGTCGAGCGGTAGTCTCGGCGCGAGGAGAGTTCAGAGCGTGCCCAGATGCAGGCCATCAAGGAGCGGGGGGTCGAACTCGCGCGCCATCGTCGCGTCGCGGCTTGCCCGAGGGGCGCGCGCGCCAAGGCGGCCCTGCAAGGCGCTGCGCGAAGGGGGGCGGGCGAAGGGGGGGTGGGGGGGGGGGCGGCGAGGGCCGGGGGGGGGGGCGTGGGGGCGGCGAAGAGGGCCATGGTGAGGGCGCGCCGCTGGTAGTTCTAGTTTAGTTGTTTTGCGAGGGGCTGGGGGCGGGGGCGGGGGGGGGGCAGGGCGCAGGGGGGGCAGGGGGGCGGGCGGAGGGAGGGCGAGCATGATGGCGCGGGCGGGGAACGCAGTGGGGGGCGAATGGGGCGAGAGGGGGGCGAAAGGGGGCGGGGGGCGCTCGCCGGGCATGCTGGCCAGGGCGCTGTTGGAGCTCGTCGTGTTCGGGGACGGCAAAATTCTGTTCGAGTTGGAGTGGCCGCCAGGCTCCGCCAGCGATGGCGATCGGCTGTTCCTGGTCGCTGCCGACGAGCGCAGTCTGTGGGTCGCGAATCCCGCGCAGGGGCGAGACCGGTCCGTGCGCCTCTGGGGAGAAGTTGCTTGAAGACCTCCTTGAAACCTGCTCGCGTAAGTGCGGCGAGCAGCGCCTCGACTCCGCGGGGGGTCGTGCGAAGTTGCTCGTGGGCCTGGTGAGGAAGCGCTCGGGCGTGCTCGTCGAGCTGGATCGCCGGCGCTCGGGCTGGGAGCTGCGCGCTGTGGCGCCAGGCTCTGCAGGCGCCTCGCTGCCCCGGCGAGTAGCGGCCCCGCTGCGGCGGCGGCGCGCCCGCGTGGAAAGTGGGCGCCGAATTCAGCTATCAGTGCGACGTTCGAAAGGTCGCGATCCACGTGGATGATCGGGCCCCGGGCGCGGCGCTCGGCGTTCGCTCCGAAGGTCCCCGGCCAAACTGGCGCGCCCAGGTCGCCCGCGTGCTCCTTGGGGCGGCGCCGCGCTGGGGCGGCGGTCGCTCCGGGGCAGCTGGCGCGGGCCCTTGGAAAGCGCTTCGCGGGTGAGCAAGTGCATTACTTCTCCTGCGCACTCCAAGTCGCGGCCCCGGAGCGGCCCGCTACCGCGCGCTCCGGGTCGCGGCCCTGGGGCGGCCCGAGACATCCCGGTCGCCAGGCCCTGGCAGCGGCGCCGGCGGCGTGGCGGGGGGCGGGCCCCAGGCAGCGCATTTTCGGGCGCGCCTCGGCATGCGCGAAGATCAGCCCATGAAGGGGCGCGCGGCGACCGCTGGCGTTGAGGTGGAGCGCGCGCCGGCTTCCTTCTCTGAGGCCGCTCGCTGCTTCCACCCCCGCGCGCTGCGAGGCGCGCGCCCGCCGCGGCTGGCGCGCTCTTTGCCCCGGGCTTTGCTTGGGAACGGGGCGTTCTCGAAGTGCGCGAGGCTATGTTTCTCGGCGTGGGGCGCCGAGCTCGCGGGCGCTGTTCGGCCCGCAAGCTGTGGGCGAGCTCGTTCGCGGGGCAGAGAGCGGCGGCCCCCTGTTCGGTCCGCGCCGTTGTTTTGGGGGGCGCGCGCGCGGCCGCGGCCTCCATGTCGCGCATCCCCCGGGGGGGGGCGGGGCGCCAGGAGCACGTGGGCCGCGGGTGCACCGGGCGCGCCGGCGGCGCGCCGGTCCCCGACGGCGCGCCTATGCGCGTTCTGCTTCTGAGTTGTCTCGCCGCAAGGGGGGGGGGGGGGGGGGGCGCTTTCCCGCGGTCGCGCGCGCGCCGCCGGGCGCGCGGGGCCGGGGCGCGCCGGGGGGCGGGCCGCTCGGCAGCGCTGGGAAGCATGGATAAATATATGGACGGATAGATATGTAGGTGGGTAGAGGGCAGGTGGGTAGATGGGTATGTTATAGATGCAATAATCGATTGGCAAGATAGGCAGGTGTGCAGGTATATACATGGCAAGATATGTAGATATATAGATAGGTGGGCCGCTGGGTAGACGGGCAGGCGCGCGCGCTCAAGCGGCAGCCAGAACAGAAAGGCGAGCGGGCATAGGTGCCACGTGCTCTGCTTTGCAAATGGCAAACATATATCACCCGCTTCCGCTTGCTGCTTTTCGGTATGGGGCAGGCAAGTGGAAGCCGCCTGCTCACGCCGGCTGCCCGACGGCGCGGGCAGAGACACATGCGAGCGACCTACGGCGCCTGCCGCCGCCAAGTAGTGCACGAGCGAATAGTTGCCACCAGCTTGCGACCCAGTAGCGCGCGAACAAGAAGATAATATTCTACCGCGCGCTGCTGCGCGGCGCAGGGCAGGTGCATCAATGCCACCTGCCATTGCCTCATGCGCATCAGTCTGGCTACAGGCAAATAAGTGCGATTTGATTTGCATGCCGCCGCCAAAATGCGCGCGGGCACCGACATCCCCCTGAGCTGCTCCTAGTTCAACGAAGCATTCCATGGAAATAGCTACGACCTAGGATCGCTCGCTGTCACAAAGCAATGGGCAGGTGAATGCATGCCAGTAAATAAAGGCCAGCTCCGCAATCGTGCGGCTGTAAGCAAGTAAATGCCAGTTGCTTGCGTCTGGGCTAAAGACACAGTGCCGGCATATAACTATTGCCTACTTGCCCCCGCTGCCAGCAGGCAGTGGGCGCGCGCAAACATAGACTGCGCTGCGGCCTGCTGCCGCCCGGCAACGGCCTGCCACTGCGTTGCCACATTGCTGCCGCCGAGTTGCATTCGCCATTGTGTCGGAGGCGTTTTCTCTCGGAGCCTCCATCGCCAACGCCGCGGCCACTCCAGTTCCCCCAGCGGGGGCGCGCTCCGCAAGTCGCCAGGCTTTGCCAGCGGGGCGCGCGGGGCGGGAACGAGGGGCAGGAGGTCGCCGGGCTCTGCCAGCGGGAAGCGGGCGGCGCAGGCCTTGCGAGCGCCAGCGCGCGGTAGGCGCCTGGGGCGCTCGGTGTAGGGGGGGGCCCGCAACCGCGCCGTGCTGGCGTCGCTCCACGGTGCGCCAGCATGTAGATTCAACCAAAAAAAGTCTGTCACACGTCAGTGGGCGAGGCGCCCTGGCCACCGCCGCCGCCGCCGCCGGCGCAACCGCCGCTAGCAGCGACCGCCGCCGCCACCTCCAGCAGCAGCCGCGAGAGACCATAACCACCGCTGCCACTGCCAGCACCACCCCCGCCACCATCGCAACCGTCTGCGCCGCCTCCGCTACCGCGCCCGCCACCGCGCCCACCGCAGTGAGCACGAGCTGTCCAGCAGTAGCGTTGTCAGCGTCAGCGCTGTCGCTGTCAGCGTCGCTGCCGCATCGCCATCGCGACCGCTATTAGTGCTCGTGCCACTGCTGTTGCCATTGCCATCGCTGGGCCTTCCTCCGCGCAACCAGCCTGGCGCCGCCGCCGATGGCCAGCGCCTTTGCAGCTCCGGCCCGGTGCTCTTCGCTGCCGGCGGCAGGCTCTGCCGCCGCCAAGTAATTACACCTGCAAGCTTTGCTGCGATTGGTTATGTCAGGGGTCGTTGACGTGGGGGCGTCCGAATGGGGGCGCGCAGACGGCCATGCGCCTGCTCGCGTCGGGCGCGCGCTTCGAGGCCTGGCGTGGGCAGCGGGGCTCGCTGGAGCGCCCGCGGCGAAGGCAGCCTCAGGCGTCGGGCCGCGCCTTTAGGCGCGGGTGGCTATTCATCGGGCAACGGGGCCCGCGCGTTTCGGCGCGCGCTCGCGCCCGCCCAGTGCCCGCCTACATGCTGGCGGGCTGCGCGAGGCACCGCTGACCGACGTCGCCGTTCTGCAGCATGGCAGTTGCGCGGCCCTCTGATGCGGTCGCGCATGAAGACCCGAGCGCGGGCCAGACGGCGCAGATCGCAATCGCGCGCTTCGCGGGTGGTCGTCTGCGGCGGCGCGGCGTTTCCAACCGCGCTGCGGAAAACAAATCTGTCTCGTTCAATGCCCGGGAGCCGCGCGGCACGCGCGCCTTTGGCGGGCCCCGCGCTTCGCGGCGACGACGCGGTGCGCGCGCAATTGCGGCGCGCAAGTAGCTGAGCATTTGCGCAAATTTGGGCGCCTGGCACCCGCCGGCGAGGCAGCCCTGGCTTTGCCAGGCTAGCCGCTGGGCGCGGAGGCCCGGCGGTTCCATGTGGCGCGCGCAGCCCGGCGGCAGCGTTGCGGCCGAAAGAGCCAATGCGGCCAGGAATGCGCGACGCAGCCTGGCCGTCGCCGAGGGGGGCGGCGAGCTAGCGTTTGGAAGTGCCGCTGGCGCCGTGCGCTCGGCGCCCAGCGCGCAAGCAGGCCGCGCGCCATGTGCCCCCGCAAAAAATGCGCACTTCGACACCAGAGGGCACAGCGGAAGGCGCGAAGAACAAGGACATAGGCGCAGGCCAGGCTTTGCCAGGCCTGCGCGGGCCGATGCTTCGCGAAGCGCAAGCTCTGAGTCGACGAGGCGCAGCGGCGGCGAGGGGCCGCGCGGCCGAGGGGCGCCAAGCTCTGCTGGCACTCCGATCACAGCGTTCTTTCTCAAGCGCGCAGCCTCTGGAGCGCGCGCCACCGACTGGCGCTGGCTTCGCGCTGTGGTGCGCCAGCAGCATGGACCAAACGCTATCATGCCACATGGCAACCGCCATCGCACCATCCCGCCATCACCCCCATCATCGCCGCCACCACCGCCACCACCACTCACCGTCATCACCAACACCACCGGATAGATGGAGAGGTCGATCGATAGTGTGATATTTTGATACAGAGATAGATAGGTGGATCGATGGGTCGATGGATATATAGACAGGCTTATATGTAGAAATATACATACATTTAGATCCGTAGATGGTTGCCCCGATAGTTGCCCTTCTGGTTGCCCCGATGGATAGGTATGTAGATAGACATATGGTTAGATAGCCATACAGACAGGTTTATCGACGGGTATATGCAAATATAAGTAGACGGATAGATAGGTGTATCGATAGTTTGCTAATCTGTTGGATAGGTCGATGTTTTGGCAGATAGCCCCGTAGATAAATGGACAGATGTGCGCCGCAATCCCCCGCCACCACGTGCAGCGCAACCCCCCGCAGTTGCGCCGCAGCCATAGCCGCTGCGGCCCAGGGCCGCCGCGGCCTTCTCTTCCGGCGCCTCCCCAGCGTAGCGGATGGGCAAGGTTTCGAGGTTTTTTTTTCTGACAGGTGTCGCGACGGATGAATATGCGCCCTCTGCCGTGCCGACGCCGGGCACGTGGCCAGAAGGTGGAGGAAGGGAAAGTGGAGGCGCGGCGCCAGGCTCTGCCGCAGGCGCGGCGCCAGTGAGCGGCGCGCTGGCGAAGCCTGGAACCCCGCGGGGCGACTCCGAAGACGGATCTGGCGCATCTGGCCGCGTGGCCGCGACACTGTGCAAGGTGGGCGGGCCCGAGCCGATCCGCGCGATCCTCGATCCTGGTGCGAGCATGGGGCATCTCCGCGTGGAGTTGCAGCGGGCGGTGCCAGAGCAAGAATTCGACGAGTGTGTCCGGCGAGGGTCCGTCGCGCTGCTCGGGGAATATCCGCAATCGTGGGGGCTGAAATACGCGCGGCTCGAGTTCATGTTGACTGACAGCGTGCAGGAGACGCTGCTGTCGGGGACTGCCCTGCACTTCCAACTATTGCTACACCAACCATGGTGGAACTTTCGGCGTTGGTGATTAGCCAGCGCGGCGTCGCCAGGCATTTCCAGCGCGGCGTTGCCTGCTCTGCCAGCGCATCTCCCGAATGCGGGACAGAGATGATGCGAGAGCCGAACGCGGGGGCGCAGGTCCCGGCTCCGCCGTGCTGCGCGTGCAGCTTCGATCGCACTGTTGGGAAAACAGCGAGCGCGCTTCCACCGTGCTGCTCGCGTCAACATAGATAGATAGATTATAGCCGGAGTGCAGTATCCCCAAACAGGGTTTTTAGACCCATTGTGGTTTCCAAGGTCGATTGCGTGCCCGCCTAGTGCGGGCTGGCATGGCATGTTAAAACATGCCTCCTCCTCCTCCTCCTCCTCCTCGTCCACCTCCTCTTCATCCCGAAAGGCATCTCGGAACCCAGAGTTGCGAGGATGTCTCCAGCGTAACGGGCTGGACCACCTCGCGCGCGGCATTTCGGACCCCAGAGTTGCGACGATGTCTCGGGCGAAACGTGCTGCGAGGAAGTCTCAGGCGAAACGGGCCGGACCACCTCGAGCGCGGCGTCTCAGAGCTCCGAGTTGCGGGGGCCTCCTGTGCCTCCTGGGGCCTCCTGGGGACCTCCTGGGGCTTCCTCCCGGGCCTCCTGTGGCCTCCTGAACTCCACCTGAGGTTTCCTGAAGCATCTTGGGGCTCCCAGGGGGGATATCTAACCTGTGGCCGTTTGGGCCTCTCCAAATACAGGGGGGGGCCACAGGAGCAGGAAAAATCAACGAATCGACACCGGATGTGTATTAACTTGACACGTTCTGATAGAGGGCCTCCTGGGGCCTCCTGGGAGCCTCCTGGGAATCTCCTGCGGACCCCTGGGGCCTGTCCTGGGCGTCCTGCGGCCTCCTGAAGCTCTCTGGGACCTCCCCCTCCTCCTGCCTGCTCCCTCATGCACATCATCCGCCTCCTCCTTCTCCCTTCCATCTCCTCCTCCTCCTCCTCCTCCTCCTCCTCCTCCTCCACCTCCTCTTCATCGCGAACGGCATTTCGGAGCCTAGAGTTGCGAGGATGTCTCCAGCGTAACGGGCTGGACCACCTCGCGCGCGGCATCTCGGACCCCAGAGTTGCGACGATGTCTCGGGCGAAACGTGCTGCGAGGAAGTCTCAGGCGAAACGGGCTGGACCACCTCGAGCGCGGCGTCTCAGAGCTCCGAGTTGCGGGGGCCTCCTGGTGCCTCCTGGGGACCTCCTGGAGCTT
Organism: Prorocentrum cordatum; assembly: GCA_963575745.1. Taxonomy (NCBI): domain Eukaryota; class Dinophyceae; order Prorocentrales; family Prorocentraceae; genus Prorocentrum; species Prorocentrum cordatum. The sequence goes on from CAUYUJ010021460.1 coordinate 110,660, forward strand.
CCTCCTGGGCCTCCTGTGGCCTCGTGAACTCCACCTGGGGTTTCCTGAAGCCTCTTGGGGCTCCCAGGGGGGATATCTAACCTGTGGCCGTTTGGGCCTCTCCAAATGGAGGGGGGGGGGGCACAAGAGCAGGAAAAATCAACGAATCGACACCGGATGTGTATTAACTTGACACGTTCTGATAAGCGGCCTCCTGGGGCCTCCTGGGAGCCTCCTGGGAATCTCCTGGAGACCCCTGGGGCCTGTCCTGGGCGTCCTGCGGCCTCCTGGTGCCTCCTGGGCCTCCTGGGGACCTCCTGGAGCTTCCTCCTGGGCCTCCTGTGGCCTCCTGAACTCCACCTGAGGTTTCCTGAAGCATCTTGGGGCTCCCAGGGGGGATATCTAACCTGTGGCCGCTTGGGCCTCTCCAAATGGAGGGGGGGGCACAAGAGCAGGAAAAATCAACGAATCGACACCGGATGTGTATTAACTTGACACGTTCTGATAGAGGGCCTCCTGGGGCCTCCTGGGAATCTCCTGGGGGCCCCTGGGGCCTGTCCTGGGCGTCCTGCGGCCTCCTGGACCTCTCTGGGGCCTCCTGAGGCTCGCAGGGTCCCATGGAGGATATGTAACATGTGGCCTTCTGGGCCCCCAGGCTGGACCACCTCTTGCGCAGCATCTGAGAGCTCAGAGTTGCGAGAATATCTTGTGCGAAACAGGCCGGACCACCTTGCGCACGGCATCTCAGATCTCAGAGTTGCAAGGATTTCTCAGGCGAGACGGGCCGGACCACCTCGCGCAGGGCATCTCAGAGCTCAGAAGTTCGAGGATGTCTCAGGCGAAACGGGCCGGACCACCTCGCGCGCGGCATCGGGGAGATCAGAGTTTCGAGGATGTCTCAGGCGAAACGGCCGGACCACCTCGCGCGCGGCATCTTGGAGCTCAGAGTTGCGAGGATGTCTCAGGCGAAACGGCCCGGACCACCTCTCGCGCGGCATCTGGGAGCTCAGAGTTTCGAGGATGTCTCAAGCGAAACGGCCCGGACCACCTCTCGCGCGGCCTCTCAGAGCTCAGATTTAGGAGGATGTCTCAGGCGAAACGCTCAATCCCGGACAACTCAGAAACGAGAGTTGTGAGGATGTCTCAGGCGAAACTGGCCGGACCACCACATTTGTTTGAGGATGTCTCTGCTTAGCTTTCCCTCGGCCGGAATCAGCGTCTATCACAACAGCACCCCGTTCAGCAAGCTGTTTGGGGAACAACTTCAAATATAGAATCTTGGTTGGCTGAGATGTAGACAGATACAAATATGCATAGAGAGGTACATCGATAGATGGGTACAGGCACGGGCAGGCGCGTGCTTCTGCGCGCTCGACCTCGCAGACAAAGTCGGAGGCATAGGCCCAGGCTCTGCCAGGCCTAGGTGGGCCGATGCTTCGCGAAGTGCCAGCTCTGAGTCGATTCGATTCGGCGCAGCGGTAGCACTGGGGGATCGGCGCGGTGTCACCATCATCACCGTCACCGCCATCACCGCAATTACCGCCATGGCCACCACGACCACTCACCACCATGGAACGATATATAGGTAGGTATATATGGATATGCATATATATATATATATATACGGATCGATCGGTTGATCGATGGATTGATTGATTGACTGATCGAATTGGTAGATCGATAGACTGGTCGATCCATATATACATTTGTATCTATATATATATATATATATATATTGACAGCTGCAAGCTGGAGTAGGTGGTATGTATTTACCTGCGCACTCTTTGTTGGCGGTAGGCGGGGCCCATCGCAAATCTACCGCCCCCCTACCCCCGCCCGACTTCCTTATCGACCGAAGGTTGGTCCAATCGGTATTGTTAGTGTTCTCCGTTTACCTTTCCCCCTCAGGTGGTGATCGTCCTGGTGGTGGCCGTGGCCAACTGGCCTCCCTGGATGATCGAGGACTGGGGCCCGGGCAGAAGCTCAGCATCGCCTATCCTATCCCCATCCCCACCTAGGCCCCGCCAGCCCACCCTCTTGGGGGTCCGCGGACGGCTTTCCCGCCAGCGCTGGAGACCCGTCCCTCGACGGGAGAAGACAGGGACCACCTCAGCGGCAGCGCCAGGGGGGGCCGGGGACTGGCTCAGGGGAGGAAGGCCCGACCCCTTGCTGATCGCCGATGGTAGAATTGATAGCCAGCCCCGCCCAGGATCGTGCGCATTTGCCACCGGGGGCCTAACCGCCATTTTATCGGCGATGCAACGCCGATTCAAGTTCGATGCCTCTCACCCTGAGCTGGTTCCCCGCCAACGTTGACCCTCGACCGGGGTGGCCCCGCGACCGAGAAACCCTCGTGGGGGTGGGGGTGCGACCTCGTGGCGATTTCGTGGACAGTTTGTCGCTTTCATCTCGTTTTGCATCAAAGGCGGAACACACGCAAAACGAGGGAACACGGACACAGCACGAAGACGGAACATACCCGTGGGGGCTTATTAGGACGCACCTTTCTATCGAGAGTGGGGGTGCCCCGTCGTGCGCCCCCGGCTTGCACTCCCGTCGTGCATCCTTCTTCTTTTCTTGGCCCAGCGACTACCCTACAAAGTTGCCAGGCTGGGCCCTGACATGGCTGGTGGAGGTGCGTGGTTGGCGCTGTCTGCCCCCATAGAGGACGACGACGCGAGAGCCCAGGTCCTCACAGCCCTCTTCGTGGTCGGGCTCTTCGTCGTGGCCCTGGAGGACTTCGGGCGGGGCTGGGACTGGGATGAGTCGTTCTAGAGTGTTCGAGAACGCTCTCAGAGCGTTCGGGAGCGCTCTGGAACGGACGCGCTCGAGAGCGTTCGGGAGTGCGTTCGGGATCCCAGTGATCCCCGGTTTATCTAGATCCCATGGCTTGCCTGTCTTGGCGTAGTGTCAGGATTTCTTGGACGTCAACAAGTCCTCCGTCATGCTCATCATGTCGGCGACCATGTGGGCGTTCCTGGCAGTTGGGTACCACCCGACCAGGTCGGAGGCGGCTCTGCCTGCCCGAGCCACGGGCATTCGTTTACTCCTCATTATTTCGCTATTGCTCTTACTCTTGCTTCCTATCTCCCTCTCTCACTCTCTCTCACTCTCTCTCTCTTCGTTTACGTGTCTGTGTGTGAGGGAGTGTGCCTTTCTACGCCAATCCGCCGAGCGCCTGGCCGCGACGCAACAAAGTGTGTGAGTTTGTGTTTATGTGTGTGTGTGTGTGGGGGGTCTGTGTGTGTGTGTGTGGGGGTGCGTGCGTGCGTGCGTGCGTGCGTGCGTGTGTGTGTGTGTGTGTGTGTGTGTGTGTGTGTGTGCGTGTGCGTGTGCGTGTGTGTACGTATGTGTAAGTGTGTGTGTGTGCCGTGGGTGGGTAAGGTGTGCAAAGATGAGTATGACGGGGTGGGGGATGTGGACGAGAAGTTGAAGGAGGAGGAAGAGCATGAGTATAGAGCTCCAAAGCAACATTTTCCACGATATCGAAGCTCGAGACGAGCGAGGTAGCGCGAGCAAGTGGAAGCAGGACCTGCCTCAGGTCGGAGTTGCCTGGCCTTTTGTAGGTGATGGCTCTGGGCCACGGGTGTGGAGGGATAGGTGGAGGGAGAGGGAGAGGGGGATGAGGAGGGTGAGGAGGGCCAGAGTAAATCCAAGATGCTTCAACGATGCTGCAACCACAGCCCGGTCTTCACAAGTCCCCGCAAACCTTTTCTCCACTACCAAAACCGCCCTCTTGAAAGGTGAGCGCCCGATGGGTCTGCCATTCACGTTTAGAAACGGAATTGCATTGTATCGTTCTAGCGATCAGGAAACCGCATTCATATAGTTCAGCGATGTATTCAATGAGATCCCCGTTTTGACATAGGGATCACTCCTACATCGGTTTCGCTCAAGTTTGCAGTTCCGGCCATCAAGTTCACATTTTGGAAAATAAACCTCCCTCCATCCGTGCAGTTGTGACATATGTCAAATCTTTTTAAGTTGTATGTGGAAGCCCAACGTTAAAAACGAGCCGCTCTCCATCTGTGCAGCGGTTACGTATGTTAAAGCGTCTGGCCACTGAACCTTAGGGTCTCAAGCGATAGACCTATGTTGAACAGCAACTGCCCGGCACACCTGTACCTGTAGCAAGCATGAGCGCGGAGCTTGGGCGACAGCTCAAATTCGAAACAGATCTTCCCTCTATCGTTGAAGCTGTCGCATACTTTTCAGAAGAGTCTGCGCGGCGCTTTGAGGATCACTTCATTTTGACACTGACTTGTGTTGCATCATTGAAGCTGTTACAGAAGTCAGGACGAAGGTGCGTGGCGCTAAGGCGATAAACCCATTTTGAAAACCACCTTGTCCATTCTCGAATCGAAGGAACGTTCCAACGAAATGGCATCTTCTGAGGGGGTCGCAAGTGAGGCCAATATTTAATCGTAGCATCCACCTACGCTTGTAAGTGTGGCGCAAACTTGGGGCGAGTGTGCGCGGAGCTGAGGCGACCATAAATTTTGAAATGTATTCGCCTTTCACTCTTGTGACTGCTTCCGAATGTAAGGACGAATGTGCGCGTAGCTAAGGAGGAGGAGGAGGAGGAGCTGTAGGATGAGGAGGAGGAGGGGGAAGGAGCAGGTGGAGGAGGAGAGAGGAGTGAGGAGTGAGGATTGAGAAGTGAGAAAAGGAGGAGGAAGAGTAGGTGGAGGAGGAGGGGGAGGAGGAGGAGGAGGATTGACAAGCCATGACACAAGCACAACAGTGCGCGCGAAGTTATGGTGGGCATGTGCTGTCTTCTCTGAGGCGAGTGAGTACGTGTTGGGGAGAGTGATGCGTCCCGTGGATGGACTCCAAGTGCAACCAGCTCTAGCCATAGAAGGGCGAGGAGGAGGAGGACGAGGACGGGAAGGAGGCGGGGGGCAGGGGGGGAAGAGCATGACGACAAGGAGAACGACGTCGAGGACGGGGAGGATCAGTAGGACGAGGAGGGGGACTTTTAGGGAACACTTCCGTGGGTTAGCATTATGTATAGCAGTTGCTGTCACCGCGCGGGCCCAAGTCGCGCGCGGCCAACCTGCCAGTCAGAACGCGTGTTGCTTTCTGGGCGAAGGTGAACCATCCTCATTCTTTTCCATCTCCAGCATAGTAATGCCAATTAAATGTACCATATATTGTACTCTCGACTTGGTAGCGGAGCTGGCCTTACCCGCGTGTGGTTGGCTCCCGTACGTTGTGTGAGTGATTGCATACACCCAGCACCAATTCTCCAGGAGCGGACCTTGATTCAGGCGCTCGTAGACGCCCAGGCCACCCGACGACGTGTTGGTCCGATGGTTTGAAAGATCGAAGGCCTTGCGGCCACAGAGGAGGTAGGCGGAGACGCGCGAGGGGAGCAACGGTGGAGGCCCTGGGGCTAGTTTGGCGCCCTTTTGGAGCCGTCTTGAGACCGTCTTCGAAACCTCTTGGGTTATCTTGACGCTCTATTCGGCCGTCTTGTGGCCCATTTTGGGGGGCTCTGGGGACGTCTTGGGCCATCTTGGGGCTCTCTTGAGGCGTCTTGGCGCCCTCTTGGCCGTCTGGGCGATATCTTGTGGACGTCCTCGCCGCCGATCCTCCCCTTCCTCCTCGGCGAAGCCCCCCAGGCGCAAGGGGCGTGCCCCCCCCCCCCCTCTCGCCGCCGCCCAGCGCCTACGCGGGGCCGCAGGCTGGCTACCTGCAGCTGCACGAGGAGCTCAGCAAGGGCATACAGGACGGCAGTCGAGGAGGGCGAAGAAGAGGAGGCCCCGCCGCACCGTGTTGGCGGCGCGCAGAAGGGGGGCAAGGGGGAGGGGCGATGCTTCTTAGACGGAGGTTGGTTCTTAGAAGGCGCCGTCCCCACATCTGTAGACAAGGTCCGCGCCTTCCAAGAGCAGCCTCCTTCCAAGAAGCCTTCCCCGCTCCCCCTACCCCCCCCCCCGTGCGCGCCGCCAACCGTGACGCCTCCCTTCTCGTTTCCTCCTGCGCTCGCTCGGTCCCTCGGTCGCAGTCTCTTTGGACCCTTCCCTCCTGAGAGAGTGCACAACCGAGACTCCACGAAACAATGAAGATGCGCCTGTCTTCGATGCCCACGCGTGCCCGTCAGCACGAAGGAGGTATGGCTAAAAAGGGTCACGATACAATGGTTGTCTGCAGTTTGATGGCTACGCCTGCCCGAGCGGGGCCCAACTTAAGCACATGCTGCTAACTATCGTAGATACGCTAACGGCGATGTAGGTAATGGCAATGCATGTTTCGATATTGTAGGTGGGGGTGGTCCGTGGCCAACCCACTTTTAGGGAATGCTTAGTCGCGTTTTCATATCATTGGTTCTACGCGAGCTCGGCGTTCCAATGCCAGGTTCCAATCATCGCCGTTAATCAATATCGCCATTAGCGCGGCCTTGGAACTACAAGTCTCGTCAAACATATATTGGCATGCTTTTCAGAATCGAAGCGCTCGATTGTTTTGACGCTTGCCAGAAAACCTGCTCTTTAATGCTGTGAGGGCATTGCCGGATTTGGGACATTGCGTCTGGTCCAGTTATTTCTTTCCAGCGTTGAAGTAGTGCCGACCACACAAGCACCGAAACCAATAATTGTCAGTTCATTTCTCGGTCATCGAGTGCGCAACAAAACGTGGCTTGGCCGTCGGCTCAACCAACGGCCAGACCGAGCCTCTTTCCCCACGGCCCCTCCCTGCCCAACATACCGATGTGCGCAGGGGGGCGGGGCGACCATTGCACCTCCCTGAGGACAGAGGTCGCCAGCGTCCAGCGTCTAGGAGGAGGAGGACCAGTTCAAACCCAAGAGTCATCAACGATGATTGAATCCACCCTCCCCTCAAGCTCCCTCTTCGTAGGTCCCTATATAAGTGTTCATTTCCACTGAAGGATCTGCGCCGTTGGGGGACAACCGTATAGAATTATTGAAGGACACCAGTCTCAGGATTTCAAAGCCACGAGGTTCGAGATTTTGCGGTTATTCGTGATCCTCGTTGCCGGATCTGGTCATGAGGTGGTTTGTGCCTGCGCGGATGGTCCCCAGGGTGAGGTCCCCAGAGGCCTCCACTCTCTCCTCTTCCTTCGAGCTTGTGCTTGTTGCGGCCTTGTCGGTGAGGATTGACGCCAGTTCAGCTCCCTTCCTGCTGTTAGCTGAGGGAGGGAGAGTGGGAACTTCCTCGCATTTGTTACGCCCCCAAAAAGATCATGAGGTGAAAGTATTCAGAAGCAAAAGTCATCGCTGTTTTTGATGAACATAAAAGCCTGTTTCTTTATTGCTTGGGGCATGACGGGCGTCATGGCCCCCGCTCCCCCCTCCCCCCCCTATGACGTAACGCTCCCCCCCAGTGCGCTCCAGGCACTGCCGCCGTGCGCATTGGGATTCGCGTAGGTGTCCGCGTCGGAATCCGCATAGGTGTCTGCTCCGCAGGCGTCGTCGTCGTCGTCGTCGTCGTCGTCGTCGTCGTCGTCGTCGTCGTCCGTCGTCGTCGTCGCTCGTGGTTCGTCGCTCGTCGCTCATCGTCGTCGTGCGCGCGGACGCGGCTGGAGCCTGTTTTTAAGTCCGGGCCGATGACGGCAATCATCTGGGGGGGACGGGGTCGATGACGTCACGTTTCGCGCCGGCGGCGTTTGGGAATGCTTAGGAATGACGGAGGACGGGTAGCACGAACATGCACCACAACGCCTGTGTACATCACAGTGCCCGCGTGCACCACAGCGCCTGTGTACACCACGCCGCCGATGTACACCACAGCAGCCGCGTGCAACACAGCGTCAGTTTGTGCCATCGTGCCCGCGGGCACAGCAGCTCCTGTGTACACCACAGCGCCTCCGTACAACACATCAGCCGTGCGCAACACAGCACCAGTGTACACCACAATGCACGCGTGCATTGCAGTGCCTGTGTACGCCACGGCGCGTGCGTGCACCACATCAGCCGTGTGCAACACAGCACCACTGTTGTGTATAGAAGTTCAGAAAGAATCTTTGTGACGAAAGGGAGCGCGTGTGGATTCCACAGAAAACAATGGAAAACAAATCCTCATGGACGAAGGAGCGCCGCTGGAATCTACGAGTCACCCCAAGTCCGCCCGCATCACCCTAACTCCCATTTGCGTCCAGGAGGCTCCAGCTAAACTGGCCGTCCGAGAACCAAGTGGACCGATTCAATCGACGATTCTGCGATGCTCGCTGAGATGCGCACGTGCGTTGTAACGCCAAGCCGCACGACAGGGGGTAAGAAGGAGGAAAAGGAGGAAAAGGAGGAGGAGGAGGAGGAGGAGGAGGAGGGAGGAGGAGGAGGAGGAGGGGGAGGAGGAAAGGAGGAGGAGGAAGAGGAGGAGGAGGAAGAGGAGGAGGAGGAGGAGGACGAGGAGGAGGCGGTGGAGGTGGAGGAGGAGGGAGGAAAAACGTCGCATTCGATTATCAGAACCTTCCTGGCGTGGCGTTCAGTTGTCCGCAGCAGATCCTGTCGTACATGCTCTTTCTACCTGTCCTATGCACGCAGGCACTGTGGTGTAGACAGGCGCTGTGGCGTGCACAGGCGCTGCGGCGCACGCAAGCACAGTGGTGTACACAGGCGTTGTGTTGCACATGGGTGCTGCGGCGTATGTACGCCAGCGCTGTAGTGCTCCCAAGTATTGTGGTATACGCGGGCGGTGCGTTGCACACGGCTGTTGCGGTGTACGCAGGCGCTGTGGTGCACACGCGCTGTGTGGTGCACACGCGAGCGTTGTGGTGTACACAGGCGCAGTGGGCAGATCGCCACTTACATGCTGCTCGCGTCGTCGTCGTCGCTCGTCGCTTGTCGGTCGTCGCGTCGTGCGCGCGGGCGCCGCTGTGGTGCCGGACCCACACGGCGGGGGGGGGCGTCGCGTCATACCCCCCCCCGCCCTCCCCCCCCCCATGACGCCCGTCATCGCCGAACATAGAATAACGCGCTCTAAGGGGAACTGTGGGACACGGCGGTGAAGACAACACTTCATCAAAAATACAGAATATAGAACATCCTAAGATTAGTGCCGATTTCTGTGTGCCCCCCTGGGCCCCAGGGAACAGTGGAACGACAACACGGCGGGACGACGAAGAATTGCGACATAGTCACAGAGGTTTCTTCTCAGGGACAACGTTCCAGGTTCGAGGCTCGAGGTTTTCGGGTGTCTTCGCGTCGGTTCTCGGCGGGTTCCACCCTCGGGGTGCCTTCCAGCAGCGGCGCCTCTCCGATATAGCGTTCCAGGGTTGCCCGCATCGTCCCGAACGGCCGCCGCAGAGCGGTGTTATGGCCCGAAAGCAATGGGGCCGTCCTAGGGGGGCTTTGCTCAGGAGGTGATGCATCGACGACCCCCGATCGCCAATTGATCATTGGCCTGACAGCCCCACCCCGCCCAATCGCCGTCGTCTCGGCGTTGTATCGCCGATCCGAGCTCGATGTCCCCCCCCCGAGCTGCTTTACTCCCTCACCCATTTGACAACGTGGATCCCCAGAGTTGTGAAGCCCTTCCCCCTGAGTAGTTTTTCGACGGCCTCGGGGCCGGGCGATGGCCCCCGGAGGCCGACAGTAACAACAACCCGTCCGCCGTGTTTTTTTTGTTCACGCCGCGAGGGTGTTTTGGAACGTTGCCACTCCTCCCTCCTCCTCCTCCTCCCAGCCTGCCCCGCGTGGACAGAAGGACGTGGGCAGTGTCATCCTTTTCCTCCTGCCCGCCATGGGCGTCGTGGACAGCCGCCGGGGTCCCGTGAGGATGAGGAGGAAGAGGAGGAGCGGGGGGAGGAGGGGGGGAGGAGAAGGATGTTGATGGGGATGGTGATGGGGATGGTGATGGTGATGGTGTTGACGGTGGTGGTGATCATGGTATCGATGATGATGATGATGATGATGATGATGATGATGATGATGATGATGATGACGATGATGATGATGATGATGGTGGTGGTGGTGGTGGTGGTGGTGATGGTGATGGTGATGGTGATGGTGGTGGTGGTGGTGGTGATGGTGATGGTGATGGTGATGGTGATGATGATGATGATGAATATTAGGTTGATGATGATGATGACGATGGTGACGATGATGATGGTGATGATGATGGTGATGCTGATGCTGATGCTGATGCTGATGCTGATGCAGTTGGTGATGATGATGATGACGATGACGACGATGACGATGATGATGATGATGATGATGACGATGATGGTGATGGTGATGGTGACGATGATGATGATGATGATGATGATGATGATGATGATGATGATGTGATGATGATGCTGATGCTGATGCTGATGCTGATGCTGATGACCATGATGACCATGATGAGTGATGATGGTTAATGATGATGGTGATGGCGATGACGATAATGATGATGATGATGATGATGATGATGATGATGATGATGATGATGATGATGATGATGATGATCATAATGATGACGATGACGATGATGATGATGATGATGATGATGATGATGATGACGACGATGACGACGATGATGATGATGATGATGACGATGACGATGATGATGATGATGATGATGATGATGATGATGATGATGATGATGATGATGATGATGATGATGATGATGATGATGATGATGATGATGATGATGTCCGAGGTCGCATGAGCTGCCAAGCGACAGCGGACGCTGTTCATGCGAGCAAAGCGGCGACGCACGGTCGTGGCTCGGGCAGTGCCGATCGACCGCTACCTGGAGGCCAGCGCTGTATCGCCGCGAGCGAGGGCTCAGTACCAGCGAGTGCTCGAGTAGATGAAGGTGAGGTGTGCACGCCAGGACTTTTTCGAGCTGCCGTCAGACGCGATGGTCGCCTGCCTGGTCCATTACTTCACCACCATCCACCTGCAGGGCGAACGGGCCTCCGCCGGCATGTGCGCGGCCGCCGCGGTGAACCACTTCCACCCGACGCACGGGCGGTTGCGAGCCGAGACGCTGCCGCGCATGTGGAAGGCGCTGAAGGGCTGGAATCGGATCGCACCTCGGCGAGCAAGGATGTCCGAGCCGCTGACCATATGGCGCCCCCTGATGCTCGCCTTGCTGCTGAGGGGTCAGCGCATGATGGCGGTGTTTCCAGCGCTTGCCGTCTCGACCTACTTGGGCCGTCGTCGCTCTTCAGGCTACGCCCTGCCGGCATCGTGAAGCCGTGCGCGGGCAGTCCACATTGGGGTCTCCTGATGCACCCTCAAGAGCGGGCCTTTCCCGACAAGGTTCGGGAGTTCGATCTGAACGCGAGGCTGGGCTCGTCGTGGCTGCGGTGGCTGGGCCCTCTCTTGGACGAGATGCAGAAGCTGGGCCTTCGCAAACGAGCGCGGTCCCTGGACTACCCCGCGCTGCTGCGCCAAATGAGGACACCTGCGACTCGTTGCAGCTGAGGCGGATCACGCCGTGCCACGCGCGGCACTCAGGCGCCGGCGTCGACCGCGCCAGCGGCGATTGCAGCAAGGCAGAATCGCAGCGCAGAGGCGGCTGGCGCCAGTTGAAGAACACGGCGCGCAACGAAAAGAGCGCCCTTTTCGGCCAGCGAGCTCAGGCGCGCAGCGCAAGGTCGCTTGCCTACGGGGGCCACTGCCCGCGCGAGCTGGAGCCCGTCTTGGCGCGGGGGCGCGCGGTGCCGCTGCCTGGAGGCATCCAGCCCTCGCAGCGCGGAGCACGGCGCTCTTGATCTGCGACCGCCTCGACGCCATCGGCTCGTGCTTGGCCGCGCAGGGTGCACCCGCCTGGATGTGGCGCGGCGGCGCGCTCAGTGATGAGCGGCTGGGTACGCCTCTGGAGCGCCGTCTGCTGTCGCGCGCTCGGCGCGAAGAGGCGGCCGCGCCGTTCGCGTCGCCGACGGCGGCGGGGGCGAGCAAGGCAACGAGCAAGCTGTTCTGTCGACGTCGGCTGCGTCGCTCTGCTGAGAGATTGGGCAGGCTTGCCTCCGCCGCCAGGCATGGAGATGCCGCACGGCAGCCGCTTATGATCATTCCTCGCACTTCAACTCGATGAGATCCCAGTGGATTTTGCGACAACTGTTGCGAGCGAGAGGTGCGTGTTTGGAGCCTGTGGAGGCACGGATGCATCTCCATGTTCATGTGGCTTTGAACCTGAGGATGTTGCTGGGCTTGTGCGCGCGTGCTTCAGTCGGACAGGCATCTGGTGTAAAACAGGCCTCCCGCAACTACACGTGCGAGGGATACGCAGTTGCGGAATTAGCCGCGCAGTGCCCGCTGCAAAAAGACCCGACCTTTTGAACTTTGCAATCGCTCGTTCCCTCCTGTCTCGCGCAAGAGCCTCCATCTACAATGTAACCCCCCTGTGCAGGGGACGGGGGGGCCCCGCGATGAAAGAGAGGTTTTAACTGGCAGGGCCTTGGTTGTCCTCGGAAAGGGGGCGCGATGATCGCAGCAAGGCGTCGCTGCCAGAGCTGAGTCTCGCTGGGCAAAACAGCGTATCATGGCGGTGCGCGCGCGGACGTGGTTAGCGGGGAATGGGGTGTCGTGTCCTTCGTGCGTTCAGGCATTATCTACTACCGCAAACCGTTCTGGTTCGCCCAGCACTCCCGTCCCTGGGCAGATGGCCCCGCGATAAAACAGTTGTTTGAACTGGCAGTGTTTTGGTTCTCGTCGGATGGGGGCCGCTCGCCCCCATCCCAGAGCTCTGGAGGAGCAGCTCGCTGATCGCAGCGAGGCATCGCTACCATAACTAGGTGATCCGCCGAACGAAACAGTGCACCATGATACTGATGATGCTGATGATGGTGATGATGTTGGTGGTGATGCTGAATGGTGGTGACGGTGATGAAGATGATGAGCATGATGGTGCTGCTGATGGTGATGAGGATTATGTTGATTATTTTGAGGATGCGGGTGGACACGATGATGCGTTTGATGGTGCTGGTGCAGGTGATGATACTGATGTGGATGAATATGATGATTGGGATGCTGATAGTGATGCTGATGTTAATGATGATGCTGATGCTGTTGATGATAATGGTGGCGATGCTGTTGATGATGGTGATTAGTAACCTCAGGAGCATCAGCCTCCACCCCCCGCTCTCCATGCAGGGATGTCGTGTGCGGAGGCGGCGTGGAGGAGGGAGGCCCCCCGTCGTCAGTGCCCCTTCTCCATTGGCTGTCTCTTCTCATCGTGACCGCCCGTCGTACCTTTTTGTTTCTCATTCCCACGCCTCCATTTTCTGATCGTGCTGCTTCTCCTCCTTGTCATCCTGATTCTGCCGATGGCCCCTCGCACTGTAGGCTCTTGGAGCGTTGCTGCCTTAGGGTCTATGTTCGGCCCCAGCCGCCATCTTGTCTGCCGCCGCTGCTGTTGCTGCTCCTCATGGTTTTTCTCCTCCTCCCCCTTCCTTTGATGCACAGATGCGCACATGCTCGCAAGTGTCCATACCTCATGCACAGCACCAGGAAGGACAACAGGTGCCGACTGTTGTACCCTGTGAGGCCTCCGAACAGAACGAGAGAACCTTCCTGGAGCGGAAAACGGTCCTGGCGGGCTCGACCAGCACTTTGCCTGAGCGGTTCTTCGCCCCAGGCCGCGGCGGGCACGCCGAGGGACCCCGCGCTGCGCAAGGACTTGGCGGCCGACGGCTGCAGGCATCGATGGGGCAGCGGCCGCACGGAGGGCCGCCACAGGCCACGAAACGTCCAAGGCCCCGATCATCACCAAGAGGGGGGAAAAGCACAGACACAGCCAAGTGTCCATGTGCACAAAACTGGAACGTGTCAAGCACATGTACAAACACATGGGGGCCCCTGGGACTTGCATCTATTGATTTGTGTGCCCCTGGGCCAATTGACACCAGTCCTCCCTCGATCCTCGGCCCTCGATGCTCAGGTGGGACGGCGAGCCGCGCGCGGCCCGGCGCCCCCTGTCTCGAAGCCGGCCCCTGGACCGCTCCCAGGGCCGAGTCGCCACGGGGGAAGCGGGTCCCGAGTCCTCGAGAAAGTTCTGGAAACCCACGCCCTCCCAGCCACAGTCACGCTCCACCGCCCGTGGGCGCGCGCGCTTTGAAGCACCTCCCCGCGACGAGCTGTGACCCCAGCTGCTGTCGGGATTCGGCGGGGCGCGCATCGAGGATCTGCCTGTATCTTGCGAGGGCGCACTTGGACGCAAGCGCGCAAGGCTCGCGGGGGCTCGGCGGCAGCTGCGGCGGGTGGCACGCTTCAGGGACCCCCTCGCGGGGCGGCGCCGCGGCGGGGCCACATCTGAAGATGGCCCTCTGCAGGCGAAGGCTCTGGGCCGTCTTGGGACCATCTTGGGCCGCCGCGGGGCTGTCGTGGGTCCTCCTGCGGGCTGCCTGGAGGCCCGTGTCGGGGCCTGCCGCTCACCGCTTCCCCTCTCCTGCGCCGCCCTTGGGTTCTCCTGGAGCTCCCACGGGGCGACCCCGGGGGCCCATGATGGGATCGGAGTGGATGGGGTCGGAGGCTCGCGCCGCATCGCCGAAGCATCGCCCATGCATCTGTGACGCATCGGCGATGTACCGGTGCCGTCGGCATGGAGATGATCGGGCTCCACATCAAGCCGCATCGCCCATGCATCGCCGATGCGTCGGCGATGCGGCGCGAACTTCCGACCCCGTCTACTCGGACCCCATCTGGGAGGCCTAGATTCCTGGGGTTCCCGAGGGCCGCGCCGCCAACCCCGATGCCTTTGCGGGCCCCCCGCGAAGGGGCCCTCGGCGGGGACTGCGCAGCCAGGCGCGACCAGGCGCCGTGTGATGGGCAGCAGTATCCGCCGATCGTGGCGCCCTGTGGAGGGTTGCCCCGTGACTAGAGGACTCCCAGACTGGGTCTGAGTAGATGGTGTCGGAGGATCGCGTCGCATCGGCGATGCATCGCCGATGCATCGGCGATGCACTGGCGCCGTCGGCGTGGAGAAAATCCGCTGACCCTGTCGGCGTGTGGAAGAGGCTGTTCCGTTTGACTCGTCGTCGTCGTCGTCGTCGTCGCCTTCGCCGCTCCCCTCCCCTTTTCCCTAGGCTCGCCGCCGCTCCTCCCACTGTCACGGGGCCCTCCTCCTTGAGCGCGCCAGCCACAGCGAATTTGAGCAACGTTGTAGTTGAGTCGGACAGAAGCCCCTTCCCTTTGATCCCTTCCCCGACGGGGGGGGGTCCCAGGGGGGGTCCCGGGGGGGTCGCCACTAAGGTATCACTCCCCCCTTTGCGGTTCGAGGGCCCAGAAAAGCTCCGAGACGCGGCAAAAGTGCCCCAAGATGCCCCCCAGACGGTCCTCGAGGGCCCCGAATCGCCGAAGCATCGGTGCAAGTCGCCAAAGTAGCCTCCAGACGGCTCAAAAGGTTTCCAAAACGGGCCTCAAGTGGCAAAAATCATCGATTCCCTCAGGTTCTTGAAAGATTTCAGCATTCTCGCCTTGTCAGCTTCCCGACGCTTCAAGACAGGCTCAGAGGCCCCCAAGACCGCCCCAAGATGACCCAAGAGGTCTCCAATAGGGCCCCAAAACGACCCAAGAGGGCCCCAACACCGCCCAAGAGGCATCTAAGACAGCCGAAGAGGCCTCCAAGACGGCTCCAAGAGGGAGCCCAGATGGGGGACCCGAACGGTCATGCCGAGCCCTCGGCCTGAGAAGCTCCTAGGAGGCACCAAGAGGCCCTCAGGAGACCCCCAGGACGCACCAAGAGGCCCCCACGAGGCTCCCAAGCGGCCCACAAAAGCCTCCCAGGAGGCCCCCAGGCTATCCCCAAGAGGCCCCCGAGAGCGCTCGTCGTCGTCCTCGTCCTCGTCGTCGTCGTCGTCGTCGTCGTCGTCGTCGTCGTCGACGCCAGTAAAGGTCGGCGGCAACGGCTGTAAAGCCTTCGCAATCGGGCCCCGCATCCACATCAGGTCCTGGACCCCGAGGCCGTCCCCCAGGACCAGTTCCTCATCCCGAGTCGTTTCCTGGAGGCCCCGGGGCCCGTGGAGGGCCCCGAGGGCTCGAAAACGGCGAAAAACTCAGGACCTGTTTCCCTCGGTCCGCCGGAAGAGTTTGCATGCTATGCCCAAAAGCCCTGGGGGTGAACGAGGGTCCTGGTCGCGGGTCTGGTATACAAGATTCCCTTCCTGGGACGCGGATCTCGTACATTGGACGTGGCCCAGACAGCCGGCGGCGGCCGCGGGCGGCCGCTCGGCAGAGGCCCTTCGCATGTCGGCCGCCGGCCGCGCTCGAAGCCCAGAGCCCCCTGGCAGCACGCTCGCGGGCCCGCGGTGCGCGCCCCCGCTGCACCACCAGCCCAGCCCCCGCGGGCCGGGCCACCTCGGCCGCCCCGGCAGCGCGCCCAGAGCCCAGGGCGGCCTGGCGTTGTGCATGCGTTGGGGGCAACGGTGGGGGGACGAGTCGAGGTTCGAGGCTCGAGGTTCGAGGTTTTCGGGGTGTTCGTCTGTTCTCGGCGTGTTTCCTGCCTTGGGGTGCTTTCCAGCAGCGGCGCCTTGCCGAGGGCGTCCTGGGGTTGCCCGCATCGTCTCGAACGGTCGCGGGAGAGCCGAGTTATGGCCCGAAAACAACGGGGCAACATCAGGGGGGGATAGGCATGGGGGGGATGAATCTACCTCCGATCGCCCATCGATCGCCGATAACGGTCTGATAGCCTCACCCCGCCTGGGAACTTGTGAATTCGCTATCGGGGGCCTATCGCTGATGTCTCGGTGCTGTATCGCCGATTCCAGGTCGATGTTTCCCCCCCTCCCCCCCCTTGGGTCCCACCCCCTATCGTTGCCACTCAAAGCGGGTTCTCGACGCGCGACCCCGCCGTGTGCGCCGCCGAACCCCGCGGGCCCTTCGACGTCGGCTGCCAGCTCACGTGTCTGCTTCAGCTCGATCTTCGTGCCCGCCGGTTTCAGCTGGATTGGCCGCGGGGGCCCTGCAGCGCCGGATCGCCGTCGCTCGCTCCCTTCTCCCCTGCTTCTCCTGCTCCTTCCGCCGCCGCCTCCTCCTCTTCTCCCCTCGTTCTTTGGAGCGTCCTTCGAGTAGCCTGGCCCAGAAGTGTAAGGCCGCTTGGTGCACGCTTGGCCTGGCCGCCACAGCCCGAGTGGGACGGCACGGGGGCTCTGCATCGCCCACCACGGCAGCAGCGAGGGCGCGGAGTGCCGCCCGCGTGGTGCTCGGGCGAAGGCGGAGGCCAGGCGCCTGGAGCCCAGGTCGCCGCTGAGGTCACTTCCCTCTCTCCTCCGCCTCTCTTCCATGATATGCGCATCAGGTACACCACGTGTCCAATCTACATCGATTTCGGTATCAGTAGATGCGAGGGCAGTATCCAATACCTCGGCCAATCGATCGGCTTCCACGAGTCGATGGACATAGAAATTCACCACCGCATGAGAGCAGCATGGGCATCGTTTTCTTCTCGCCAAAAAGAGCTGACCAGCAAGTACCTCCGTCTGGTTTAACGACTCGGGCTATTCAACAGCATTGTAATGCCGACAATGTTATACCGAGCAGAGGCGTGGACGCTCACGCAGCCCTTGCGGCGACCCTTACGACGGACACAACGACGCGTGCTTCGGATGATCATTAGAACGCCGCGGCGACGCACAACACAGCACACAGATCTTCACAGCAGCCAGAGACCCACTGCCTCGACAGCACAAACAGCGAGACACCAGACAACGACCACAGCACCGGCAGCACTAGCTACGACGCAGACAGCAACCCACTTCAGCCCGAAACACCGATCACCCCCGACGTGCACAGCGAAAACGGCGAAGACAGTACAATTGCAGACCCAATGGCCTTGGGTCACATACATGCAGAGAGCGCACGACGAGCAGAAAACCTTATGAAGCATCAGAGCATTGACAGCTGGGTGAGGGTACGCAAGCGAGAAGTCTGGTGTTATGGCTTCAAGAGTCGCGAACCACGACCGAACAAGGTGGGTATGGCGAGTGCTCCGCTGGCAACCAGACCTCAACTGGCGCCAGCTGGGACGGAAGCAGCACTGTGGCCAACGCCAGCGTTGGGACGACGAAATTGACGACTACTTACGCTAACGCAGACCCGATCTCCACACCTTCAACACAGACCCAAACGAGAGTACAACCAAACGACATCACGTGGACGCAAAACCAGCCCAAGATACCGAAATATGGCGTTCGAGCATCACTACAACAACCTCACACCAGCAACCACCCAGGACCACGACCCAAAAAGTGAACGCCCAGAGAATGTCGAGGCGACACGCCCGGCCCGCGCCGACACCAACACAAGAGACTTCTTCTTCCTCCTCCTCCTCTCCTCCTGAAGTTTGATGTGTCTCGCATTGCACGCATCCAGGTAAGCCAGATGATCGAGTTCACGGCCTCGCCCACTTGGTCGGAATTGTGCCCAGACAGTGCCCGCAACGGTTGTCGCATCGCATCGTACCCGTTTCTTGTCTGCTCGTTTCTCCTTTCTTCCCTCGCGCCTTCCACGCTTCCCCTTCTCATCCTCTCCCCTGCCCTAGTCCCTCTCCTCTCCATACCTCCTTCCCTTCCCCTCACGTCCCCCGCGCCCCCTTCCGTCCCCTCGTCCCCCTCCCCCTGGGGACGTCCTTTGGAGGAGAGAAAGATGCCCAAAAGTTGATGCTTCACACCAAGATAGAAAAGCAAGCATGTTTACTGTGCTTCGGCTCACATAGAAAATAACTACTCGGCGCTTGCTTCTTTATAGGAATAATAAACCGAAGCGGGGCTGACAGCGTTTTTTATGGCCAACATCAGTCACCATTAATACGGACATACACCGCATCGTATTGTCGACATATCTTTATCTGTGTGTATTTATATTATATATCGATCTCTCTAGATTGCTTTCGAATGCTCATTGGGACCAGCCCGACCATCATGCGTCAACAAGGGACGGCGGGCCTCCCCGTGGGGCACCCTCCATGTGAGGGGTGCGAGGGGCCTCTGGAGCCTGCAAGGGGAGTCCATGGAGCCTCGGGGCTCGCGGGCGGCGGTGGCGGAAGCCTGCCCAGGGGTGCCGAGGCGCGTAGCGCTTGGAATATACAGCAGCAGAAGGAAGGAGGTGAGCTGATCGGAATCGCGGGAACACGCTGCCCTCCGATTGCAGGGTCTACAGCCGTCGCGTTACCAGAAAGAACGTGCAATGATATGAGGGGCTTCTCGGCCCAGGGAACGGCCCCAAAATCGAAGCCCCTCCCGAGCCTGAGGTGTCCCTTGTCTTAGGGGGACGACTGTGCCAGGCCTCCGACTGGCGTGGAGACATCGGACATCTTGAACACCCAAGGTTGCCAGCCCCTTGGGGCTGACTTGCCACGGAATCAGCGGACTCGCAGCGACGGCGAGGACATCTCAGGCGAATCCGTCGTTCCGGGGAACTTGCTGGACACCCCTCTCGAGCGAGGACATCTCGGGTGAAATCGCCAATCTGGTAAACTCGATGCACCGTGCAATTTTGAGTGCGTTCCCTGACGTCTTGTAGAGCGAGGTTGCCTCAGGCGAAATCAACATCTAGATGGACCTGGCGACAGGGTACATCATTCATTTTCACTCTGCTCACGCGCGAAACTGGTCCTGAAACTCCGAAGCTTGGTCGAGCGAAGAAGGCCACTCCCCACCTCCGCCCGCGCCGTGACGAACCGCAGCATGCGTCCTGTCGCGATAATACAGCACTAGCTTTGGCGACCGTCTATTCAGCCAACCCTCGGCTCGACTGGTAACGACCAGCATGCTGAGCGGCGTAGGGCGCGTGGCAGCGGAGGGAGGAGGGACGCGCGCTTGCCCAGGCCATGTGGGCTTGGCTCAGGCGCAACCGAATTCCAGAGACAAACAAAAAAAGCAACCTGCCAACCCTTGACCCTCTCTCATTCCTTCCCGCCCGATCCCCATCATCTTGCCCAGCGCGTTGGCTACATTCAAGGGCAGTCGGCCCGATCCTCGGCCGCAACAGCCCCTGTGGCCGCGGCGGCGCCGTCGGGGCCGTCGGGTGGCCTGGGGGCCTCGCCGCCGCCGCGGGCGCCATGATCAGCATCGTCAATGGCCTTGGGATCCTGCGCAGGGCCTGGAGGCTCCACGCGGGCCTTCTTGGCCGCGGGGTCCTCACCGCCGCTGTTGTCCTCCAGCAGGGCCAAGACCGGAGCTGATGAGGGCTGGGCGGCCTCGGCCTCGGTGGCCGCGAGCGGGCGGCCGCGTCGCCTCCGACACGTAGTTTGCTGCACTGGAGCTGAAGCTCGGGTCAGCTCTCAGGCGCGGCACCTTGATCGAGATCTCAGACACGCCACGTCGAGCACTTTCCTGACGATCTCGCTCACGTCGACACCTCACCGAACACCAGTGTCGATTGCGTCGGCACCAGCACCTCACGAACTTCCCAGGCTGGAGGCACGACATCCTTCGGGCGGTACACAGCAACGACATAGACGCTGCCACTGCCCATCACGAGCTTGCCGAATATGAAGCCCTTCATCGCGATTGCCTGCGCAGCCACTGTCCTCTCCTCGGCGTCGCTGCCCACGAGGGCCGCGACGACAGTGCCTGGCAGCAGCAGGGAACGCAGACGGATTCCTTTCTTTGACGATATGGATGTTCAATTGGACGTTCGCTTTTATGCGGCCTCTATGGTTTCACATGCGTTTTCTCGTCTTCCCAGGGCTGCCCGCCCTCGCGTCGACTTGCGGCCAGAGAAGGACTTGGCAGCAGCCCTGGAAAGACGATTCAGCACACGTGAAACTACGAAAACCAACGCACGTGAACGTCCAATTGAACATCCACACTGTCTAAGAGATCGCTCAGCGAGGGTATGCATTATCTCGGCGTTTCCTTCCCTCCTCCTCCTCCTCCTCCTCCTCCTCCTCCTCCCTCCTCCCTCCTCCTCAGGGAGGGTGTATGGCAGCGTCGTTGATGTGTCCTGGGTTCTCTCCGGTCCTCCTCTTCCTCCTCCTCCTTCTCCCTCCTCGTAATCCTACTCGCCCCATCCTATCCGCGAGCGTTCGGGGGTTGCTCGGGTCGATTGTTTCGTGCCCGGTCCTGAGACAGCGAGTCGAACGCTGTCTGGGTTGGCCTCGAAATCGATGAACAACTTCTGATATTTGGAGCCCCTCTGCTTCAACAAGATCCCCGCTGGTGAGAGGTTGTCGTCGGCGATCTCCGAGTAGCAGGTAGAATCCGCGGCCGCCGACCTGGTTTGCCCGATAGGGTTGGGGAACGCCAGGTGGACGTAGTTTCAGTGCTCCTTCATGCTTTTGATCTTTGCCGCCAGCGCCGCGGTGGAGTTGCCCCGCTGCCCGATTGATCTCAAGAGATTGAGCACTCGTTCTGGCGACGGCGGCCTGGTCATGCCCATCTGAACGAACTCGGCGATTAACTGGCGCTTGTTAGAGGCGCCCTCGCCCTTCGTGTTCCTGGCCTTCTTGCCCAGCTTCGCCCTGAGGTCAGTGATGCTGAGGAGGCTGGCTTGTTTCTTGGGCGTGCCAACGTCCGTGGGCGCAAACCTTTTCTCGAAGTCAGAATTCGAGAAACTAGCAATCGCGCCAGCCCAATGTTGGATCCAGGCGTCCATCTCAGAGTCGAGCAAGCCAAGAACTTCGAGTCTGATTGCGCCAAGGCTGCGATCGCAGACTAGTGTTTCTTGGTGTAGTTCAGCAGTGCGTCCAACTTTGCTGCGGCAGCGGCGTCGTGACCAGGCCCGCCCTTGTCGTCCGTCTTGAGGATGTCCGGCCCTGTGGTACATGAGCCGCTTCACCATGACAGGCGTGTCCCATGCCGTCTTCAGCGTAGCTAGCGGAGCATCGTCGGCCGAGTCGGGGGCGACCAGAACTTGGAGCCCGCATCAGCGATGGCGCTCGAAAAGCACATCGTGCCCAGCGGGTAGTCGAAATTCACGCTCGGCACCACGGACTTGACTACGAGTGGCACGGCCTCATCGACGCCAGTGCAGCCATGCGCCCAATGCGTAGCCGAACCCGCCTGCAGATTCCAGGGACCTGTCGACGCACCCGTCACCGCGGCATTCATCCGGGGTTTCAGTTTCATCTCCGAGGCGTGCATGGTGTCATCGAACGGTTTCCCCTTCGCGAGGTCGTCGGCGTTAGTCGCGAACACGGGGCTCTCGCGCAGAACGCGCTGCCGCGGCAATTCGTCGGCTGGCGGAAGTAAGTCGTCTTCATCGTCGTCGTCGGCAGCCTTCTTGCCTTTGCCACCGCGGCTTTCGCCTCCGCCTCCGTTCTTGTGGGCCTTCAGGGCGCAGCCAGTCGCGCTGGGAATCAGTTGGCCGAGCTTCCTGAGAACTCTTTCCGCCTGCGCCAGTTCCATCTTCCAAGTCAACCTCGAGGACATCAGCGTTTTCCTCGACCTTAGACCCAGTGCCCTTTCCCTTCGACCTTCCCTTTCTGCTTCGCCTGCTTCGTCTCGACGGCGGAGCGGTAGAGATGCATGAATTCATCGGGCCTCTTCACCAGACCGACCTTGCCGCCGATGCAGAGCTGCACAATGCGGTCCCACACCGTCTCCAGCTTGTCAGGCTTCGGCGTCGCGACCCTGGCCGCGCGCGCGCGCGCCAGCGCGTCTTCGGCGTAGTCCACGACGGGCACTTTGCTCCCATTGCCAGCCGCAGCGGTCCCCTTCACCTCCTTGGTCGAGTTGAAGTCAACCTCGGTATGAACCGACGGGCGCTTGATCTTGTCCATGTTACTCGTCTGCGTGCCATCCGCAATTCAGATGGAGACGTCGGAGTTCGGCGCAATGAACTTAAGCGTTGACGAGAGCGCCGACGAGCGCCCTGCAGTCGAATGCCCCAGCTGCCGCAGCGCGCAATTGTTGAGCATGAAAATGGAACCGCGAGAGGTCTCATTGATGTCCAGAAGCTTGCAAGAGCGCTGGCAGAAAGCCAAGCATCGATCCCACAAGTCACCCATTGAACCAGACAAGAAGTCGCATGCTTTCTCGAAAGGAAGAACCCTATTGAAGAAAGGCGTCGGTCGTGATTTCAGCTATTCCTTGCGCGTCTGGCAGTAACCCTTCTGGCTCCCATCGGAGCCCCTCTACGCAATAGAAAATGTCTTGCGATAGCTCTCCCAGCTGCTCTTGTATTCGATTATCATTTTATACTTCTGGACGTGGCCGACGCCCGAACAGCTGGCTTCCCAGGTCGACAAGCTACTCAATCACAATGCTCGGCACGTCGTGCCTGAAGGTCGCGACGGTGCCCGCCTGGCCCTCGATGGTGCGCTCGACGTTATCCTCGTTGGGCTTCTCCTCATAGGCCCCGAACGCCGCCGATGAGGGTTGCTCCGCTGACGACCCGCAACTTCTCCGAAAACGTCGCAGACGGGTTTGACACAATCACCCACGTGTCGCTGCGGACCCCGCGCAGGGCGCCGTCTTGGAACGCGCCCTGCTTGGAGTTGTTATGAGTGTCTGCCTCGCACGCGCCGTTCAGCCCGCGGCGCCCGGAAAGTCCTTCGCCGGGAAAGAAATGGTCGAAGTAGGGTGGGTCGAGTCTCCAGGCCATCCTTGCTGATCGCCCAACCCTCCCATATTGTATCCTGTATCGCACGCCCTGTAAGCCCTGGGCATATGGTTCTGATTGCAGCGTGAGTCTCCGCATCAGCGGGGCCAACCATGGCGTCAAGTGGTGGTGTGAAAAATCAGCGCGGTTCGCGGTGCCAAGAGGTGCCAGACGAATGAACTCGAGCCAAACAGTTACGATATTATATTGATGCGAGGTTGTCTTGTTTGTTTCGGCGTCGCAATATCGGCTTCCAGAGCCGCGGCCAGAGCGTCGGGGATCTCGAAAGGCCGACCCAGAGGCCTCGCGAGGGCCTCCCAAACCTACGCGACATCCCAGCCGATTCGCCGGCGGAGCGTTTGGAGCGTCAGAAAGAGCGCGTTCTGTGGTCCGTTTGAGGGGGGGAGGTTGGAACCAGATCCCCCGCCATCCCTACTTCCCCTCTCTCCCTCTCCTCGGGCCGGCGCCTGCGTCGGCGGCGGCTGGCGGCCGGGGCGACGATTTCCATTTCTGGGCCGGCGCCGGCGCCTGCGGCGGCGGGCGGCGGCGACGGGGGGCGTCGACGAGGACGACAGTGGTGGTGGTGATGGGTTGTGGCGACAGAAGTGTTGGTTGTGGTGGTGGTGGTGGTGGTGGTGGTGGTGGTGGTGGTGGTGTGGTGTTATGGTGGTGGTGGTGTTTGTGGTGATGGTGGTGGTGGTGGTGGTGGTGGTGGTGGTTTGGTGGTGTGGTGGTGTTGGTTTGTGGTGGTGGTGGTGGCGGTAGTGGGTTGTGGAGGTGGTGGTGGTGGTGGTGGTGGTGGTGGTGGTGGTGGTGGTTTGGTCGTGGTGTGGTGGTGGTTTGTGCTGGTGGTGGTGGTGGGTTGTGTGGTGGCGGTGGTTTGTGGGGGTGGTGGTGGTGGCGGTGGTGGTGGTGGTGGTGGTGGCGGTGGCGGTCGTGGTGGTGGTGGTGTGGCGGTGGTGGTGGTGTGCTGGTTTGTGGTGGTGGTAGGTTGTGCTGCTGGTAGTGGTGGTGGTTGTGGCGGTGGTGGTGGTGTTGTGGTAGATCGTGGTGGTGGTGGTAGTGGTGGTGGGTTTGTGTGGTGATGGTGAGTTGTGGCTGTGGTGGTTGTGGTGGCGGTGGTTGCTGTGGTGGTGGCGGTGGTGGTTGTGTGGTGGGTTGGTGGTGGTGGTGGGTTGAGGCGGCGGTCGTGGTGGGTGTGGCGGTGGCGGTGGTGGCGGTGGTAATTGTCGCTGCGTCCCCGCCGTCGCCGGCGCGGGCGCCGGCGGCTGAGCCTCAATCTGCCTTCAGCCTCGGCCTCAGCCTCAGCCTGCCTCAGCCTCAGCCTGCATCAGCCTCAGCCTCAGCCTGCCTCAGCCTCAGCCTGCCTCAGCCTCAGCCTCAGCCTCAGCCTGCTTCAGCCTCAGCCTCAGTCTGCCTTCAGCCTCGGCCTCAGCCTCAGCCTGCCTCAGCCTCAGCCTGCCTCAGCCTCAGCATCAGCGTGCCTCAGCATTCAAAATGTGGCCCGGGAATGGAGTTCTGGGAACTCGAAGAACACGAAGTGGCCTACAGTTTGTTCCGGGCATTCAAAATTATGCCCAGGAATGGAGTTCTGGGAACTCGAAGACCACGAAGTGGCCTACAGTTGGCTCCGGGCATTCAAAATCATGCCCAGGAATGGAGTTCTGGGAACTCGAAGACCACGAAGTGCGCTACGGTTGGCTGAAAAAAGTTCCCAGCACCCGTCCGGATCCCGCCCAGACCCCCCTGGGGAGTCATGAGTCATGGTGCTCTCTTTTGACACCATTAGAAACCTATCAGTCTTCGCTGTTAGGTAAACGTTAGCTGGAAGAGGCGATCGGGATCATAGCGTTTTGGGCCTGCTCTGGGATCTCCGTGCACCTCCCCGCCCTCCCACCCCCTGCGTGCCAGGCACGTGCGAGAGACGCGATACGGCGTCGCGTGTGCCCGTTTGCCAAGCCTATTTCTGGAGCCACGCGGTCGTGCGCCCGTGTGTTATTGCACGCGTTTGTTCCCTCCCCCTGGGGCCCGCGAGTTCTGGAGAGAGGTGCACCTGCCGTGGCGACCGTCCTCCGTGGCAGCACCGCTTATCACGCGCTCGTCCGCTCGCGCTCGACGCAGCGATTCAAGGGAGGAGGTGGAGGAGGAGGAGGATGAGGAGGAGGAATATGCGGATGAGGCTGAGGAGGAGGAGGAGGAGGACTTGAGGAGGAGGCGGAAGAGAGGGAGGAGGAGGAGGAGAAGGAGGAGGAGGAGAAGGAGGAGGAGGAGGAGGAGGAGGAGGAGCTGAGAAGCAGGAGGAGCAGGAGGAGCAGGACGAGGAGGAGGAGGATAATAGGACAAGAAGGAGGAGGAGGAGGAGCTGAGGAGGAGGAGGAGCAGGAGGACGAGGATGAGGAGTAGGAAAAGGATGAGGAGGAGGAGGAGGAGGAGAAGGAGTAGGAGGAGGAGGAGGATGAGGATGAGGAAGAGGAGAATGAGTAGGAGGAGGAGGAGGAGGAGGAGAAGGATGGAGAGGAAGAACGAGGACGAGAACGAGGACGACGACGAGGACGGAGAAGACGACGGCGACGACGACGACGACGTCGGCGATGACGTCGACGACGACGACGACGAGCTCGGCGACGACGTCGACGACGACGACGACGAGCTCGGCGGCGCGCCGCCGCAGAGGAGTCCATCGACCACCTCGACGGCTTCGTCGTCGTGACGGTTTGGATCAGGCGCTTGATGGGGTGCAACAGGCACGACGGCTTTGCTGCTGCTTGTGCCCCTCCCCCCTTTCCTGCGCTTGCCGCTGCTGCTCCTCCTCCTCCTCCGCCTCCTCCTCCTTTTTATCATTCCTCCCCTCTCGTCCTTCCCTCTTTCTCTCCTCCTATCCTCAATATTCCTCCTCTCCTCTCATCTCCTGCTCTCCTGTCCCTCCACTTTCCTTTCCGTTCTCTTCTCCTCCCTCCTCCTTCCTCTTCCTCGTGTTTCTCTTTTTCCTCCAGCCGTCCCTCTCCTTGCTTAGCTCCCTCTCGCCTCCCCAGGGGAAGCGCGAGGAGGGGGCGTGACCAAAGGGGAGATCAGGAGGAAGGGAATGGATGAACAGAAGGAAAAGATAATTGGGAGGATGGACGTGAAATTAGGGATGGATGGATGAGGATGAGGATTGGGATGCTGATGTAATCTAACACCCGTGGGGCTGAAAGTGTGCTTGGGCTCTTCAGGCAAAGAGCTGCCGCCTCTCCGGAGGTGTGCGTGTGTGTGTTTGTGCGTGTGTGTGATTCAAGCGGTTGAACAGGGGGTCGCGGGTGCCCCCTGGCCAGACCGAGCCACCCATGAGTCCAGAGTGCTGGAGTCGACTGCGAGTTCACACACCGTGTCGCCCCCTCCGACCGGCCGCGCCAGACGTGGGCATCAGGAGAGACGGTTGCGGGTACCCTCG